>BRXU01000040.1:600000-960000 GCA_030267565.1 Pleodorina starrii
CCGCAAGGCCCGCTCCCGACCTCCTGCCGCGTCGAGGCCAAGCGGCGCTCTGGAGCTCGGCCTCTAGGGGCCACCCCCCGGCCTCTCCGGGGCCGTCGTAGTAGGAGTAGTAGCAGGGGTAGGGCGCGCGCTGTCTTGGGTTCTCCTTTGGTGCTGACCGCCCACGAGCCGGACCAAGCTCGGGGCAGGTTCTCAGCGCTTTGTTTTCGCGCCTAGAGGAGCACCGCCAGCCGGTAGCAGGCCGGCCGGGCGCTCCGGCGCTGCAAGGACTTCAGGGCGGGCAGGACAGCGCGGGCGCCGCGTAGTGCGCCGGCGCGACTGCTGTTTGTGCGGACGAAGGGCCCAGCTGCCGTATAAGGCAGGCTGTGAGCTCAAGCCTTTGGGGAGCCGCTGCGCCGTACACTCGTATATGGGGTGTATGACGCAGCCAGCTCTGCGTCGAGCAGGAGGGGGTAGCGGCCCCTCACGCCCTTCTCCCACCGCAAGGGGGAGAGTGCTTAGGCGGTCTTTCCGTCGGGGCTGGGTTAGCAGCCCCTGGCCAGCGTCAGGGCCCGGTCAGATACTGTAACGACACACAACGACACACACACACACACACACACACACACACACACACACACACACACACACACACACACACACACACACACCGGCGTAGCTCAAGTTGGTAGAGCACCGGGTTAGTAACCGGCGGGTCTGGAGTTCGATCCCCAGAGTCGGCACTAACTTAACCGGAAGACGTGGGATCGTACCCCACCGCTGGTCCCCCGGGTGAAAGAGATCGGGGTGTCGAAGGCTGGAGACAATGGTGTCCTCTGGTGCGCGGGGCGGCTGGAGTGGAATGCCACCAAGAAGACTACAACGCTGCCGCAGAGCAGTGGTGGAGGAATGAGTCTGCATAGGGCCTGGACCAGACTGCATAGCAGGTGGTGGTTGGATAACTAAGATCGGGCGGCGGCAGGCTTCCGAAGGATATAGGAGGTGGCAATGGCACCGGTGTGAGTGCCCTGGTTGATTACGCAGCTGTAGAGCATGCGTTCGGTGGACTGAGGACAGTAGGCGCCTGGGGCTAGCTTAGCTGGCACATGGACAATCAGGTGGACGCTGTCCTGTGACGATTACGGCGCAGCGGTTAGCACTTCCCGGTGCAGTGTGCAGACAAGGTGGTACGCCCCTCCTCAACAGAGGAGTGCTTCGGCGGTCTCCCGTATGTGGGCGGGTTAGCGCCCCCGGCCAGTGTCGGCCCGGCAGATATGTAACAGTTACACACACACACACACACACACACACACACACACACACCCCCGGAGGGGCCCTCCAAAAAAAACCGGCGTAGCTCAAGTTGGTAGAGCACCGGGTTAGTAACCGGCGGGTCTGGAGTTCGATCCCCAGAGTCGGCACTAACTTAACCGGAAGACGTGGGATCGTACCCCACCGCTGGTCCCCCGGGTGAAAGAGATCGGGGTGTCGAAGGCTGGAGACAATGGTGTCCTCTGGTGCGCGGGGCGGTTGGAGTGGGATGCCACCAAGAAGACTACAACGCTGCCGCAGAGCAGTGGTGGAGGAATGAGTCTGCATAGGGCCTGGACCAGACTGCATAGCAGGTGGTGGTTGGATAACTAAGATCGGGCGGCGGCAGGCTTCCGAAGGATATAGGAGGTGGTAATGGCACCGGTGTGAGTGCCCTTGTAGATTACGCAGCTGTAGAGCATGCGTTCGGTGGACTGAGGACAGTAGGCGCCTGGGGCTAGCTTAGCTGGCACATGGACAATCAGGTGGACGCTGTCCTGTGACGATTACGGCGCAGCGGTTAGCACTTCCCGGTGCAGTGTGCGGACAAGGTGGTACGCCCCTCCTCAACAGAGGAGTGCTTCGGCGGTCTCCCGTATGTGGGCGGGTTAGCGCCCCCGGCCAGTGTCGGCCCGGCAGATATGTAACAGTTACACACACACACACACACACACACACACACACACACACACACACACACACACACACACTCACACACACCGGCGTAGCTCAAGTTGGTAGAGCACCGGGTTAATAACCGGCGGGTCTGGAGTTCGATCCCCAGAGTCGGCACTAACTTAACCGGAAGACGTGGGATCGTACCCCACCGCTGGTCCCCCGGGTGAAAGAGATCGGGGTGTCGAAGGCTGGAGACAATGGTGACCTCTGGTGCGCGGGGCGGCTGGAGTGGGATGCCACTAAGAAGACTACAACGCTGCCGCAGAGCAGTGGTGGAGGAATGAGTCTGCATAGGGCCTGGACCAGACTGCATAGCAGGTGGTGGTTGGATAACTAAGATCGGGCGGCGGCAGGCTTCCGAAGGATATAGGAGGTGGCAATGGCACCGGTGTGAGTGCCCTGGTTGATTACGCAGCTGTAGAGCATGCGTTCGGTGGACTGAGGACAGTAGGCGCCTGGGGCTAGCTTAGCTGGCACATGGACAATCAGGTGGACGCTGTCCTGTGACGATTACGGCGCAGCGGTTAGCACTTCCCGGTGCAGTGTGCAGACAAGGTGGTACGCCCCTCCTCAACAGAGGAGTGCTTCGGCGGTCTCCCGTATGTGGGCGGGTTAGCGCCCCCGGCCAGTGTCGGCCCGGCAGATATGTAACAGTTACACACACACACACACACACACACACACACACACACACACACACACACACACACACACACACACACCGGCGTAGCTCAAGTTGGTAGAGCACCGCGTTAATAACCGGCGGGTCTGGAGTTCGATCCCCAGAGTCGGCACTAACTTAACCGGAAGACGTGGGATCGTACCCCACCGCTGGTCCCCCGGGTGAAAGAGATCGGGGTGTCGAAGGCTGGAGACAATGGTGACCTCTGGTGCGCGGGGCGGCTGGAGTGGGATGCCACTAAGAAGACTACAACGCTGCCGCAGAGCAGTGGTGGAGGAATGAGTCTGCATAGGGCCTGGACCAGACTGCACAGCAGGTGGTGGTTGGATAACTAAGATCGGGCGGCGGCAGGCTTCCGAAGGATATAGGAGGTGGCAATGGCACCGGTGTGAGTGCCCTGGTACATTACGCAGCTGTAGAGCATGCGTTCGGTGGACCGAGGACAGTAGGCGCCTGGGGCTAGCTTAGCTGGCACATGGACAATCAGGTGGACGCTGTCCTGTGACGATTACGGCGCAGCGGTTAGCACTTCCCGGTGCAGTGTGCAGACAAGGTGGTACGCCCCTCCTCAACCGAGGAGTGCTTCGGCGGTCTCCCGTATGTGGGCGGGTTAGCGCCCCCGGCCAGTGTCGGCCCGGCAGATATGTAACAGTTACACACACACACACACACACACACACACACACACACACACACACACACACACACACACACACACACACACACACACACACACACACACACACACACACACACACACACACACACAGGGTTAGTAACCGGCGGGTCTGGAGTTCGATCCCCAGAGTCGGCACTAACTTAACCGGAAGACGTGGGATCGTACCCCACCGCTGGTCCCCCGGGTGAAAGAGATCGGGGTGTCGTAGGCTGGAGACAATGGTGTCCTCTGGTGCGCGGGGCGGCTGGAGTGGGATGCCACCAAGAAGACTACAACGCTGCCGCAGAGCAGTGGTGGAGGAATGAGTCTGCATAGGGCCTGGACCAGACTGCATAGCAGGTGGTGGTTGGATAACTAAGATCGGGCGGCGGCAGGCTTCCGAAGGATATAGGAGGTGGCAATGGCACCGGTGTGAGTGCCCTGGTAGATTACGCAGCTGTAGAGCATGCGTTCGGTGGACTGAGGACAGTAGGCGCCTGGGGCTAGCTTAGCTGGCACATGGACAATCAGGTGGACGCTGTCCTGTGACGATTACGGCGCAGCGGTTAGCACTTCCCGGTGCAGTGTGCGGACAAGGTGGTACGCCCCTCCTCAACAAAGGAGTGCTTCGGCGGTCTCCCGTATGTGGGCGGGTTAGCGCCCCCGGCCAGTGTCGGCCCGGCAGATATGTAACAGTTACACACACACACACACACACACACACACACACACACACACACACACACACACACACACACACACACACACACACACACACACACACACACACACACGCCGCGTAGTGCGCCGGCGCGACTGCTGTTTGTGCGGACGAAGGGCCCAGCTGCCGTATAAGGCAGGCTGTGAGCTCAAGCCTTTGGGGAGCCGCTGCGCCGTACACCCGTATATGGGGTGTATGACGCAGCCAGCTCTGCGTCGAGCAGGAGGGGGTAGCGGCCCCTCACGCCCTTCTCCCACCGCAAGGGGGAGAGTGCTTAGGCGGTCTTTCCGTCGGGGCTGGGTTAGCAGCCCCTGGCCAGCGTCAGGGCCCGGTCAGATACTGTAACGACACACACACACACACACATGGGAGCGCGAACACTTTGAGACGCTCTGGCGGTTGGCACAGGACGGCGTGCCGCTTCCCGGCAACAGCCACATAAGGGGAGCGGCACCAGAACAATGCAAGTGCGGCGCGTACGGGGGAGCCGGCCCACACGCATGCTCGCCGCGCGCACACCACTTCTGGGAGTGCCCGGTGGCGCAAACGGTGGTGCAGCAGATCGCCGCCCACGTGCCCGGGCCCATCACCCGGGCGAACGTGTGGCTGGCGGAGCCACCGCCAGGCGTGCAGCAGTGCGTGTGGGACGTGATCTGCCTGGCGGCGCTCACGGCCATGGAACGGGCGCGCGTGGGGCTGTGGGCAGTCAGGAACTCGCCCACCGCCCCGGATGCCCCAGACCCAGTCGAGGTGGCCAAGGCGCGCGCAGCGCTAGAATTTTGGCAGCGTGTGCGAGGGTTTGCAAAGCTAGACGTGCCAAGGCGGGGATGGGAGGGGGTAGGGCCTGACCACCCCATCCTGGCGGTGGTCAACGGCCACTTTCAGTGTGTGCAGCACGCAGGGATGGGTATGGAGGGAGGGGGAGGGGAAGTGGAGTGAGGGGATGAAGGGGCTTTATGGGTGAGGGAGGGAACTTAGGGCGTCGAGGCAGGGAGGCGTGAGAGGAGGGGAGGAGGAGGGGGGGGGGTCCTTCGGGTCCGAGAGGACTTAGGGTGCAGAGACCGCCGCAGGCTGCCTTTTGTAGGCAAGGGAGGCTTTAGGGAGCGGGTTTAGCGAGAGTGAGGAGAGTTGGCGAGGTGCCGCCTAGTGCGAACTATAGCTCCGTCACCTAGCCCGCTGCCGCAAGGCCCGCTCCCGACCTCCTGCCGCGTCGAGGCCAAGCGGCGCTCTGGAGCTCGGCCTCTAGGGGCCACCCCCCGGCCTCTCCGGGGCCGTCGTAGTAGGAGTAGTAGCAGGGGTAGGGCGCGCGCTGTCTTGGGTTCTCCTTTGGTGCTGACCGCCCACGAGCCGGACCAAGCTCGGGGCAGGTTCTCAGCGCTTTGTTTTCGCGCCTAGAGGAGCACCGCCAGCCGGTAGCAGGCCGGCCGGGCGCCCCGGCGCTGCAAGGACTTCAGGGCGGGCAGGACAGCGCGGGCGCCGCGTAGTGCGCCGGCGCGACTGCTGTTTGTGCGGACGAAGGGCCCAGCTGCCGTATAAGGCAGGCTGTGAGCTCAAGCTTTTGGGGAGCCGCTGCGCCGTACACCCGTATATGGGGTATACGACGCAGCCAGCTCTGCGTCGAGCAGGAGGGGGTAGCGGCCCCTCACGCCCTTCTCCCACCGCAAGGGGGAGAGTGCTTAGGCGGTCTTTCCGTCGGGGCTGGGTTAGCAGCCCCTGGCCAGCGTCAGGGCCCGGTCAGATACTGTAACGACACACACACACACACACACACACACACACACACACACACACACACACCTTGCGGCGGTGCTTTAGCAGCCGGCATGCAACACAACCGTTACCAGGACTAGGATCACTCCCCTTCCTTGCTGGCAAGCCTCATCCCAACTCTGCTAGCGCTTGTGCTATACCGTAGCTTTTAGGCCCAACCCAAACAACACACATACCGGCCAATCGCCTCCCGCGCCCCTCAGCCCAACGTGTGGGGGGGAGGGGGGTAAGGCTCCCTCGCCCCGCAATCCAGCCCAGCCCGGACCACGCGTCCACCACGCGGCAGATAGACATTCAGCTGTCCCCCGCAGCCTTCCATCCATCCATCCATCTCCCTCAAAACATTGGAAGGCAATGCAAGGGCAAGCTTTGGACGAGCATTGGACGAGACACACTCCGTCTGGACGAGCACCACCACATCTACCTTGACAACCCCCCCTCCTCCCCTGTTTTATTCCGCCGCATCGCCTCCCCTGCCTGCAACCCATCAGCTCATTTCACAACAACACAAAACAACTTAACTCGGCCTCTTCATGCCGTACGATTCGTCCCAGTAGTACGAACCAGAGACAGAGAAACCCAGAATGAACGAGGTTTTTGTTCCCGGGGACGAGCAGTACGACGCGCAGCGTAATCCGACGACAGAACCGAATCCGCAGTCTCCAGCTCTCTAGATAGGCTCATTCCGCGCTGGACGAGATGCGGTCCTTGAGCAGGACGAGCAGCTCGTCCATGTCCCGGCACCGGCGCTTGAGGGTGGAGTCCAACAGCTCGGAGGCGGCCAGGCCCAGACCCGAGCGCCACGACTCCTCCGTCAGTGGCTCCCACTGCGGGACGTGTGTGTGTGTGTGTGTGTGTGTGTTGGGGAGAGGGGTGGAAGAGTGAATTTGCAAAAACGAAACAACAGCAAGGGGAGCGGCAGGGTTTGGGGGGACGGGAGGTTAAGAAAGGGGAGGGTGCGCGTGTTTGCAACGCCGCTTGCGCTGCCATGGCGGGTTTGGGGGGGAGGGGGAGGAGATGGCGTGCAGGGGTCGGGGGGCCTCATTCCACTCCACTCCACGTTCCATTCGCGCCGCCAAAGGGTGGGGGCCTGGCCCCTCGCCTGAACCCCACGCTCCGGCGTAAAGACCGGGGAGTTATCCGGGGAGTTATCCGGTGAGGGGAAAGCGCCGCAAACCGTGCGTGGCTACGCACAGCACGCATCACACAGCACGCATCGCACAGCGATCACGCACCGCACAGGCTCCACCGCTGCGCCTCACCTTGTGCATCACACGGGCTGCCGCCACCGCGGTGGTGAGCGCCGCCTCCACACCCGAGCTGCCCTCCACCGCCGACAGGCCGTCGTTGTAGCCCTGGAAGGGGGGGAAGGGGGGGAAGGGGGGAAGGAAAGGGCGAAGCGGCGCTGGATGGTTTGAAGAGTGTGTTGCAAGAACAAACCCGAGGGGGAGGGTGTGGGGCCACGGCTGCTGTCCAACGCCGCCCCTGTCCGAACGCCCCCACCGCCCCCATTCCGCCACCGCCCCCATCCATCCATCCATCCATCCATCCATCGGGGGTGGGCTTCTTCAAGCCACAGCCCCCGAGCCTCCTCCTCCCTGGGCCCCTGGGCCGTCATCACCTCTTCGTCCCTCTTCCCGCCACTTAGCGCCACTTCGCCCGCCCGCTCTCCACGAACCGACCCCCGCCCCTGTGCCTCCTCTCCCTCTCCCCCCTCCCCCAACCCTCATATCCTCCCTGCCCCGCCCGCACCCGACCCGACCCGTCGCTGCGAAATGAAATCAACTACCCTCCCTCCTCTCCCCAGTCGCCCCAACCCCCAAACCCCTCTCAACCCCCGCCCCCGCCCCCGCCCCTCGTCCCGGGCCGTTTTCTTTTGCCCCCACCTGATCAGTCGCCACCTGCTCCAGCTGGCTCATCAACCGGCCCGGAAGCACCAAATAATCCACACCGGCCAGATCCATCACATCTGTCGTACATGGTACGGCACAAACGCACCCGTGAATACTGGCGGGAACGGCAGCGGCTCACGCGCGAGGGGCAGAGAGCACGTTGAGGACGGAGACGGGGACGGGACGAGTCTCGGGGCGGGAAGACAGGGGGGATGGATGGATGGATGGATGGATGGATGGATGGATGGATGGATGGATGGATGGATGGATGGATGGATGGATGGATGGATGGATGGATGGATGGATGGATGGATGGATGGATGGATGGATGGATGGATGGATGGATGGATGGATGGATGGATGGATGGATGGATGGATGGACGAAGGTGCGACCTGCCCGCTCCGTTCATCCTCCCGAGCAACCCAGGAACCAAAAACCAGCCCTCTTTCCCCTCTTCCCCCTTTTATCCCTTCTCCAAAACAACGCTTCGCTCCTCCTCTCCTCATACCCCCTCTTCTCACCCTTCCTGGAGCGGAGTCCTGCGGCCATGATCTTGGTCTTGGGGTGGAAGCGGCGGCCGTAGCAGTACAGCTCCTTCACCAGTTCCATACCCGGGTCGTACGAGCTGGGCACGCCGGCGAGCTCACGGGGGCCCTATGTCGTACGGAGCCAGGGGTTAGGGAGGTCGAGGGTACGGTGATTAAGAGTGGGTAGTGGCGGGCGGGGAGAAGCAGCAGCAGCGGGACCGGATTGACGACGACTGGCGACTGCACGAAAGGGTGAAGGGGCGAGAGTGAAGGGGCGTTTATTAGCCTGCGGGGGGAACCGGGGGTTTGGCTGGTTTCGTGTGTGTATGTGTATGTGTGTGTAGGCGGCCTGGGGGAGGAGGAGAGAGTTAGGCGGGGGGACCGCGGGTCAAGTGTGTGTGGAAGAGGAGGTGTGTCCGTGTGTGTGTGGTTGGTTGGTTGAAGGGGGGGAAGCCGCGGCCGACAGGGTGACGCAGTTCCCCCGTGTGTCGTCTCGAGACCGGCGTCCCCCTCCTGGAGCCAACTCGTTCCCAACTTATAGCCAGCTACCCCGCACGCTCTCCGCCACCACCCCAGCCCCAGCCCCAGCCCGCCGGGCTCCCACCGTCTCGTGTGCAGATGGCGTGCGCAAAACAGACATCCTCCAAAAAGTCGACTCCGCTGCGACTCTGCTGCAATGGACCGCACATCGGGTTTCCTTAACGAGCTGCCGCACCCCCTCCCCCCTCACTAGACTGCCCCTTTCCCTCTTTCTCCGAACCCCCGTCTAGCCCGCCCCCCCCCCGCCCGTCAACCATGGCCTTCGGGACCCCTTTCCTCCCCTGCCCTCCCCTCCACGTGTGTCTAAGAACTCACGTTCGGGTTCCGGATGACGCCGGGGTTCTTGTCGTACCAATCGTGGATCCGGCTCACGACGACGCGCAGCACGCTTGCACCCGCCTGAGGAAAGAGGCAACCGACAAATCAACCAAATAACCAACTAATCAACCAACCGTTTGTGGGCGGGCCAACAACCGACAAACCAACAAACAAGTGAAGCCGTTGGCAGGCAGTGAGATGGGGATGTGGGATATGAAAGCAAATCGCAGCACTGCGTTGTGCAGTGCACGAGACGAGACGAGACGAGTCGAGCACTGGAGGGGGTGGGGTGGGGTCAGAAGCAAGGGCAGCTTGGAAGCGCCAATGACTTATTATTTCCAGGCAAATGACTCAGCATTGCAGCAAATATTCAGGATGTTCATGCAGGGTCCCCAAAGCTCCAAAGATAGCAAAAGCGAAGGCGCTGCTTCTTCCCCGCAGTCGGTGCGCGCAGTGCCGTACACTCCAACAAACACACGCACACACACACGCGCACACGCACACGAGCCAGGAATCCGGACCACCGATCCGGATCCATCACGCACCGCCTTACAGCACGAATCCGTACCGTATACAAATGCTGCCGTACTTGCGTACTGCCATATACCGTACCTGCATGGCCGCGACGCCCTGCGCCATGCTGTACACCATGTAGATCTGCGGATCGTGCGGAAAATGTACGACACGGTAGTGTACGGCACGGGAGAACGGACGATCAGGACATCTCTTAAAACACACATGACCCGCGGCGATGAGCCCCACCCCCGGGACCGGGTCCTGCCTGGAGTAACAACTTTAACAACTGTAACAACCACCACCACAATAACAACAACCAGTTGGAACCAAATGGTTGTTGGATCAACCTTCTCAGTGAGGCCGGGACAGCCCGCGGTGGTTTCGGGGCGGTTGGGGTCATCTCCCGGGAAGAGCGACGACGACGACGACGACGACGACGTGTCTGGCACGCGCCGCCTCGCACCGCAGGTCCGCAGCCCCACCGCACACAACCCCTTTCCTCCATTTGCCCACATCCATGCACTGCAAGGCACTGCAGTGTACCGCAACCGGGTGGTGATGCACCCGGGAGGGGCTGCAAACAACACCGCATCACACCACATCGGCGCGTGTATCGCAATGCGAGGGGCAGCGCCCATTCTACCCTCACCCCTGCCTCCCTCAACCCTCACCCCTGCCCCCCCCCCTCCTCACCGTGGTGGCGATTCCCTCCGCCTCCAGCACCCTGGCCGCCTGTGTACCCGCCCAGGTGGCGGGCAGCGCAAACACGAGACGGTCGCGGGGCACGTGCAGCGCCGCGTAGGCAGCGGCCAGCGAGCGCACCTTGGCCACCTGGGCAGCTGCGGGAGGGAGGGAAGGAGGGAGGGAGGGAGAGGAGGAGGGGTTTGGGGGGGTGGATCGAGAGGGGTGAGTGGGGTTAGGTCGTGCCCCTGCCGCCCGTGCTGCGTCGCCTGCCGCCCCCCCCCCCCAACACACACACAAAAACACACAACACGCGGTTCTCCTGCCTCCTCCTCCGCGTCCGTCTCCGTCTCCGTTTCCCGACAGTCAGTCTCCCGACTCGGTCTCGGTCTCACCCTCGTCGTTGGCCAGTCGCGGATCCACCACCGTCTCCACTCGGCCGGTGACGCAATCCGACAGCATGGCGCCCACATTGACCATGGCGCGGTCCAGAGGGTCAGAGGTGGCGGACAGAGGAGAGGAGGCGGCGCGGCCGGCGGCGAGGGCGGCGTTGATGGCGTTCTGGAGGCGGGGGAGCGGGGAGGGGGGAGAGGGGGTGGGGGAGCGGGGAGGGGGGAGAGCGGGGAGAGCGGGGAGGGAGTGGGGGGGGGGAAGGGGGCGGGGGTTAGTGGTTGGAGCTTGGGTCATTCGGGGGGGATGGGTGAGCAATTGGCGTGTACGATTGTGTGTAATTGTGCTTGAGGCAGCGGGTGGTTGGGAAGCGGTCGACACCCAGGGAGGACGGACGGTAGGAGGGTGGGACAGGCAGGGGCTGTAGGAGGAGGGGGTAGCTGCCTGGCAAAGGAGACGATGGCGTGCAGCATGTGGCGTGGCGCTGGCATGCGCCGACGGGAAGCTGAGGTTGGTTGTAACGCTTTCGGAGGACCAAAGCCAGCCTCCGAAAAGCCAGCCTCCGAAACAGATTTCTGGACGCCGAATCAAAGATAACAACCGAATATATTTGAAGCGAACGTGCAGATGGTAACGTGCGTTAAGGCGATAACGGTCACGTCACGGCAACATCGCAGTTCCGAAAGTGAGTGGCGCAAACAAGTCGCGGAACAAGTTGCTTTTGCGCTACAACAATTTTATGCTACTCGGATTTACGCTAATTGAACCAGCACACCTCAAATGGCTTGTGGCCGAGAGATTGCCCAACGAGCACAGATCGGAGCGTCGCCGCAGACACGGAGGCGGCCGCCATCTTCGCTCCTGGTACCAGAGTCTCAAAGGCATAAGTGTCGGGAACAACGCTGCTCACTCGCGACAAGCTTTCGAGCTCATTCGCGGCCGTTGCCCGAGAAGGTGGGACCTCAAGGGCTTGACGAACAACCAGCTTGCCACGGCTGCTGATTCCGTGCACAGCAGTCCGGGAGGTATGAACCGGGGCCACGTTCCGCTGCTTGGCGAACGCCTGACCCTGAAGCTTTCCGTTAAGCAACATTTTTTGGCACGCCTGGATGATATAAATTAACGACACTTATTCGCGAAGGAGAATTTAAGAGTTTGGAATTTTAGCATGCACTATGTGTGAGATCTCTGTCCTTTCAATGCGTTTTCCCCGATGTACGGTTGTCTGTCCACGTCGGACGACGACGACTGATATCCGCATTGGCTAACATCAATGGCTTTGCTGTTGGCTTCCTTTTGCGGGTGCCCCTGGGGTAGGATGGACAGTCTGTCTAGCCTGTACGGCTAGCGACCGGTGTGAAAACCGGTCCCCCTTGTAATCGTCGATTCCTAACATCAATGTCGGAAACCATAATACTTCGACTTTTGACTTCCGGTTGTCGCGCCCAGTCATCGGCCCGGAGATCGCGTTTGGATGCAGTGTCAGTGCAGCGTTCAATCGAACCGCAACTGCCGTAAAAAGCGCCAGGCCGGATTACGCAGAGCGCACTTTAATAATTTCGCTATAATTTTCATCATTTCATATGCCTCTGTATCATAGAATTACGTTTTCGGGATTTCGGCCCATTCCGGCCTTCGGTCAGGCCGACCGCGCGACTGGGCCATTGCGCCAGCTTACGGTACCCGGGTGCCTGTACACTTATTGCCCAGACTCAGCGCAGCCGCCATATTCCTACTAGGTGTAGTAGGCGCTTGCCGCAGCGCGGATATTAGCACACGCAGATCAACACGTGGTGCTCATCTTCAACTGCACCGGACTCGCACATGGGACAGGCAGGACGGGCCCTTTTCCCCATTCCATCGTTCGGGCGGCTCACATGAAGTATCGCCCAACTGCACAGACGTATCGAAGAACAAACATGACGCCTGGAACGCGGACACGTGCGACTTTATTGGCAGGGCATAATTGACCGCAACCCAGTTGGACTGATCGTGCTGTCCTACGCTCTGGGCGCTATCCCCTATCCGATTCTGCGACCGTATGGCTCATGACATGAACCGCCTTGCATCATCAGCAGGCTAGCCCAGCTGACCTGGCTAGACCTGAGGTGGTGGCTGTCTGGCTGAGCATGATAGTGAAGGCTACATAACTGGCTCGGCTCAGGATCTGCTTGTCGTGTCATAGGGTATTCCTAACACCCCTCCTCGGCCTCGCGCAAATGGGCAACGGCCCGAGCCCGCTGGGCACCAAATGCCAAATGACACAATGCGTCGTCTGGGGTACGACACAGAAGGCTGGACGCGCGTTCAGTAAGACAGCGCCATCAGTCGTAGACAGTGTACGGCCATTTGGGTCGTCGAAAACGAGCTCATGCCGGTCGAGTACTCTTGCCCCGCATTCCGTCGGGCGTGACAGCGCGGATCACCCATCCATCCAGCCATCCATCCTGCACCTGTAGCAACAATAAATACTGGCGCCTTCAGCCCGCGTCGCGAGCTCGCGACCCCTCAGAGGCTTGCTGATGGCTGTTGATGCAAAAACAAAGCTTTGTAGCATGGTGTACGTCTGTGTCTGCATGCGGCTGGTGTTCCCTCTTCACTGCAGGACTTTTGTAAAAACATTTCGTTGCCTGACGGCCCTGTCCTTTATGTGCCACGTCTGTCGGAAGGCCGGCGATGCCGCTCTCCATTCGCGCCTCCCCGGTTCGACCTCCCAAGCACGATCTCCGAAAGGCCGCCCCTCTGTCTTCCACACATATCGTACAGCTTTGCGCCCGAATGCCCTCCTTCCCCGTTGGGATGGTGTGTAGGGAGTTTCGGTGCTTAGATCTCATGGAGGGTATGGTACTGATGACAGTGCGCGTGCTGGAGTGCTGGAGGCGGCACTGTCGTCCTGGTCGTCGTCGTCGTCGTTTGCTTCGTAGCATCAGCCCCCATCAGCCAGCTCTTGGCTTCCTCCGAGCGGTATCTGCCACAGTCATCATGTAAGCCACTAGAATGATGATCAATATTCATAGTATTGCCAGACATCTAGAACGCGGTCGCTCACGTAAAGTTTTCATTTGGCGTCCATTCGACTCCGCTAGCTGCAGAGACTCCGCCACTTCATCATTTTGCACAACTCGTCTGAAGCACCTTTGAAATCCAAAGTTAGCCTTTTGCACAGCCTTCCTTCCACGCCTGGCCGTGCGCGTCGATGACTAAGCTCGATACCGGAAGCATGATAGGCACAAGAACAGCATGCAAGGTGTAGCTGAAACGGCGTAGCAATCATATGACGGAATAGATGTGCAATATGCTGTCAGGTATAGGTAGCTCTTATTATGCCGGGGCGCCCGCGCAAACGGTGGCATGTATCGGTATAGCCTCTGTCGGCAGATAAGAATGCTTGCCTCCCTACGCCTGCCTCCCTAAGCCCCTCCACCTCCCGGTGCTGTGCCCTCCCTACTCCTACAGGGCAGCTGCTTTGTTGTCCGCAGCGGAATCTACACCCGCGGGTACGGAGGATTCGAAGCCCAGCAACGACCAGATCAGTGAAGGTGAGGGAAGGTGCGTGCGAGCGACCCATTCCTTGACGACGGCACCAACTAGACGTAGACCCTAAATCCCTAATCCCCCAACCCAACCCATACCATGCAGGCATGCCCAGCACCGTGCGCCGGCCGGGTTACGGCATAAGCTTGCACGCACACGCCCACTCGATTGCTCCGTGTGTGTCCGTCGAAAGGAAACCAAGGGCTCACACAGCTTGCTGGCGACTTTAATTCTTATATCACCCACGCGCATGTGCATGTGTGTGTATGTGTGTCGCCGCCCGCCATCCCATACTCCTGTTCCTGGCAGCAGGAGCCGTCTGGGCGGCAACGCAGCTCCCTCCGCCGCCGCCGCCGCCCCCAGCAACCCCTTCGATCCTGCCGTCCCCGCCGCCAACCGTCAGCACACGTCAACAAGTGCTGCCATCACCCACACCAACACCCTCACCAGCACCAACACCCTCACCAGCACCCCGGATCCCCAACACCTCTCCCCCACCAGCCCACGAGCAGCTCCGAGCCCCGGCGGCCGCGCAAAGCCCTCCCCACTCGCCCAGGGCATCATCCGGGGCCGCCCCACCGCCGCCGCCCTTCTTCCCTTCATCACCGCCGCCCCCGCCACAACGGAGGCCGCCCAGGTCGCCCCCGCCCTCACCCTCTCCTAGGACTGCACCTCCCCCGCCGCCGCCCCTGCTGCCCCTGCTGCCTGCCACCGCCCACTTTCCCTCCGCCATCGCGCCTGCTGGTAAATGGGACGGGCGGCACCGGCTGCCACCACCCGAAAGCGCCGCCGCGCCTCCTCCCGGCTTAATAAGTCAGCAACCGTCAACTGCCGTAGCCTCTTCGGGCAGCAGTAGCAGCAGCAGTAGTAGCAGCAGGGACCCCTCGCCGCAGCCACAACGAGCAGAGGTTGAAGCAGCGCCGATGGCACAGCTTGGGCCAAGGCCTCCAACGCCGCGGCCCCCACGACCACCACCACCCTCTCCAACAGCAACCGCAGCTCCGCAGCAGCAGCACCACATGCGGCCTGGCAGGACAGACAGCCCCCTGCCGTCACCCACGCCGCTGACGGCCCCGTCCCCGCCGCCGCCACTGGCCGTCACCGGGTTATCCTCAAACTCGCCGCCGCCGCCGCCGCCGCCGTCCATGCACCTGCGCCCATGGACATTGCCGCCACCGCCGTCGCGATCGTCGCCGCGGGGAAGGAGCCCCAACGCATCGCCCCGTCCTGCGACGCCTCCGAAACCAATTCCCCGTCTTCTGCGGCAGCCACCTGCGACGCCGCCAGTGTACTCCATATCGCTTCAGCCGCCGCGTGATGAGACGATGGGCACTCAGCAGCAGCAGCAGCACCAGCCCCCGGGCGACTACGACGACGGCGACGACACGATGGGCAATCAGGCGCCCGAGACCATCCGCGTTTCCCAGCCGCCCGAAGCGATTCGCTTTGACGCGCCACCGCCGGCGGATGACCCTAACTATGATTATGATTATGATGAAGGCCTGCGCTTCCTCCCGGGCCCTGCGCGCCCCAGTGCTCCGCTGCTGCAAGCGGCAACAACCCGGCCCCTGGGGGCTTCTGCACGGGTCCGCCCGCCCCCGCCCCGGCCCCCGGCCCCGGCCCCGGCGCCTTCCCCGCCGCCCGTTGGCTTCGACCACCTACAGAGCTCCAGTGGAAGGACGGCCCCTTCGCCCAACCAATCATCAATACCCAGCACCACGCAAAAATCTGGCGATGGCACCGCAGGCAGCCACCCCCGCGAATCTGCAGCGGGAGTGGCGGCCCCGAGTCAGCCCGGGATCCCGGGACCCCCCGCCGCCGCCGCCGCCGCTGGCGATGGCGAAGGTGGGCGCGGGCCCACCCAGCCGCAGTTGGGTGCACCGTCTTCCGGAGCAGCCCGGCCAGACTGCAGACCGCTGATTCGGCTGTATACGGTGCTGGTGTTGCTCTGGGGGCCGATGAGGCTGCTGCTGCGGCGGCGGGCGCGGGCGTGACTCTGAGGGTGGGCGTGCGTGTTCCTCGCCACCGTGCGTGCGTGCTCGAGAGCTCGACGTTTGCGTATGTATAGTTGGTGAGCTGGTTGTTGACGAAGGTATGTAATTAATTGTGGCATTGATGCGAGGGAGGAGTTTGGGAAGCGTGGATGGGTCAGCGCGCGAGCGCAGCCTTTGACACACGCGACCTGCAAATGGCTGCGAGCGTTCAGATTCTTCACCCGTAATATTCTTCGTCGCGTCGTCCGGGTTGGCGCGCGGGTGCGCGCATGCGCGCAGGCTTGCGTGAGGTGTATGTGTGGTATTGCATGGCTACAGCAGTGGCGGGCTCGCTCCGGAAAGACCTGCGTATGTGTGCGTGTTCGTGTGTCTCGTCTGTGTGTGCGTGTGTATGTGTGTCTGTCTGTGTGTGCGTGTTCGTGTGTCTGTCTGTGTGTGCGTGTTCGTGTGTCTGTCTGTGTGTGCGTGTTCGTGTGTCTGTCTGTGTGTGCGTGTGTATGTGTGTCTGTCTGTGTGTAAGTGTTGCGTGTGCGTAGGTGTGTTTGCTTCCATCTGTACGTACGTTTCAGCAGCCGAGTACGAAGCAGCAGGCAGCTGTGGAGCGGTGCGCCGTCGTCGCTCGGTAAGCTTTTATTCGTCGTAGTCCTCCACTGCAGCTCGCTAATATTCAATTGTATTCCCCGACCCGCCCCACATATAATAAATTGATCTGATCTGGCCTGATCTGAAGGCCGTCCTCACCTGGTAGCGCATGTATGCATGCAGGGCTGACGATGAAGATATGTAGATAGCACGGTGTATTTGTGTGCATGTCACGTACGTTGTGTATTTGTGTGCATGTCACGTACGTTGCGCGGCAAAGAAGAAGTAATAAGGAGTGTCAAGAATAATTCTTATCTTTTAGGGGTACTTTCTTTCAGGAGTGTTGGGAGTATAATTTTTGGGCGTGAGTACGGTATGCAGGGTCGGGTCGTACATTGGCTGGCGCACACATGCGCGGCCGCGCCGGGCGCTGCGGGTGCGTCCGTTTCCACTGCCAGTGCGTGGGATGGCACTGCTGCATGCCTACCTGCATACCTGCTGCCCTCTTCATTTTATTGCCTCGAGTGCCTTCCCGTGTGTGTGAAGGACGGTGCGATCTGCGAAGCGACTTCGGCTCGCTTGCGCGGCTCTTTGTACGTGTGTGCGCGAAGGTACGGTAGGTAGGTAGGGCGGCGGGCGGGCGCGTGAGAGCATCGCCGAGCGAACAGCTCGTCGGCTGTCAGATGTGGCGAAGCGGTGTAGCCGGCACGTCGGTATATGCAGCAGGTGATTAGCAGGTAGACAGGTAGCGAGGGGCAGCGAGCGAGGCAAAGGGCTTACACCAGCAGCTATTTGCTGGGTCGCCACGTGTCGCACTGTCGATCCCTTTATCACACATAATCTGGTGCCGTTGTTCGTTCATTCCGGATCGTGTTTCTGGTCGCTTGATTGGGCCCGTTTTGTGCTGCGGTTTCGGCGGTTTCGGCCGAGACGGAACGCACCGGCTGGGTGATTCTTTTGGGTCCGTCCAAACCCTAAATCGGTTCGTTCAACCATTCGCAAGTCTTCGACGCTGCTGCATGCACGGAATCCCCCTCCCGAGACGCATACAGCGAGGGTTAGCCAGCAGTACGCGATACGGTAGTATGTAGGTGGCGCGGGCTTACCCTGTCTTTGCGTTGGTTGGACGAGTTGGGAGTGTATATGCGGGAGCCGGATGGGACGCACGGGGCTGGATGGTGGATACGCGGGCTGGACACAGCTGCTAGCGTGCTGCGTAAGCGCAAACCGAAGGAGCAGCGCAATCCCGTCCTGATGGCGTAAAGCCTTGGTGTTGCCCTCCATCGAGGTAATCCCATCCGGGCCATGTAACTCCCCGTTACCCACCTCGCTGACACCCGCCCCCGATGGTTGGTGACATGCTTTAACCCAACAGGCGGGGAAGTAGTCTCCGTAACCTTGGCGGGGGGGAAGGGAAATCTAGCTGCTCCCCGTAACCCCACCTACCCGAGGGGTAACACCCTCGTAACCCAGCCCTCGTTTTAAGGCACAATGAAACCTGCGCATGTCGCGGCCCTGCCTTCAGGCGTAAGCGCCGTACGTGCACAGCACCATGGCGAACCCATTCCCCCTGCCGTGCCTACGCACGGGCGAGTTACAGTCGAAGTGATAAATAACAATATCTGGCTCAACACTGAACGCCAAATGATAGGGCGTGAGCTCGTAATGCCAATACCGGAACCATTCAAACGCTTCCATATACAAGTATGCAGCGAGCATGCAGCTGCCGGTTGTGGGTTGGCCGTTTTATGTACGAGACGTAGTAAGTAAGGCGTAAAGCGTGGTTGAAACCAGAACAAATATTGGAAAGTCATTATAAGTTAGCGGTTTTTATCTTTTGCCAGTGGGCGTGTGAACCGAGCGCGCCCGAGCTGTAGACCTTGCTATTTCATTGCAGGATGTTGCTCCAAGCGGCAGGCGCCCTATCGTCATTGCGAATCCTGACACCACTTATGATTTCGAATGGCGGGTTGCGTTTTGCTTCATCGACGGCGGCCGGGGTCGTTGACAAGGTGAACAAATACAGGGTGCACAAATGAGGGCGCGTTCGGCTAATCGAGCCTTGAAGCCCGGTGTTGGTCGCAAGCAATTGTCCGTGCTGCGTTGCTGCTGGGCAGTGCAAGACGCTTCCGAAATTATTGCTCCGACACACGTGAAGTTGACACTCGCAAAGCGCCTGACCTGTTCATGCCTATATTGGATCACTGCTTATATGACATTGCGCAAGCCATGGCTAGCAGCTGTCGCTGTGCGTGTTAGTAGGGCACTAGGGCTGCCTTCGGTCCGATGACAACCGTCACCGCGCTGGCACGGAAATATACAGTTTTTGGTGTATATTTCATGTCAATTACAAAAACCCTTCTATTTGTAATCACGCAAATCCTGCTAGGGTTCCGTTGGCAACGTCCATGCCCGGAGTCCGCCCATTCCGCGCCCTCCACATGAACTTCCGCAACGCTGAACATCCGCTGTCCCCATCATCCCCCAGTTCAGCCTCCCTAAAATCGAACGCCCTTTCCCTAATAACAAAACTCCGCAACCGCTCGTTCACACCCATTCACGCGCCCATCCGGCGCCCAACCCGCACCTCCTCGCCGCCTCGCCTCTCGCTGCCCCTCCAGATCGGGTTCGTGGGTCTCGGGGCGATGGGCCATCGAATGGCGAAGCATCTGCTCGATTCGGGCAAGGCCCTAGTGGTGTACGACAGCAACCGCTTCGCCATCGATCGGCTCCTGGAGGACGCCGGCGCGGCGGCGGCCTCGGGCGGCTCCGGAACCGTGGAGCCCGCCCGAAGCCCAGCCGACCTCGCGGAGACGCGCGGTACGGCTGTACGACACGGCTTGCTGGGGCGGGAAATTTCCTGTTTGAGCGTGCAACGGTGCCCAGCTCAGGCGCGCTTGCCCCGTCACCAACGATCCGATTAAGGGCTCTTGCTGACAATCTCAACTTTGATGGTCAAAACGGCAAAACTGCGAAAACAACAGCATACTTCCAAAACGGCATTCCGCGCCTAGCGCCAGACATTCGCTGAAAGGGGTTGTCTCGCCTCTGTCTCGCCTCGCCTCGCCTCTGTCTCGCCTCGTCAAGGACCGACAGGCTCGTTTAGGGCGCCGTTTTGGAAAGGCCAACGTTGACGCCACCTGTCGAGCATCTCACTAATCGGATTCTTCCTTTACCAAAGGACCCGGGGTTCCTCTCCCGATGCCGGCGTCCCCTCTCGCCTGCCTTGCCTTGCCTTGCACCCACCATCGCCCGCCACCCACCATCGTGGGGCGCAGGCGTGTCGGTGGTGTTCACGATGCTGCCGGGAGCCATGGCGGCACGGAAGGCGTATCTGGGGGCGGATGGGCTGCTGGCAGCGAGCGGCGGAGTGGTGCCCCGAGTGATGGTGGGTGGGTGGGTTGGGAGGGTTGGGATAAGGGGGATTTGAGGACTAATATTTTAGGTCTGGATGGAGAGGGCTGGATGCAGATGGACAGAGGAAATGTCAGATGGAAGGAGTGGGGTTAAGCAGCCAGGGGTGCAAGATGGACGTCGGCGCAGGCAGGGGTGCAGCGTCGGTGTGTGACGGGGTGGGGTGGTGGTGGTGGTGGGTCCAACGGGGGTGCAACGGGACGAGAGCGTGCAAACAAATGACGTCAGGGCACAGATCGGCAGACGAACTCTTGCGATCTGCGATCTGCAATCTGCTGTACCCGATGTGTGTACGACGGTGGTTTCGCGGCCGGGTGCGTTTTTGCGGCTGCGCTGCGTTTCATTCCAAGTGTTTGCGCTTTTGCGGCTACGGATCTGTTACGTTGCCAACCCGCGTCGCAGTTCAGCAAAGGCACATCAACAACGACGCGACCTTGTCAGCCTGCTGCTGCTGCTGCTGCTGGCCTGCCGTGCTGCCGCCGCCGCCGCTGCCGTCGCCGTCGCCGCCTCATCCTGATCCCCCCACCGCCTCATTCTGGTCCCCCCATCTGTCCGTCATTTCTCCCTTCCTCCCTCCCTCCTCCCGCCCTTCCCCTCCCCCTCCCCTCCCCCTCCCGCTCCCCCCTCCCCGTCAGGTGGACTGCACCACTCTCGACCCGCCCACCGCCCGGGAGCTGGAGGGCCGGGTCCGCTCCACCCGCATCAACACCGCTCTGGCTGGCCCCCCGGTGCCGGGACTGGCGGCGGAGAGCCCGGCGCTGCTGGATGCGCCCGTGACGGGGGGAATCGTGGGGGCGGACAAGGGTGCGTGGGGGGGGGGTGCGTGTGTGGGTGTGCGGGGGGGTCGAGGGGGGAGAGGGGGAGAGCAGAGGCGCTGCGTGTGTGTGTATGTGAGTGTGTCGGGGTCGTGTGCGGTGTCGCGTGTATTGAAGGAGGCTATAAAGGAGGTAGTGGGAGGGAGGGCTTTGCTCTCTCTCTCGGGGTGTGTGAACGCGGGGTGTGGGGGCGCGCATGTGGAGTGGGCGGGAAGGTGGTTTTTGTGAGTGATACTGGCAGGGAGGGGGTGCGGCAGGTTTGTTTTTTCTGGGAGGGCGCGCGTACCGTAACCCTGACTATACCCACCCACCCCACCCCTTGCTCTCTCTCTCTCTCTTACTCTCACTCTCTCTCTCTCTCTCTCTCTCACACACACACACACACACACACGCTCTCTCTTGAGCCTCTCTCTCCGCCTCTCTTATCTCCGGCCTTTCCCACGTCCGTTCGCGGACGTCACCCCCCCCCCCCACCACCCAGGCACCCTTTCCTTCCTGGTGGGTGGGGAGGAGGCGGCTCTCCCCTTCGTGGAGCCGCTGTTGCGCTCAATGGGCAACCGGGTCATCTGGTGCGGAGATGCGGGGGACGCGCAGGCGGCGAGGCTGTGCAACACACTGGTCATGGTGAGGGCGGGGGTGGGGGGGGCGGGGGTGGGGGGGCGGGGGTGGGGGGGCGGGGTTGGGGGGGCGGGGTTGGGGGGGCGGGGGCGGGGTTGGGGGGGCGAGGGTGGGGGTAGAGCAGGGCTGGCTGGTTTTCGGGGCGATGACCGTGAGGGAAGGGAAAAGATGGGGGGGGTTGCAGGGAGGCGGAGCAGCGGCGCGAGGCGACAGGAGGGGCGGAGGAGGGCCGGATGTGGAGCGGGTGTATGAGTATGGGGGCGGGGGGCGGGGGGCGGGACGACATGCGCTGGACCAGACTGCATCCTGATCGTGGTTGGAACAAGCACCACGTAAGCTGACCTGGGGGCGAATGGGGGATAGGAGGCCTCAAGAGCCCGGAGCAGACCTGGTTTGTCAATATTGTGTCCATTGTCATGCGCCGCGTGCCAACCCCCCTCGCTCCCCCTCACGGGGCCCAATAGCCCTTCCCACACCCAACCAACACATCCAGCCTCAGCTGTCTTGTCGGTCCTCCTCGACCTCCTGCCCTTCCCCACCACTCCACTTCCACCTGCCAACTAACTTTGCTGCTTCTCCTCGACTCCCGCGACTCCCGCAACACCCCCCCCCCGCCCCCCGCGACCCCCCCCCCCGCCCGCGGCCTCAGGCCGCGACCATGGCCGCCACCGCTGAGGCGATGGCGCTCGCCCGGCGGCTGGGCGTTGACCCATGGGTCATTACCCGCGTGCTCAATTCCGGCAGCGGCCGCAGCTGGGTATCTCAGGAGTACAACCCGGTGCCGGGGATCAACACGGATGCGCCGGCCAGCCAGGTGGGTCGGAGAGTGGGTGTGGGGGTAGGGGTGGTTCGGGGGTGTGGGTGTGGTTCGGGGGTGTGGGTGGGTGGGTGGGTGGGTCGGAGGTTGGGTGTGGGTATAAAGAGAATTTCGCAGCGGAGAGGGCGTGGTGGGTGAGGAGAGGAGCGGTGGGTGTGGGGTGTGGGGGTGTGGTTCGGGGGTGTGGGTGTGGGCCCCTCGCGTCTTTCGCCCAGGGGCGTGTGCTCAGGGACGGGTGGGTGGGGTGGGAGGGAGGGGGGCGGGGCGGGTTACGATGGGGGAGTTGAGGGCGGGGGTGATGAGGGGCGTGGGAAGGAGGGCTGGGAGGCGGCCCCTGCGTGGTTGGGCGGCAACGTGAGTGCGCGTCCCGGGAGCATCTCGGACGCCTCCCTGGACTGAGTCGGTAGGGGATGACCATAAGCCCCTCCCCTCCCCCCGGTTGCTGCCGCCCTCCCAGTCTCCCTTGTCCTTCTGCTCCCACTCGTTGGCCCTTCCCCGCCCCCCGCTCCTTCCCTGCCTCCCTCCCTAAGGGAATCCGATTGCCCAAAAGTGAGCCCCCAACAACAAACCCACCAAAATGTCCGCCGCCACGCACCACCCCCACCCCCACCCCCACCACCACCACCACCACCCAACCCCGCCATGGGCCCTACGTCCCCCCCACCCCCCTGTGTCCCCCCACTGGCCCCCCTCAGGGCTACCGCAACGGCCAGGGCTTCTTGTTTCATTCTTGCAAATTCACTCTTCAAACTCCGCCCCCCCTTGCGTCCCCACCCCCCTCCTCCCCCCTCTCCCCTCCCTCAGGGCTACCGCAACGGCCTTCGCTCTGCCCAGGTGGTGGAGCACCTAGCCATGGCGCTAACGGCGGCTGACAAGTGCCACTCGCCCGTGCCCGTGTGCAGAAACACGCTCAAGCTCTTCAATAAGGTCTGTGTGTGAGGGCGTGTGTGTGCGTTTTGCGTGTGGGGGGGGGCGTTTTGTGTGTGGGGGTGTGGGGGTGGTGGAGGAAGGGCGGGGGAGGATATGCGGTGGCGGTCGGGGTCGGAATGGGCTCGCTGTTCGGAGTGCTGGGAATGAAACCCGAAGAAGGCGCGGGGTGCAGAGACACACACATACACACATACTGGTGGCCGAACTGAACGAAGCAGAGGCTGCAGTGCCCCCCACAATGCAGCAGCCCTCCCGCCCCCCCGGGCCACATACGGCGTCCTCTTCTGGCCCCTACCAACCCGGCGGCGGTGGACCACGTTGTGCCATTTTGGAAGATTGTTGGTGTGGTCGGTCTCAAACAAAGGCAGGCTTGGCCTGGCCTGGCCTTGTCTGCTTGGCCTGGCCTGGCATGGCTGGACGCCGAAACGCTGCAGTGCGCCACTCGACGAGTGCCGGAGAGATGCTCCAGGGGTGACCCACGCCTTTGGAGCTCTGTGCTTTTTCGAGCTTCTGGGTCCAGCCCCCGAAACTCCCAACCCCGGCTCCGACACCACTGCCCCCCGGGGGCGGCGCCACGCTCTCAGATGGCATCGAAAGTGCCGTACACCGTACGATACGACACTTGATACATAATAAACGACCAAATTGCTCCTCGCGAAACTCGTTAGTATTATTATTATTATATCCAACTGCTGCATTGGGCCAACTGATGATGTGTCCCATGTTTCGGTTGGTTGCCAGGTGGTCGAGGACGGGCTTGGCGATCAGGACTTTTCGTCCGTTTACCGTTACGTGTACGGCAGCGGCAGCTCAAACAACGAGTGGCGGTCCGGCGAGCAGATCTTCAACTCCACCCACTGATGCCGTACGAACATGCTGGCGGCGACGGCGACGGCGGTGATGACGCACAATCGGACGCGCGCAGGGCGCGCGGCGGCGGCGGCGGCGGCGGTGACGCGCATTTGTGCGTTCCCAACAGCACCCGCCCTCTCTCTGGTGTCTGGCCAGTGCGGGCGAGTGCGGGCGAGGAAGCGACTTGGTACAAACGTTGGACGAGACCTCGGTAGCAAGTCCTGAAGCCGTGTTGGGTGCCTTATGTGTGTGTTGTGTCTGGCAATGCAATCGTCTTGTGGCCAGGAGGGATATGTGTGTGTGTTAATTTCTGTGTAGTTTTACAACAGGAGGGGAGCTGGCGTCTGCGACATGAAGGCCGGTTGTGTCTGTGTGTGTGTTTGCTTGTGTGTGCGTGTGTGTATGTTTTGCTTGTGTGATTGTGTTTGTGTTTGTGTTTGTGTATTTCTTCATGAGGAATTCGCGGGTTCTTCTCCTTGTCTGTCTGCGTGTGTGTTTGCAATACGGCGAGATGCCTCCCTCCCCCCCCCGGGGGGCTTGTCTTCACCTCTGTGAAAAGGCGGGAAGCGCAGATCGACGACCGGGCAGCGAAGTCTCGGCCCTCGGGTCGCAGCGCATTGGGGGCGCCCCCTAAGGGTGAACCTTCAGTTCATTAACAACCCGGGACGGGACGGGATGGGACGGCGAGAAGCGAGAGCGGAGGGCGCGAGAGCTTACGCAGAGGCCCGCACGCGCGCGGGCGCGTGCGTGCCGTGACGTCTGTGGTACACGTGAATCTACGGAACGTACGAAAAGACGTTTTGGCGGGTGGTCGGTGATGGTGATGTCTCGCTGCAATTGGCGTATTACAAGTGGGGCAAGTGGAGAGACCCCACGGGTCGGTCCGGATCGGTCAGGGCCTTGGGTACGCGGATGTGCAGGCCGGGCCACAGCGAGCGAACGGGGCAGCGGATTTGACTCCGCAGCCACCCTAAGGCGGCATGGGCGTGTGGTGTAGGATCTGCGGGTCTTAGGACTGCTTTTCGGCCCGAGGGGCGCAGCATTGGGCACGGGCAGGCCCAGGCGCGGGGCGGCGGCGGCGGCGGCGGCTTCCTCACATGGCCAGGGACAGCAGCGTAGCGCGTAGGAGCTGGCGTGTGAAAAGCGCGCGTGCGCGCATCACGGCTTCACATCACATCACATCACATTGTATCACGCGTACGGTATTGAGGCGTATTGAGGCGTGTCAGGGCTCGATACGGCAGGGGTTCGGGGGGCGTTTCGTGTCTCGGAGAGGGAGCGACGACGGATACGGTTCGCTAGGCCCCGGCATTTGGGTGCAGCGCCCGCAGGGAAGTGGATGGGGATTCTTTAAACGCGACTTGTTTTATATGTGGTGGGATGGGGTCGATTGTCGACGGTCCCCGGCTCCTGTTCTGTGCCAGATGAGCGCAGACACGGCTGATATGCCGGAGAGAGGGCGCGCGCACTTCATAGGACGCCCCGCACAGCACGTGCGCGCATATATGTGTGTTTGCTGTTCGTGTGTTTGTGTATGTGTGTTGTTCGTGTGTGTGCTGTTTGTTTGTTGTCGCTGGTGTTTCGTACGCGGGTGCACTGGCTGTAGCAGCAAAACAGTGCCGTACTACCGTATTACTAGGATAGATGGTGCTTCAGTGGGCTCCGAGACCACTTCCTGTCTTCGGGTATTTTCCCCGTCGACATCCGGAACGTGTCCCATGTAATGCGCAACAAGGGCTCACTGGCAGGTGAAGAGCTGGCGACCTTTCGTCGCGGTGGTCGTACAGCGGGTGAAGCGCTGGTGCTGATGCTGGTGCTGGTGCTGGTGGAGCACAACAGCGGTGCCAACACAGCGGTGCCAGCTGGGTGTGGAGCGACGGTGCGGAGCGCAAGGGGCGTTGGAACACTTTTACAGCAGCCAAACGAACGGGATTCTTGCAAGCACGATTATCCGAAATGCGCACAGGTGCTCCGCCGATCCGCAAACCGGCGCACCTTCATCGGACCCTGACAGCTGACATCGTACGGTAATCGCGGACTGCAGCAGCTCGAAGAAGAGTTCGGTCCTAGGTGCTCCAGGGCTTGGTGCTGGCTCCAGGGCTTGGTGCTGATGGGCCTTGGAGGCTTTGCTTTCGGCGCTCCTCTGTGGGTGCCCCTGGGGTAGGATGAACAGTGCTCGGTCCTCGGTGCTCCACACGGCCCCCCGCCTCCCACCCCCAACCTCTACAGGTGAAGACCAAGTAAAGACGGGATTACGGAGCGTTACGTTGCGCTGATCTTCCGCTTGTGGTCCGCTTGTGGCCCTGTGAACATGAACCCACCACCACCCACCGATTACGACCGCCCACCGCCCTACTACTGCCCACATCCCCCATTTCCCCAATGCTGCGCGACCGCAGGCTACAGCCCTCGGCTATACGACGTCCCTCGTTACAGTACAGCCTAACAGCCAGTCTAGCTTCCTGGCAGCTTCCAGTGCAGGGCCGCCAACACGGACCGCAACTCCCTCCTGGCTACAGCCACCGCCGCCGCATCCGGGCCTCTGGCAACAGGAGGGCAGTCAGTCCCGACAGCGACATCGTCGGCCACACCGGAGGCCGTCACTGCAGCAGCAGGACGACCGGCGGTGGGCGGCGGAGGCGGTGGTGGAGGCGGCCCCTTCGGGGCCCCCAGGCGCCGCCACGCCACGTGACCGTCCGGCCGAACCAGCAGGCAGCTCCCCGGCGACAGACCCATGGTTCGCAACCAGCCGCCCGGCTCAGCCTCCCACAGCCGCACCACCACCGCCGCCGCCGACGCGCCACGCGGCGGCGGCGGCGCCGCCGCCGACGCTGCCGCCAGCACGCTACCCTCCGGCGGCTCGTGTACGACAAAGGCCTTGGGATCCGGCGCAGCATTGGCGGGCGCTCGGCTGCCGGACTCCGCTGTCGCCGTCGCCGGTGCTGGTGCTGGCATCACTTGTACTACCACCAGCGGCGGCGGCGGCGACGGCCCGCCACCACTCGCCGCCGCCGCCGCCGCAGTCCGTGCGCGCTTTGCAGTCACCGAGGCAGCTGGCGGCTGGTCGAGCTGCTGCGGGGAGAGGCCCTCCGAAACCGAATCCTCCCTGTCGTACAGCTGTGCGGCGGCCACCAGCCAGGGGTTGCCGTCCCGCAAGTGTCCGTCTGTGAACAGCAGCAGCCGCGGACCGACCCACGGGTCGGCGACCACGTCGAGTGTGGACACGACCACCACGAGGCTGCGCTGCCGTCCAGAAGCCTCGCCGCTGGCCCCCCTGTCGCTAATCCCGACGGCACCGCTGCCGCTGCCGCTGCCGCTGCTGCTGTTGCTGCTACTGCTGGCGGCGATGGGTTGCTCTGGAGGGTGCGGGTGCGGGTGCTGTGTCGGCGCCTGGAGGTGTGGGGAGGGGAGGTGCAGCCAGCAGTGCGGCAGACGGCAGCCCGCCGCGGAGCTCGGGTTGTACGGCGCGCCGCGCGGCGGAAGACGAGCCGCCGCCGCCGCCGCCGGTGTCGTGGTGGGCGCGCCTGAGGTCGGATGCTGTACGACAACGGCACCCTTGTCATACACGAATCCCAGGTCCTCCGCCGGGAACTGCAGTCGCAGACTGGCTCCGGAGCTGCGGGGGGCGGTGGGTTGGGGGTGGGTCATGGGGTTGGAAACGAAGCGTGCGGATTTGTGTACGGCATCATCCACGACAGGATGCCTCAAGCGTGCACAATGGCGGCCCCGCATGCTACGCGGCAGGGTGCGAAAAACCCCCCAAGTGTGTGTGTGTGTGTGTGTTTGTGCTTGTGCTTGTGTTTGTGTCTGGCGGAACATGCAGCAACAAAAGATGCAAGCAACTCACACAACTCGACCCCACAACTTGACACAACTCGACAAAGCCTTTATCAAATAGTAGTCGAGTATGAAGAGGGGCATGCGCAGTGTGCACACATTCGTACCGCACTGCACCGCATCCGCTCGCATTACAAAGCGGCACCGCGCGGTACGGCCGACCGACCGCGCCTGCAGTCTCACCCGAGGATCCGCTGCACCTGCTGCTCCCTCCAGCTGCCCACCAGCGGCAGCGGCAGCCCCTGCGGCCCCGCCAGCCGGCGACCCAGGTCCAGGGCAGCCTCCAGCAGGCCCTTGCGAGCCCACTGGGGCAGGGGAGCTGGGGGCGGGGGGGGGGGGAACAAGGAGCGCAACGGAGCGCGGCGGGGAGGTGGCAAGGCACCGTGGCGGGGAGTTGGGAGGGAGAGCAAACAAGCATATTTAAAAAGCGGGGTGAAGATAAGTGAAGCGTGGGGAAATGCATGTGAGGAACGCATGTGAGGACAAGCGTGAAGAACGCATGTGAAAAGCATGTGAGACGCGTGAAAAGCGTGAGTGCGTGTGAAACGCGCAAAGCCTGCCTCATTCTTGCATAGGAGGTGGGGCTACCCGCCGCACCCGCGTTGGTTACGAGGCTGTTGACGGCGTTGGCGACACGCGGGTCGAGGCCCAGCGCCGCCGGCACCCGGGTGGCCTCGCCCCAGTTCCGCACACTGAGGGCGGTGTTGGCCAGGGCGATGGGCCGCCGCTCAGACTGGGACGGGGGCGGGGGCAGGCGCAAGGGCACGGGGAGAACGGGAACGGGGAGGCAGGGGTTAGGCGTTCCCTCCTCAATGGTCCGTTTCGGTGAAACCGGCTCATGGGACAGACGAAGGAGAGCGCGAGATGATGAGGTTCCTTATTATTTAGGGGGAGATGTTGGAAATGCAGGAACGCGTACATGCAACATTGTAACGATGGCCGCAACTTTGCGGGACGATTATTTTATTGGGGAAGGCAAAAGCCTTGCAAAAAATGTAGACATGCGCCTTTGTGAGCCGCACTCGCTGATCTCTTTAGTAAAAGGCGAAAGAGATATGAGAAACGTGGGCGGCTCAGCGCTGATGAATATGAAGGGTGCGTACGCAGGCCCCACCCTAATGCGTGCGTCCGTGGAGCGCACAGTCGCCGATGGTGGGTGCCCGCACAATTACATCATTCGCTTAGGCTTCGCTGTCCCCCGCATCGCCAGTAAAAAGTAAAATGTAATTTGAATCTAAAACGCCCACATTTTAGCCTTTTGTTATTGCGCTTGCTTCATTCTGATGTACGCCGCAATAGCAATGTTGTAATCACTTCTGCACTCCCTCCAGCCTTTCTCGACTGTCGGCAACGCAAAAACAACATGTAAGAAGGCGACAAAGCAAAAGAATTCCTGGATGAGGAAATGAACGCGCACACTTCACAGGCCACGGCGCAAACTTTCCCGCCTTCACCGCTGGCCTCAGGGGCTGTTTACATATATCCGGCTTAAAACAAAAACGCAAAAATCAAGCATCAAACACAATCTTGCGGAAACAAGTTTCGGCCGGACAAACTGTTCACATTGCTTTCCGCGGTCGTTGTGTGCTGCAACGCGTCGTATGTGTGTTTTGGTGCTATTCTGTATATGAGGAGTATTTCCACGATTTCCATGGAGGCCACTATGGAAATCGGCAGATAAGACTTTTACTCAAATACGAGTTTCGGTCTTATATGTGAACATCTGCCAGAAACTATTCCGGCTATATAAATGTTTCTGCGCGGCATAGTTTCAGTCATATGTAAACAGCCCCTCACCGCAGCTTTCCTGCAAAAAAGCACAACTCACAGCCATTCTTGTATGTATGTATCCTCTATTGGTTGCCGCGAACTCATATGTCTGAGCTGAATGACCTTGACACATAGCTGCGCACATTGCATTTGAACTCCCCATCCTTAACCGACACGGCTCGGTCACGTCCCGCGCCCCCTCGCAACCTTTCTGATGGCATGTCGGTTCCCTCATTCCCAAATACGGAGTTTCGGACCGGCCTCGGCCAGCAAGCATGCACAGACGCAAAACGCACACGCCCACACACTTCCAACCCGCAAGCGCCCCACCCCCAACTCACGTTCACACACACACACACACACACACACATGCACACATACGCACGCGCACACGCACGACCGCACCTCGTAGCTGCCCAGCAGCTCGCCGCCCGCCATTCCCCGCAGCACCGCCGCCAGCTTCCAGGCCAGGTTGGCCGCATCCTGCACGCCCGTATTCATGCCGAAGCCGCCCGCCGGCGGGAAGCGGTGCGCCGAATCGCCCACCAGAAACACCCGCGGAGCCGGAGCCGGAGCTGGCACACCACCGCCGCCGCTGCTGCGGGCGCTACCGCCGCCGTTGCCCTCACCGCTGCTGTGAGCGCGGCCGCGATCCCCAGGGGCCTGACTGAACGCGAATCTGCGGGTCGGGTGGAGGGACCGGCGCTCGACGGAAGACTAGTATCAAGGGGGCTTTGCTACGGTGTTACCCGTGTTCTGACCACCTGAGAGAGAGGGGGGACCGTTCGTCGCCCGCTCCTCGAGCGCTGAGCGCGCCGCGACCGCACGACACACACCCTCGCACGGCGCCTTCGTGCGGCAAACTCAGACAGCTGTGCATCTGCATCTGCGCTTCACGGGAAAGGCAGGCCACTGTTTCCGAACCGTACAAGTATCCCGCCGTACATATGCCGCCAGCTCCGCTTGGCAGCGACGAGCAAAGCCAAGCGCTCAAAGATGTTTGCACAGTGCGAGGAGGAGCGACGCCGCAGCGGCCCCACCCCAGACCCCACCCCGCCGCCGCCACGGCCGCCGCCGGGCCGCCGTCCCCACCGACCAGCCCCATACGGCAGGTTCAGGTGCCGTACCTGTCCGCAACCTCAGCGGTCATGGTCCAGGGTCGCAGCTGCAGCAGCTGCACGTCCACCTGCTCCGAAACCGCCTCCGACTTCATCTCCAGGGAGGGCCCTTCCCCAACACTGGAGGCATGGCCGCCCGTCTACGGGGGGAGTGCGGAGGGGGAGGGAATAAGGAAGAAACCGGGGCGGAAGAACCGGTCCGGAGGCGACGTTGACGAACCGGGATCCAGGATCCAAGATCCAGGGCCCAGCGGCCGCTGCTCGCGTGCTTCCCCCAATCCTCGCCGCCGGCCCTCGGGCCCTCGATGCGTCGCAAGCACACAGCCCGGCCGGCGATTACAGTCCCAACAGACACGTTCCGCCGCTGCGGTATCGTTTTTACAACCTCCCGACAGCCCAGCACCCGGCACCCCAACAGCACTTGGGTTCAAAAAGGAAAAGGGCCACCCAAGCCCCCCGTTCGTCCCCTCCTCTTCTCGCCCTCCCCATTCCAAGGCGGTGCACACTCCCCTCCCCACATCTCACCAGCTGTCCCGCCGCGGCGCGGATGAGCTGTACGACACGCTCCGGAGGAAAGTCCGCGGGCGACTGCAGCGGCGGAAAGTACGGAATCTGCGCAATGCAGCGACACAGCACGGCACGGCACGACGACACGGCACGGCACGACACGGGGGCAGAGCGGGAAACGCTGGGGTGGGCGGCAGGTGGGGCTGCGAGTGGAGCTTGGAGTGGAGGGAACAAGAGGTCCCAAGGTTTACGCGCTGCCAGCGTGATACGGCAGAAAACGTACACGCAATGTCAAACAAACTCATAAATCCTCCCCTTTCCCCTTTCCCCTTCCCCTTCCCCTCCAAACGCCCGCCTCACCCAACCGCAACGCAGCCCCCCCCCCCATATACAACCGCGCTGCACACGCACTCACACATACACACGCCCCGCGTGCCCCCCCCCTACATATCCCCCGGCGGTATCACATTTTACCCCCCTACATATCCCCCGAAATGGCAGCTACCTGCGCCACAAACTCGCCCGCCTCAATGTCATGAGCCACCAGCACCGCCACCACCCCTGGGTTGAACACGAAGTACAACATGGCGGGCCGGGAGGAGGCCAGTCGGGCCAGGGCACGGGAGGTGAAGTGCGCGTTGAGAAGATGCTGCAGCGCACCCTCGCCCTGGGGGTAGGGTCAATGGGGGGTGGAGGGGAAGGGAAGGGGGAGGAGGGGGAGGAGGGGAGGGTCAATGGGGGATGGAGGGGGAGGAGGGGGAGGAGGGGGAAGGGAAAGGGGAAGGGAGGGGTGAGGGGTGAGGGGTTAGGAGGGTGTAACGGCTGCAGCGGATCAATTGAGGCGGCCCAAGGGCAGGAGGGGGAGGTGGGGCGGCGCCTTAACGCGGAAAACTAGGGACACCGGGCCCATCACCCATCGCACCCAACCGCCACCGCCGCCGCCGCCGCCGCCGACACCGCAACCCCGTCGCAGCGTCATTGCCACGTCCACCGCGCGGCTCTCTGCAAAACCCCCGACCCCGACAACCCACGAGAACCCCGCCAGCCAGCCAAGAGCCAACCCCCCTTCCCCTCCCTCCCTCCCCGCTCCTCACCTCCATCTTGCCCCCCATCATGCCCCTCACTGCGCTATGCGCCCCATCCGCAGCCACCAGGTACTGACACCGCAACAACACCCGCCGCCCGCCGCCCTGCTGCGGCTGCGGCTGCGGCTTCAGGGGTAATGCTGGCGCCGGCGCCGCCGCCGCCCCCGTCCCAAAGCACCCGGGGGCCTCTGCCACCTCCACCTCCACCTCCACTGCAACATCCGAAGGACTTCCGCCACCTCCCGGGTCCTCCGCAAGCTGGTGCCGACGGAAGCCCACGACGCGCAGCGCAGCGCCCCAGCTGACGGCGCCGCCGCCGCCGCCGCCGCCGCCGCTGGTGTGGGCCCTCGGCGCCGCCAGCCGCCCGTCCGCACCGAGCACCGATATCGGCGTCGTCGCCGCCGCCGTCGCCGTCGCCGCCGTCGCCGCGTCTGCTGCTGCTGCCGCCGCCGCCGCCGCCGCCGCCTGGCGCTGCAGCATGAGCCTCAGCAGTCGGTGCTGTGGCAGGTGAGCCACCGGCTCGGGGGACAGACGGGGAGACAGCGGCGAGGACTGGCCTGACGGGCAGCGGACGTGGAGAGAAAGGAGAGGCGGGGAGCGTGAGGGGGGGACTGAGGGAAAGGGAGAGAGAGAGAGAGAGGGCTGGGGAGGGAGAGAGGGAGAGAGGGAGGGAGGGATAGCAGTGATTGCAGCGAACAGGTCGGTACTGCAGTGCGGCATCTCGCACGAGGGAGAGGGAGAGAGGGAGAGAGAGAGGTTTGGGAAACCCAAAGAATGAAACAGCCGAGCGTTGAGAGACGGACTTTTGGGGACGGGTGTGGAGTTGGGAAAGAGCGATGAGGGAGTGCCGGCCTGTTGTTGGTTGTCGGTTGTTGGTTGCCGTACCCTGGAAGTGGTCCACCTCGCCGTACAGCCGCCCGGCGACGCTCTCGCAGTACACGAAGCGACGCCATTGCTCCAGGGGCGGCATAAGCTGCCGTACGGGCGCCGCAAGGCCCAGGGAACGGAAGATCTGGGACGAGCAGATCGCGAGCGAGCGAACCAGGGGCCGGGAGGTTGCGTTGGGGAGAGGGGAGCCATGGAGTCATGGAAAACGGTGTGGAGGGAGACAGGGGAATGTGGCTTCAAACATATGAATGAAGCGCAATAAGGGGGGGCGCAGCGAAGCGATGACATACCACCAGGCGCGTGCGCATGTGCCGCACAGACATGCGCGGAGCGTGCCCGAATACGGCATACGGCATACGGCTCACGGCTGCGGAACGCAGCCGTAGGGCACGTCGCTGATCAAGCTGCGAGCATACCTACAAACAAATAAATGGGGCGAATGAACGAAATAATATATAAATGGGATGAATGAATGGATGCAGCCCTCCGCCTGCCCCCCACTCACCTCCATCGTGCGGTTATTGATGAAATGTGCCTGCGGGTGCTGTGTGGGGCCCGACGCGCGCTCCAGAACCACGTGCCGTACACCTGCACGCGGGTCGCACGCAGGAAGCGTGCGTGGGCGCGCCCAGCGGGCGTATTCGGCAGCGGCTGGGATGGCGGGTTGTGCACGTGATCGGGCCGGGGTCGGGTCGCGTGAAAGGCAAACGGCGGCGGTCGACCGCGGCGCTGAGTATGTACGACCTTACCGCACTTTGCCAGCAACAACGACAGGGTGAGACCCGTGGGTCCGGCGCCACAGATCACCACCGGCACCTCCTCAACCTCCGCCGCGGCGGCCGGCGGTGAAGGGACTCGCCCGCGCCCGCCGCAGCCGCCGCCGCCGCCGCCGCCGGCTGCTTCAGCTCTGGTGCCTTTGCTGGCGCCGCCGCCGCCGCCGTTTCCGTTGCTGCTGCTGCTGCTGCTGCCGCATCCCTCGGAAAAGCTGCTGGCCCGGCGCACGGTGCCGCTACCAGGGCTGCGCGATGCGAGCGGTGAGGATGGCGAGTGAGGGGCAGCAGCAGAAGCAGCAGCAAGAGGAGGGCAGCAAGAGGGGTTCCTGCTCACCCAACAAACAACTCGCACAACAAGGCACGCGCGCGCCGTCGCAGGGGCGACGGGGGGAGGGTGGGTTGCATGTGTTCGGCGTTTTCCGTCCGCAGTGAAATTCTTTCGGCTAGGATTTGCAGAGCCCGCCGCCCGATTGCAGGTTGTGTGAAGTGGAATGGCATGCGAATGGGGTGGAAGGGCACCATCGGGATGCACCTGTGCTGTCGTCCGTTGGTGGATCCCAGCACGGGCTGCACCGCCGGCGGCAAGTCGGGTTTGTTTGAGTTTTTTTACGGCAAATCGTCGTCTGTTGCGTGTTCGCAAAGTTCCGGTTGCCGGACGTTTGGCACGGTCCAGGGCGGTGGAAGCGGCGAGCCATTTCCGATTGACCGTTGGCCGTTGGTCAACGACGGTTGGGCTTTTGCCACGCGGCTCCGACATTTGAACCGCCCTCAACGACGCTTCAACGGAGGGCGCAGATGATCAGGCGCAGTGCGGCATGTGGTACGGGTAGCCCGTAGGGCCCATACACCCATGCACCTAGGCAGGCGAGGCCTTGTGGCGAGTGTCCCGGTGATCGCCAATTGACGATGCTGGTGACAGGGGCAGCCGTCGAGGAGGTGACACCGGAACGCCGCATCCTTGTAGGGAGAAGAGTTGAAACTTACCTCGGAGGATGCCCTTGGGACCGAAGTTGCAGCGCGAGGCAGTGCAGTGGGGAGGCGGGGAGCCATGGTGGATGCCCGCCGCAGCTGGTTGCCCCAACCGCACAACAGAACTGCGCCCAGGGGCGCGCGCTAAGGCAGCGCTGTATCGCGGCCATCATAAATGGCTGCACATCACGTTTATGCAGTCATAACCGTCCGTTCTGTCAGGGGGGATTTGGGTTCGGTCGACATGGTCGCGGCATTCCGTTGCCCACTAGGGCTCGACGGCGTCGTGTATAATGCAACAACAAGGCATGTATCAGGTATTTAACGCTTGAGACTGTGCAAATTTCTGCGGCAACGAGCTTGTCGGTCAGCCTGTACCGTTTTCGGGGTACACCCGCTGGAGACCGTACAGGCCAGTCCACCGTTCAATAATGGCGAAAGCAACTATCTCATCAACGCGCTTGTTTGTATTGACCCACACAGGGCTCATACACAGCTGAAAGCCGGCCTTCAAGGACCAGCGCAAGTGATAAACGCTTGATGGTAATAGGCGTTCAATAGCCTCGGCTTATTTTGCTGCCCGGTTATTGCTTTAGCTTCGCTCAGAGGATAACAAGGCCTGCTTAATCGGTAAGCTGGTTTCGAGACCCCTGCTCCGGGCGCGCCTGTCCGATCGTTCAAGGCGCGGTCGAACTGGCGGCCTCCTTGCGTTACGCGGTGTTGGAGCGACCTGCGCGCTCGTTGTTTTAGTGCGCACTTCCGTGTGTCTCACTTGCTTCGTGCTGATTGGTGACGCGCGAAGCAGAAGAAACACTTGCAGCTTCCGTTCCTTCCCCAAAACCCGCAAATATTGCATACGCCCTAACGTTGTCCTTTAACAACCAACAAGGTGTTCACGGCTTCGCATATCGTTCACTGTAGGCTCTTGCTTGAGTAGCGCGAGGAAGCGCGCCAAGGACCTAACTGGACCCTGATGCTCGGAGCCAGCCGGCGAACTTCTCCCGCGACCGCGTCTCAACAACCCGGCGTCCCTGCAGCTATGCGGCATGCGGCGTGGTCGCCGCGCCGGCCGGCTCAACAGCCGGCCAGCCCCTGCCCCGTAACGCACAGCCATGGCGCGCACGCTCCCTCCGCGCGCGCCCAAGCGGGCCCAGGCGCCAACGCCGGAAGCGGCCCCAGCTCCTCCTCTTCACCTCCAAATCTCAGCCCCACGGCAGCTCGAATCCTGAGCGGCGCTTCCGCAGGCCCGGCGCCCCGCCCAGCGGCCCCTGGCGCCCCCAGCGGCCTCATCCTGCCTCCAAGCGTCAGGCCGCCAGCGGTTGCCGCAGCAGCGGCGGCGCCGGTGGCGACGGTGGCGGGCAGTTCCGCAGACGAATCCGCCGCCTCGCCTTCGTCGTCCTCGGCCGCTGGGGCGGAGGCCTACCGCGGCCACGGCCTTGATGGGCCGGTGCTGTGGCTGGGGGGCCAACGGGTCCACTCTCTTAGTGAGAGGGGGCGGGAGGTGATGCGCTCCATGTCGGACTGGGCGGCGAGGGAGCTGCCGAGGTGAGGGGCGAGTGCCAGGCGGGGGTCTTGCTGAGGTCAGGGTGAGGGCAGGGGCAAGGGCGCTGGCGAGGGAACTGCCGGAGTGAAAGGGGGCCAGGGCGAGGGCGCGGGGCTCTTGCTCAGGTGAGGGCGAGGGAAGGAGGACAGGCGGGGGCCTTGCCTGTATCCTCGTTTTCCCCCCAGGAGGAGGATGTGCAGAGGAGGAGTGCCGGGACAGGCGAGAGGGGCGTTGGGGAAGAGAAGTACACGACAGCCCAAATAGCCGTTCGTTCGGGTGGTCCAAGGAGGGGTGGGCAGGCGTGGGCAGGCGCGCTGGCCTTGCTGCCCCCGGCGAGTGAGGAGTGAGAGGGGAGGCCGGCACGAATGGGTTTCCGCTCTCGGACGAGAAATGGGAGATCAACGTTCGGAGGCGAGGGGTAGGACGAATCAACTCTCCGGGGCAAGGAGGGTTGGGATTGGATTTGCCGCCGGACCAGCTCTCCGGAATGGGCTGCCCATGTCACAGACACGTCTCAAACCCGAGGGAGGCGGTGGACTGTTCCATGTGACATGATGGGGACCGCGGGTTCCTGCGGGAGGCCTGCAAGGCAGCGGGTGGCGCCTCTCCCAGCCAGCCTGGCACTATATAATGGGCGGGCGAGCGGGCGCTGACGATACCAGACGACCACTATGTGTGTGTGGGAGGGGGAGGGGGAACACTGTCCGCCGCGGCGCACGCAGCGGGCAGGCTGCGCTTGTGCTTGGCGCCCCCCTGGGGGGAGAGGGGGGAGGTCATGGAATCGCCTGAGGGGGGGGAGGTCGGGGGGCAGCGCTGAGCGCTGGCATAAACGCGCCGGCTTGCCTCTGGCGGATGCGGCATGCAAACACCAGTCCAGTCCAGTCCGGTCCAGTCGGAGCGCCGGACGAATCCGCTCGGCCCCGGCCGATCCTTCCGCTCCCCGACCCCCCCTCCTCGCCCCCTCGCCAGCTTTTCCTCCATCCCTGCCCCGCTGGCCCCTAAGAACCCAAATCAAAGCAAACCCTGCCCCCTCCCCTCCTGCCGTGTCGCTCCTGCTGCTGCTTCTGCTGCTGCGGTGGCGGCTCTTGTTCTTCAGGTATCTAAAGGCATCGGATCGCTGCTGGCAGCCCCAAGACTTGCTGCCGGACTCCTCCTCGCCAGACTTTTACGACCAGGCGAGTACGGTAGTGGGGCCTGGGTCTTGGATCCGGCGGGTTCTTCGGATGCCGACGGACACGAATAGGGGGAGAAAGGGCAGAGGGAGCGGGTCGGTGGTGGAGGCGCGGGCAGCGCCGGCGGCGGTGGTTGCGGCGGAGGGAGCCGTAGCCTGTGGCTGGGGTCGCACAGTCTGCGGATGGACGATTCCATCCCTTTCCCTTTCCTCACGGTCATCCCTTCTCCCCAAGAGGAAGCCTTTCCTGCTGTTTCTCCGGGGGGCCGGGAGAGCTGAGGGTACTGGAGGCGTCCGCCCGGCTTTGGGCCCTTGGGCCGGTGCGTGCAGCGCATTCGGGCGCAGCGCAGTGCATCAGTCCGTGTTGCAGCGCATCACTGGTGGGGCCGGGTCTGGGGCCGCGGTGGCAGACGTGGGGGACGTGCTGCAGCGCAAAGAGGGTCCAGGGAGGGCGGGGCGCGTGCGCGGCGTCGCCGCAGGTGGGTACTGGGGACTGTACTGTACTGCAGCCCACTCGTGCTTTGGGTCTCACCGTCCGGTGTGCGGACACGTCCTCCTGCTTGTCGGTGCGGTGCGCGCTCCTCCGCTGACCGCGTGCGTGTCACCCCCTCTTCCCCCTGTGCCTCCCCGCGACGCTGTTCACTGCCCACTGCTCACGGCCCACTGCGGACCGCTAACGCTGCGGACCGCTAACGATGCTGCCCACTGACGCTGCTGCCTGCTGCGGACCGCTGTGCGACTGCTTCCTGTGCGCAGGTCGCCTCCCTTCGCGCCGCCTCTGCCCAGTTGCCCAATGAGTACATGGTAGTCCTGGTGGGGGACATGGTCACCGAGGTGAGGGCCCTGGGGGGGGGAGGGAGGGAGGGAGGGCAGCTGTTGGTGTTGGTGTTTACCAGAGACCGCAGCGGAGGGACGTAGGCGGCCGGGCGGAGGGGAGAATGGAAAACGGGAATGGAGAGGGGGGGGGTGGAGAGCCGCAACGGTGTAGTCGAGGGAATGGGAGTGGGTATGGGTGCGTGGTGTGTGTGGGTGTGGGTGTGGGTGTGGCGGGAATGTGGGTGGGGAAGTGGAGTGGGGCCGGGGGGTGGAGCGGGGCCCTGGGGCGGGATGGAGCCGGCTGTGGCTGGCCGGAGCGGAAGAAGCGGTGATATGCGGGACCTGCGAAGGCCTTAGCTGGGTACTGACATAACCCCTCTCCTGCTGCCCCCTCCCCTTTGCCGTTTCCGCTAACCCCCTGCCTCCCCCTCCGCCGGCCCGGCCCGCTCCTCTCCTCTCCGCAGGAGGCGCTCCCCTCCTACATGAACATGCTCAACACGCTGGATGAGACGCGCGACGAGACGGGCGCCTCGGACGACCCCTGGGCCAAATGGACCCGCGAGTGGACGGCGGAGGAGAACCGACACGGGGACGTACTCAACAAGTACCTCTACCTGTCGGGAAGGTGGGCGGGTGGGGAGGGGGGTTGGGGGGTGGGGTTGAATGGAGTACCTCGTCTTGTCGGGAAGGTGGGGCGACGACGACGCAGCGCGGACGCGCTCGCGTCGTGTCGCGTGCCCACGTCAGCACACCTTGCGCCCTTTTCTACCTCCCAACATTGCGGCGTTTGCGGCCCCGAGTTTATCTACCTCCCACTAGATGCCTCAGAGTTTCCTACCTCCGAAAACCGCGAGGTTCCTACCTCCAAAAACCCCGAGTTTCCTGTCTTTCCCCCCCCCCCCACGCACACACACCCTCAGGGTGGACATGCACGCAATCGAGGTGACCATTCAGCGCCTCATCGGTAGCGGACTGGACCCCAAGCTGGAGAACAACCCCTACCTCTGCTTCGTGTACACCAGCTTCCAGGTGAGGCGGGTTGAAGGGGGGAAAGGGGAGGGGAGGGGTGGAGGGGGGAGGAGGCGACGGAGGGGGCGGGGACGGAACACGGGAGGCGTTGGATGCGGACGTCCGCGCGCGTGTGCGTGCGTGCATGCGTGTGGCGCGCGTGCGTGTGCGCGTGTGTTTCGGATGGGAGGTGTTAAGACGGGGTGCGCAGGCAGCGCCGGAGGGTTAAGAGGGGCGTGAGGTGCGGCCGGCACGGGCATGCGCATCCAGGCCGGCGGCCCCGCCAACGCCGCGCCCCCCCTTGCTGTGGCCTTTGCCCCCCTCTCCCCTTCCCCTTCGTGGCCTCTGCTGCGTCCTGAGCCGTCATCCCCGGGTGCAGTACCCACCCCGGTTTACACCCGTGTTTCCACTCACGACCCGCCGACCTGCGCCCGACCTGCTCCTGCTCCGATCTGCTCAGCCGTTCTCATCAGCCGATCTGCTCTGACCCCTCCGCTGGCCTGACCTGGCCCGACTGCCGACCTGACCTGCCCCGACCCGACCCGACTGCTCCGCTCCGCTCTCCTCTCTGCCCCGCCCCGCAGGAGCGCGCCACTCGCATCTCCCACGGCAACACCGCCCGCCTGGCTCAGTACCACGGCGACCTGCCGCTGGCCAAGCTGTGCGGACTGATCGCCAGTGACGAGGCGCGTCACGAGGCGGCCTACAGCGCCATCGTGGGGGAGGTGCTGCGGAGGGACCCGGACGGGGGAGTGCTGGCCTTTGCGGACATGATGCGCAAGGTGAGGGCGAGGAAGATACAGTGTCTGTGTGTGTATGTGTGTGAATGTGTATGTGTGAGTGGTGGGGGGAGGCGGGGGGGATTGGAGTGTGGGAGCCCCAGGGCGAGGGTGCTGTGGGGGGCGAGGGTGCCGTGAGGGGGGCGGGGGAGCGATGGTGGGATGGGTGGCGGTTTAGGGTTTGCGGGGCGGTAATGTTGCCCGGCAGGTTTCGGGAAGGGGCTGCTTTGGGGGGAGGGGAGGAAGCGCGCACGGCCGGGCGGGAGGGCGGGCGTGTGTCTGTATGTGTCTCTGGCGCGTCCCTCCAACCTCTCTCCCCCCACCACCCGGCACCCACCACCCACCTCTCTCCCCGCGACTCCCCGCAACCCGACCCGACCCGACGCGACCCGACACAGGGCATCGTGATGCCAGCTCACTTTGTGGATGACGACTGGCACGGAGCCGCCAACGGCAAGGGCTCCAACCTGTTCATCGACTACGCATCGGTGGCGGACGCCATTGGGGTCTACACCACAAACGACTATGCGAACATCGTGGAACACCTGGTGGGACAGGGAGGGAGAGAGGGAGAGCGAGGAAAAGGAGGAATGGGAGGAATGGGTGGGGGCTCAGGCCCCTGACTTCCCCGGGGGGGGTCTTGCCTGGGGGAAATCCAATCCTCCCGGGGGAAGAAGAGGGCGGTGGTGGGGATTACGAGCCGCAGCGATGGAAGGGCGGTGGTGGACCATTTGGTGGGGCGGGCCGGGATTAGGGATCAGGGCGCAGGGATCAGGGATCAGGCCCCATGGGGGGGATGACCGGGGAGGAGAAGGAGCGAGGGATGTTGGAAGGAGGAACGTTGCGCGAAGTAATCGAGGCGAGAAAACGGAGGCGGGGGTGGGTGGTTGGGTTGTGCACGATGGACACGGATGCGAGGGCGAGGAGGGGGAGTTGAAGGGTCAGGGCTCTCGTGGGGCAGGGTGCGGTGCGGTGCTTCGGCTTTCCCGTCCCTCCCCCCGCCACCCTCAAACCTTTTCCGCCCGCCACCCTCAAACCTCCCTCGTGGTCACAGGTGAAGAAGTGGGACATCGCCAACTTGCGGGTTGTGACCGGGGAGGCGGCGGAGGCGCAGGTGCGGTTGGGGTTGCGGTCGAGGGCAGGGCGGGGCGGGGCGGGGCGGACAGTCTAGGCGGGACTCATTCAGGACAGCCCTCCCCCCGTGCCCTTGGTGAGGCACCGGGGCCTACCACCACCACCACCACCACCGGCGTGGACCGTCCCGTGTTGTTGGGTGGAGATGAATCACGTGATGCGCCCCCGACGCACGTGACCCTCGCTGCGACCATTTGGGGGGGGTGGGGGCTCTCCAGTGACCCCCGTTGTCCGTCCGCCCTGCCCCTGGTCCTGTTCCCCGAAGGGGTCCTGTACCCCGCCTGGGCGCCCTGCGCCCCTAGCCCTGGGTCCTGGGATTGGGGTTCTGTGCTCGCCTAGCGCAGGATGTCCAACCCACTGTGTGCGCGTGCACCCCCCCCCCGTGCACCCTTTCGGTTTGTATGTTACGTCCTCTGCTGTTGCATTCTTACCTCGCGGTTCTTTTGCAGACGAGACGGCCTTCTTCTGTTACTATACCGTTCACCGGCTCCGGCCTATACGTGCTTTAACCCCCCCCCCGGTGCCCCCACGTGTGTCCTCCTCCTCCTTCAGGCCTTCCTGATGAAGCACAGCGAGCGCATCCGGCGCCTGGCGGACATTCAGATGGAGCGCCGCCTGCGGGACCGCAAGCGCGGCAAGACGCGCACCGCCGCCTTCAGCTGGATCTTCAAGCGTGAGGTGGCGCTGGGATGAGGCGGGGAGGGAAACGGGGGCGCCTTGGGCAGGCAAGGGGGGCGGGGGCGCGCCTTGGAGGGGTGGTGGCTGCCGGACACGGGGCACTTGGCGGTGACCCGGATGGGAGAGTGAGGCGGCGGCGTTGGAAGGGGCGGAGTGGCGCCAGGCCCGTCGTGCTTGTTGATTGTCTGTCTGTCTGTTTGTTTTCTGTTTGTCTGTTTGTTGTGCATGTGTGTGTGTGTCCAGCCGCGCGTGAATTGCACAACTGCCGTAAAGGCCGGAATCCTGGACAGACGGACAGGCGGGCGGGCGGGCAGGCTGCATGCCGCGCCGCGCGCATTCGCTGTGCGCGCGCCAGGCGTCCTTGTTTCACGCCCGCCGCGCCGTGGCTTTTTCTGCGCGGGCGCCGGCGTAGTGACGTGGCCGCGTAAGAGGCGGCGGCGAGGAAGGAAGGCGGAAGGCGGAGGGAAGGGAGGCGGCCGGAGAGGGGTTCGGAAGAGAGCTGTGCTGACCCGGGTGTGGTTTCTGGCGGCGCGTGGCCCCCAGGCGAGAGAGCCGGGCGCCCTCCCGCCCACCCTCCTTCACCCTCCTTCACCCTCCTTCACCCTCCTTCACCCTCCTTCACCCTCCTTCACCCTCCTTCCCCCGCCTGGGGGGGGGTGAGCCATGTTTCGGTGGTGCAGAGGTGCCGGCGCTGGGCCCTTGAGTGGTGGTGGTGGCCGACGTTGGCGGCAGAGGCATTCCGCCGCGGCGCCAAAGCACCTGGCAAAGCACCTGGCAATGGACTGCGCTCGGGTTCCGTGGCCACGCGTCACACCCGGGTCAGGGGCCTGGTCCGGGGGAGGGCCCGCGCTCGATGTGTTTGTAATTTCAGTCGCAGTTTAGTTTGTTTTCTGTTTGATTTAAAGAGAGGGAGAGCGCGAGAGGGCGAGGGTGCGTTTTTGCGGAGCGCGGCGATTGCGGCGGGAACAGCGCACAGGCACAGACAGGTCTGGATGCACCGCACGGGCGCGGAATGTGACCTTTGGAGAACCTCCGTGCGAGTTTCGGTGTGTGGGGAGCAAGGAAGGATGGTGGGTTGGTTGGAGGGTTGGAGGGCGTGGATTGCGGTTTTGCGGAGGAGTGGAAATCATGCCGGCTGGGATGGGATGGGGTGGGGCTGGCTAGCTGCAGCGTATGCTGGCCGTCACTGGTCGTTGTTGTATGGCCCTTGGCCCTGTCCAAAGTTACAGTATGCGTGCGAGAGGCAGTACGGCATGTGCCATGTACAGGCGGGCGAGGAAGTGGGGCGTCCCGCCGGATGTGTCATGCCGGTGGGGCAAGTGGGGCCTGGCGGAGGGGCGGGGTCGTTGCCGATAAGAGGCGGTTGGCGGCGCCCCGCTGTGCCCATGCAGGTGTATTTGCATCTCCACCACCCTGTTCCCTCGCTGGTTCTTACTGACCCGTACTGCTTTGTACCGTACCATATCGTACCGTACGTCTCTGGAGATACGGGGATGTAGTGAGAGCGAGAGAGCCGATGGACGCGTTGCGGCGCCGAGGGAGGGAAACGTTTTGTTTGAAGGAGAAGCAGGCACCCTAAAGAAGAATTCCTTTCCATCCTTTTACTGTTATTATTTTGTATATCGTACGACGCGGTGCTGTGTGGTGTACGGCACGTCTACATACAGCACGGCGCTGTACGGAAAAAAGTTGAAGTCCGCGGCAGGAACGGGGTCGGTTACAAGGTCTGGCACCGTTTGGCGCTCCGTGGCTCGAGCCGAGCCACGCGTGGGGGCGTTCCGGAATCTGTGGTTCTTCTCACGCCGAGTCGTGTCCCCTGACCGACATAGCGGCCGTAGCTGGTCGGCGGCGTGCTGCGTGTCGGGGGTTGCGTGGCCCCCAGCGGGACTTGCCGCACCCGTGTTGTATGAGGGCCGGCGGCCCCTCCCGTCCCGAGTCGGTGCCCTGCCCTGCCCCCCAGCAGCAGGGGGCCAAGAGACTGTGCGCCTGGTAATCAGTGTCGAGAGGACTGGGGGGCGGCTGGGCGATCTGGTTTATTTCGTTGGGCCATGTTTGGTGCGGCGTGGTCTGCGGCCTGTGAGCGGTATGGATCGCGCGGGGGCGGGTGTGCAGGGGAACACGCATGCGCCCTCCCCCTTTGTCGCCGCGTGCCTGTCTCTCACACACACGGCGAGTCACGAATCAATGAGAAAGCCGCGATCCCGTGTCCGGGCTCGGTGCCCGTTTCGTTGCATTTGCCGGCGGCGGAGGAGGTGAGAGGGACAAGCTGCTTTTTGGTTGCCTGGAATGAGGAGGGACGCCTGCTATGTTGTGGTGGTGTGTTCAGTAGCTGTCGGTTGTGGTAGTTGTCACTTGTTGTGGTAGTTGTCACGTGTTGTGGTAGTTGATCATGGGTGCGGTCGGATGGCGGGTGTCCGATGTGTCCGATGTTTGGCAGGGTTCGGTGCGGACAGGCCTCTCTCGACACGCGGTGGCACGTTCGCAGCCCCACTGGTTGGTTTGCGGCTGCCAGCGGCATTCGGGGTGTGTGTACGATCGCGCGGAGCTGCATCCAGCGTTGTCGTACGGTGATTTCATGGTGAAGAAAAGCAGCAGGACGCGCCGAGCACAGGCGCGGCGAGGAATTGAAAGCGGGCATCCTGGCAAATCGTGTAACTGCGGCGAAACTGACGTCGGCGTGTCGCTCTCTCATGGCGCTCCCGGCCCCGCCTTTCCCACCCGAGGTCGTTGACTCAGTGTGGGTACCAAACCCTCCGAAGAATTGTTAAAGAGGTGTAGAGCCAGAAAATAACAATGAGGCCGACTGCCTGCGACTTTTAATGGCCGCAATAAGTACCGCTAAACCGCTAAACAAAACGATACTGACGACAAAACAAACACCAAATCAGTGCTCCGCAGATGCGCTGTACAACTGCCGTACTAAGTCACCCGTACCAACGACCCTAGAGCTAACAACTCCCTATCGAAGGTCTCCCACAACAAGCAAGCTTGCCTCCCCTTGCGCCACAAACCGCAACTTTGGAGGACAACCCAAAACCCAAAACCCAAAATAACAATTGTGCACCCCGGATGGGGACATTGCACGGCCACACACAAACAGGCGCACCAACAGACCGGGCAGCAGCACAACTCGCGGGCTGCTGCAACCGGAAGGGCACACCGTCCCCATACGCCGAAGTAACAAGGCCGAGAACTAACAGGGCCCTTAAAGAATGAATTTTATTCGTTGTTGTTCTGTCCTGATGAGTGCGAAGGAGCACGAGCGGATGAGACCCAGCATGTCAACACCCCCGCGTAGGATCAGGTGAGCAGCCGATAGGCACGGGCGGGCAATTGCAAACGCACATGCTCAGCCGAGCGCACTCGAATATGAATATATATGATACACAGCAACGAATGGCATGTCTCAGCTTCAGCTTCACAGTGCAATGCACTCCATGCCACTCCATGAATGCACCCCCTGCATGAATGTACCCCCCCACGTCATCGCCACCAGCATCATTTTGCTTGCGAAACCCGCAAGACCCCATTGCCTGCCACGGCACGCGGTGCCGACGTCGCCAGCTCGCCGTCTCCCGTCATTTAGAGAGAGAGTGTGCGAGAGTGTGAGTGAGTAACTCAGAGGGAATCACCCTCAGAGGGAACATCCCGAGCGCTCTGCCCCCACCTGCTGCCGGCCGCACCGCGCGCATACATGCTGCGTTGCAACAGGTGCCGTCTCCTCCCAGGGCGACCGCCCAGCTGACCACCCGGCCGAGTCGCCGACGTGGCAAACTGACAATCGGCTAGGTACTAAGAGCACACAGAACACGCAGAGCCAGCCATATGCCTGCCTTGGACGTGGCCTCGAGCCGTGAAAAGCACGGCCACTAGCAACAATCTGCGTCCTCCTGCAAGCTACGGTATGCATGACCACCATAACGTCTATTCGGCTATCCGCCTGTCGCCGCGGCTCCTGCGCTCTCGGAAGTCTGTCTGTCATCGCTCGATCGCTACTGGACATGCTTGTTTCCTTAAGGGGCCGCTTCACATTGGGGCCGTCCCACCATGACCCCGACGCCCCGCCTGTAGCTCACTAAAACCCACCACCACCACGCACCACCACCACCACCGCCACCGCCACCATCACCAGCACAAAAACAACAACTGGAGCGCTGCCGCAGGTATGCGCCCCAAAGACAGTAACAATAACCTGATGATGTGCACAGCTGATACCCGCGGCTGAAATCTTCGGGCGATGTTTTTCATGCACGGCACCCCTCCTCCATCCGTTCGGGTCCGCACCCCGCCGCGCCTCGGCAGCTTCTTCCCAAAAGCAGCGCAGCGCAGCGACGCTCCCTCTTCCGCCTTCTCGGCCCATCTCGACGCCCAACAAACAACAGCGGGCACACGATCTGGGCCCAGATTTCAACGGGCACCGACTTCCAGCTCCGCGACCAGTCCAGAACCAACTCCCAAAGGCACCCTAACGCGACACAGTCGGTGCACAGCTCAGTCCCCCTCTAGGTATTTTACACAGGTTCATATCTGCCCCCCCAATCCGCCGGAAACCCCCCTCGATGACACCGCCGCACTCCGCACTACCCACATCATCACCGCCTACCCGGCTGATGTTTCGATGTCTGCCCCCTCAAAAGTCAAAACACGCCGCAGCCGCAGCTTGCGCTGCTGCTCCCTTCGTGACATCAGACGACGGCCAGGCCACGAGACACGGAGACACGGGGACACGGGGACACACGCCCGCCAGTCAGTGCACATCCATCCGCTTCCGGTACATCGCCCCGCCCATGGCACTCGACCGCCCCCCCACGTCCCACCTCCTCTCGGCTCTCATCACGGCCCCTCCACTCTCACGGCCCCTCCACTCTCACGCCCCCTCCACAAGCTCCCGCAGCAGCCCAGCCGCCAGGTCGGGTTGCCTCTCCACCAACTCCCCCATATCCACATACCGACGGTTGCGCAGCAGGTAGGCCTTGCACTGCAGCGCCAGCTCGTCCAGGCCGTACTGCTCGGCCCACATCAGGTCGGAGATCACCGTCGCGGGCGTCACCGTGGCCAGCAGCCACTCCTGCAGCCGCTCGGTGCAGCTCGCCGGCAGCAGCAGCCGCCTCGCCAGCGCCGCGGCGGGCCAAAGCAGCTCCTCGGGGACAAACATCTCGCCCGTGTAGAGGTACGTCAGCAGCCAGGCGAGGGCGTCTGGGTCAGCGTCCGGCAGGGACACCTCCGCCGCGCCGCTGTCCGTGAAGCCGCTCTCCGGATCCAGCAGCCGCTTGAAGTACTCGCTCTGAACCTTGAGGACGTGGCGGTGGACTGTGAAGCGAGCCGCGCCGCCCGCCGTGACGGTGACGAGATGTGGCAATGCGCCCCCTGCGGAGCTGACCGTGCTGCCGCTGCCGCTGCAGCTGGCGGCGGCGGCGGCGGCGGCGCCGTCACTGGCATCGGCGGCGGCACCGGCACTGCCGGCGGCGGCGGCACCGGCACTGCCAGCGGCGGCGGCAGTGTCACTGCCAGCGGCAGCGACGGGGGGTCGAGCCGATGGCGAGGTGATGGCTTTGTGCAAATCTGCAGCCATCGGGCTGGGATGCAGCGGCCGGGGGCAGCACCTGACATTGCGGCCGCCTAGGGCGGGGGTGCTGGGCCCCGGGCGGGGTTGCCCTCGGATAATGCGGATATTGCAGGAGCCGACGGCCAGGTCGCCGCCCGGCAGCACACAGAGGCACGTCGGAGTGAGCTTGTCACTCTCTGTCGGCCTTGCGGCAGTCCTGACGGCGACAGTGCTGACGAAGCAATCTGGATCCATGATTCTGAGTGTGAAGCCGTCTAGGATGAACAACTGGCGGTCGGCGCCGGCCAGGAGGGAGGTGATCCCGGTGAAGCGCGCCGCGGCACCCGCGCCATCCTGCTCGCCATCCTGCGCGCCAGCCGTCTCCGCCCAGTCCCCAGCGACCAAGTGCACAAACGCGGCCTTCCGCCTGCCACTGAACATGCCGCCGCGGCTCCTTGCTGCCTTGCTGCTGTTGGCGTTGGTAGTGTTGCTGCTGTTGCCGCTGCTGGGTGATTTGCCGATGAGGCAAACCGCCTTCTGCGTCGCCGCCATCAGGACGTGCGCAGCGCCATCATAGGCCAGTCCGACCCAGTGGCAATCGCCTTCGGGCCAAGAGTCGGGCAGCGTCTCAATCCGGCGGCTAGCGAGGTCGAGCTTGCGGATGCGGTCACCGTCAGCCACGTAAACGCTGCCCAGGCCGTCGGGCGCAAGGGCTGAGATGCTGAGGAAGCGGGCCGCCGCACCGCGGCCGTCTCCACCGCTGCCGCAGCTCCGCCCCGTGTACTGGTTGCCGGCGATCAGGCGGATACCGTTGCTGCGATCGAGCTCAAGGATAGCGGTCCTGTTGACGACAAACAGGACGCAGTCGGTGGTAGGCTCGTAGACTGGGCAGCTGGCGCCGCTGAAAGGAAGGGACGGCGTTACCGGTATTTGCGAGAACATGCAGGCGGAGCTGGCATCCCCATCGGCGACGTTGCAATTGACGAGCTTCTTAATGCCGGTGCTGTGGAACACTAGCGTTTCGGGCGCAGGCACACGTCCGCTTGCAGCAGCGGAGCTCTTCTGATTGTCGGCACTGCTGCTGCCATTGCTGCTGCTGCTGCTGCTGTTACTGCTGTCGGACCGCACCACGATACCTGTGACTGTGAAGTTGGTGTGTACTGTCCGGTGCCACGTGTACATGGCAGATAAGGGAAGGAAGGATCGCCCAAGCTATCGAGAGCTGAGGCCCGAAGACAGGGCTTCAACTGTATTCGTGAGGTTTAACTAGGCACTGGCGTCGCTGGGCAACTCCTCAGATAGCGGTCGTTGAGATCTGTGAACCAGGCACCAACAGCCCAATTACTATCAAAACCGCAGCAATAAATGCCTTGTACAAATCACACCTGAGGTCGTGATGCGGTGCGGAATTGCGGAAGCGAAGTTGTCCCGGCTACCCGGCAACTGTTTTACGACAAGTAAGGTAACCAATAGGCCCACGTCCTCAGGGCCTCAAATTTAGGCTCTTGGCACGTTGCTAAATATTTTATTTTATTGCAAGCGTCATAACTCATTTTTCCGCGGCTTGCTCCCGTGAGCCTTTGAACCCGTGACGCCGTGTGCCTGTGACGCCGATACGATGTTACGACACAAGAACGGCGGTCAGCAGTCAGACAATCACCATACACAATGGAGGTCTTCTGTGTAGCCGTTGTCCGGGTAAGGTAGTGGGGTGGTCGCACGGGCAGGAGACGAGTGTGGATCGCAGGCAACCTTCGCAGTGTATGTGGCCAGCAGAGGCCGTTACAGGCCTCGCGTGTTTTTAGCAAACACGATTCGAGAGTAGCATGGAACCGTTGGGGTGTCTTATCCGTCGCACCGGACGCCAGGCGGTAACGCCAAGCATTCGTACGCGCCTTTAGCCATGACTCCGGAAAGGAACACGCCACGCCACAAGGACATCGGGTGCACCGCACCCGAAGCCCGACAGTCTGCAAGCTGCACCTCGGCACCCAGCAGGGGGCACCCAACAACCACACTGCTTCGCTCCGCACTTCGCAGCGTTGCATCCGACCAATGCCAGGAACACCGCTAGGCAAACGGCAGCGCTAGTTGGCTGTGCTGCAGTCGCGTGACAGCTAATCCCTGCTAATCAGAGCCTCGGCACGCAGGCGCACATACACGAGCACGGCGTGCTCCGCTTGGAGATAGAGGCGCGCGTGTGGATGCATGCACAGGTGTACCGTATGTTGGGGGCGCCCTGCAGTACGGAATGTTGTAGCCGTTGAGGCCACGCGGGTTGGTGCTGGCAAATGTAGCGTTTATCTAGGCGGCTGGCGGTCTCAGGGATGGTGCAGGACACCAGCAGTTGCATCTCGATGTGGGCCGTGAAGGGAGCCGCATCGTCCCGCATACATACAAGTCGGCGGCGTCGCAGCGAGCGGGTGTGGGCCTTGTAGTGTGCGTTCGGGTCTTATCGACTGCCATATGTGGATACGGCCGTTGTCCTTGCACGTGATGGCACACGTGCAAACGAACGTCATCTGACAGCAGTCGCTACACAACGAAGGCGTCCCGCACAGACGCCCAAAACGCCTTTGTCGCCGCCATGTGCACCGACGGCAGTAGTGGGGACGCCGTTTGCATATGGGTAGGGATTCCCGTGTCATGCCTCACCGCCCCCTGCTAAAGCGCTTTCTTGGCTGCAGCGCCCTTGAATGCCTGCTTGGCCGCCGCGCACTTCTGGTTCCACTCCTCTTGTCCCGCCGGTTGCAAGCTGTTCCAGCGCCGCACCGCCTCCGGAAGTTTTACGCTCGCCGTCCTCATTACGTGGCTGACGAACATTTGATGCCCCGAGTGCGGTGGCTTCTTCTGTCGGGCGGGACACAAGGAAAAAGAGCGATGAAAAAGTCCTAATCAGGCATGTCGTCCAATCGCACACCCCTTAGCAAACGTGCCCCCATTCCCACAAGGCCTGCAGTACAACGGATGCTGTAGTCAACAAGCGATCGCGAGTTAGACCCTCTATTAAGAGTTTAAGACCCACCAGGCTCTCAGGCACGGGTGGCCCCTCCGGTGCAGCCGTGACGGGGGCACCCGCAGCCAGGGAGGGTCCGGCGGCTGCGACATGTAGTAGTCCGGTGCCCTGCTCCCCACCGGTGCCTGCCTGCACAAGCCCAGGGACTTGCTGAGGGTTGTTTTCCGCAATGGACTCAGGAGGGTCGACCCGGGCTGAATTACCTACCCGGTCCAAGGCTGCGAAGGGCCCCTCCACTGGCGGCGGTGCTGCCGTTTCCAACTCCGTTGCTGCGGCAGAGCTCTTGCTACCCTGCGAGAGGTTCAGAGAGGTGAGAGTTTGATGCAGAGAGATGAACAGGTCGTAGATCAGTCAGGCAGGCAGGCCTGCCCCACTGACCCGCGGGTCGGCGGGCGCCGTTTGGAGCTTGGTGGTGGTGCAAAACCCAGGAGATCTAGGAAATCTAGGACATCTTCTAATGCGTGATGAGAGCCAGCTTACCCTTTTCCGTTCCAAGGTCTCCTTGGTTGGCGAGGTGAAGGTGTCTGGCCGTTGCTTTGCCACGTACGCCGCGAACCTGGTGCTATCCTTCCGCAGTGGGTTGACGATGTTCTCCCAGTACACCTTCAAGGCCTGCAGCTTGCCCGAGGCAGTGAGTGCCGCGTGCTCGCGCTGCTTGCCCGTCCAAAACGCGGCCGCTTCTCTTGCAGTGCACGATCGCAGCTTGGCAGTATCCTGGATGCAGGTGTCGTGGAGGTGCTTGAGCTCCCCCATCCGCTTCCGAAGGCTCGTGTCGTTCGCCGGGTACCACTTGTCGCCATGCAGGCTGTAAAGTGTCGACCACGCCGGTACAATGGACCTGTCCCCAACCTTGACACCGCTATAGAAAAGGTGGAAGAGGTCATCCAGTGTCTCCGGCTCCTTGGTCCACGGCTTTTGTCCTGGCAGCAGATGCAGCCCCTCAAGATCCGGCCACGCAGCAAGTGAGTGCCCCTTCTTGCCGCCCTTGGTACCCCCCTTGGCGGCGGCCGGCACATCGGTGGGCACCGGTGGTGGCAAGCCTGGATTGGTGCTAGGGTGTTGGCTGCAAACAGCGGCGATCTCTGCTGCCACAGCCGCACTTGCTGCCCGCTGCCGGCTGCAAGCAGCAGCGATCTCTGCTGCCACAGCCGCACTTGCTGCCCGCTGCCGGCTGCAAGCAGCAGCGATCTCTGCTGCCACAGCCGCACTTGCTGCCCGCTGCCGGCTTGTTGCTGACTGAAATAAATCCTGGAGACTGGGATTGCCAGCGCCACCGAGGCCCTCGCCAGCCCGAAGGGATGTGGCAGCGAACCAGGAAGCCCCCGCCGCCGCTGTCCCCGCCGACGCCGCTGAGGCCCCCGCCAGCCCAAAGGGATCTGGCAGCCCGAAGGGATTTGGTCCTGCCCCTGGGAGGTATTGCGGGGGCTGCGTCTGGTGCCCGTGCTGCACCGCCGCCGCTGTTCCTGCCCACGCCGCCGGGGCCCCCGCCATCCCAAAGGGATGCGGAAGCCCGACGGGATTTGGTCCTGGCGCTTGGAGGTGGGGCGGGGGCTGTGCCAACTGACGGTATATCGCAGTGAGCATGGCCCGCGTGTCGCACAGCTCCCGCCGCTGCTCCTGCTGCTCCCGCTGCATAGCTGTGAGAATCTGCATCATGTCGAGCGGCTTGGCGGCGTCGAGCTCCTGCAGTGGGAGGCAATAGGACAGCCAGGTTCGCCAATCCAGGTTTGGCCACACAACCCTGTCTCGAAGCGCACCATGCGCACCGCCAGCTCCCGGAGCTGCGTCGAGTAGGCTGACGCGGTCGCGTCACGCTGCGCATCGTTCGCATTCTGCAGGAGCTCCGGCATCTCTGCATCTCCCCACACTCTTGGGCCAGCAGCCGGCGCCGCTGCATCGTCAACCCCCTCGCCATCGGTTGGCGCTTGCTGCTGCGCTTGCCGCTGCGCAACGACTGGCATTAATCGCTGTCTTTTGGAAGCCGCTGTCTTGGGGGCCATTTTTTGGCGAGGCAAGCTATCGCGCAAGCACAATGGCGCGAACAGTCGCGCAAGAGTTCACATGCAGCCTCTTTTACAAGCAGCTTTCTATGGTAAATTTGTAAGGTTGCAATTAGTTATATTTTATAAATTTGTAAGCAAGCGGGCGAAAGACCTCGCACGAGCATCGGGCTTCGCGCTTGCAGCACGTCTGAGCTGCAGCGGGCCTGCGAGCGGCCGAACACTGCTCAGGGGTCCCCCTGTAAGTATGCAAAATATTTTGGTATTTTTACGCGGCGAGAAATGCGCGTTTTGGCGCTGCGCGGGGCGCTTCATCACGGCCGCGCCGGCCAGGGACGGAGGGCCCTTCCCTGGGCCCAGACCCGGCCGACGGGCCCTCCGTCCCTGGCCCGGGTACATTTGTTGCGTTACGTACAGAAGTAGCATCGTGACCCCTAAGTGGCGCGCTTTTGTCCAAAACTGGCGCGCTGGACTTTTGGCGCCGCGCGTGCAAGCGGTCACACTTTCCTAAATACGGGAATCCCCTTCAATACCCCAGGATCACCCCTGCTTAACACACGCGCCGTCCTCGGCGCGAACCATGTACCACCAGCCGAGAACCAAATATATTGTAACAAGTACTTCCAACTCCTCACTGTTACACTACAATGCGATACAGCTCCAACAACCAGGAACAACCTAATCTGCAGAAACGGAACCTGCAAGGGCCGTCACGATTTTGACTTTGGACTACCGTAGTGGCCGGTTGTCTCCTTCCGCTCACTCCGGCAGATATGCCAGGCAAACGGCACCACGTGCTGCAACGATACGAAACCCATTCCACGGCCCCTATACGTGCGCGCGGCACCTGCTCGGGCCTGGCGACGGGAGGGAGGCGGGAGTACTAGCCCTGGCAGAAGGGCTAACACAAAAGATGAAACAACAACGGCAGATGCCGTCTCCAGACGGCAGATGCCCTAGAATAGGCGCAGCCTCCGGCTGCAAGCCGTACTCCGTACGGCAACCAACTTAATCGTTAACACTGATCGTCTGATCGTCGTTAGAACCAGACTTCTCTGCTACTCCTTCGTCACTGCAAGAGAAGTCAACGTTACTACGCACGCGGTCGACACACGGCATGGGAGGAACAGCTCACAATCAAGGTGATGTCCCCAACTCTGGTGCCGATGACCCTGAACCCAGAAACCCAGAACACAGAGGGGCGGGGGCGGAGGTGAAGGCGCCACGAAGTGCATGGAAGGCGGAGACGGCGGCAGGCTGAAGGATCTTTGGAGATGGTCGGGTGGCTTTGGTGAGGGCGGCGAGCTTGTCGGGGTCGGTGGTGAACTGGTGATACCGACACGGGAGACGATGAAACCACACCACGATGAAACTCGTTGGAGCAGGTGCTTTGCTGGTTTACACACTTTCAGGTGGCCTAATGTCCGCTTATGGTCTGAGGACGTATACGCCACACCCATCCATTTCAGGTACCGACACGCGGTAACCCCGGGTGCTCCCCGTCCCACACCGCCTTCCTCATGCTCCGGGAAACCCCGCGGGTCCCTATCGAGGCTATCAGAGCTCCAATCCAACAAAAGGCGCCGCCTGAACTCGGCCAATAAATAAATCCCTTGAGGTTGCGCGTGCCGTACGTATCGTAATGCGCTTCTGATTGTGCATGTGATATTGATCAACACATCCGCGCTTTACAGCCATCCGCCCAACCATTTCATTAATTCATACCATCCACTCATTCCATCCTCGAGGCCCATCTTGGCGGGTTTCGTTTGGCGTTTGGCGTCTGGCCAGAATATTGGTTCCATGTACGGCGGCGGTGGGGGGAGGGCGGCAGCGGTGCACGCGCCCTTCGTTCGCAGTCTCCGCCATCTGAGCACTGGATACCGGTAGCCGCCCCACAGCTGCCCCGCACTGCGCCCTGCCCACAGCATCCCCCTACCCAGCAAACGTACACTGCATGCGCAATGCCACCCCCCATGGGTCCAGCACCGTACGTCGCCCGACAGCCAAGATGACCGGTGTGCCGCGACGACGTTGCCGGACGTGGCGAACAGTGGCGCGCCGTAACGTATCAGCAACGTGGCGGGGCGCGACGGCGGTAGTAATGTGGTAATGCAGCCCCGCCGACTGCAGTTGCCACGCCTTGCAGCACTCGGCTGCTTCCCTAGACGAGGGCCCTGCAATGCTGTCTCTAATGCAGCACAGCGAAGGCCGAACCGCATTTATCGAGTCCTGCTCTTATCGGAGCTGCCAAGCGCAGCGTGAACCACGTCCACGAGTGCAGCATGCGCACGGCCGGCATGCACAACCTCAAAGCCCATGCATGCCCTCGACGGAGACGGTGTTAGCGAACGGACCCGGAACCCAGCAATACTTACCGAGCATACCTGGATGGGTGGCTGTGTGGCAGCCCTACCGACCCCCGGCACCGGACAACACGGTAAGCCGCACCCAACCCACATACGCCCCGCCCTACAAGGCAAGTCTGCCGCTGCTGTCCGTTGCTGCCGCTAGCAAGGCCCCTTGGGCCCCAGGCGACCGCCGCCGCCGCCGCTGCTCGCCCAGCCATGCCAACAGCGCCGCGTGGCGCTCCCACGGCTCCCTTTGCGCCAACTTGACCGCAGCATCCCAGTCCATTTCCGGGCAGCCCAAGTCCAGCAGGCACTGCAGCACGGCGACGGAGACCCCGCTGCGGATGCAGTCCGGTAGCAGCTTCCCCGGGCGCCCCCAGGGGCAGCCCAGCCGGTGCAGGTAGTGGAGCATCGCCAGATCACCGTTGCGGGCGGCTCCGAGGTAGGCGCCGCCATCGGGCTGAGGCCGCCAAGGAGCATACATGATTGCCGTACATATGCACATCAATGCAGGGACGGGGGGTTGGGCAGTCAAGGGCGGTGCAATCATCATGCAGCCTCGCCGCCTAGCTCCCCGGCAGCGGAGTGCCCCGGTGCCGTGCTTTGGCAGCTTGGCAGACAGTGACTCTGTCCCGGAAGGCGCACAAGCTGCTCGACGTACGTACGACACACGGTGGCCCGGCACACGCGTCTAATAGACCAGCCGAGTGACCTGGCTGGTCACAGCACATGCAAAATGAACCACCGGTGGGCCACAACTGGTGGGCCACACGGAGCGCATCGTACATGTAGTGGTGACAAACGAGGACGGCGACACCCACCGGGAAGGGGCATCCCCGCTCCACCAGCCACTCCAGCGCCTCTTCGCAGCCGCTCGCGGCGCCGTTGGACATGGCCCTGGGACCCAAGGCCCAGCCGCGGACGTGAAGCCAGGCCATCAGCTCAAGGTTGCCGCTCGCCGCCGCGCAGTCGAGCAAGCTATCTGCGCCGTCAGCGGGTGCGACGCCCAGGCCCTCCACCGCCCAGGCCACCAACGGCAGGTGACCCGCCCGGGCCGCCTCTTCTGCAACAGAACGGATGTTGACGGGCAAGCCGCTGGCGTGCAGGCACTGCAGTACGGCCAGGTGGCCCTGGCGGGCTGCGTCCGTCACGGAGAACTGATCGCCGGTGGGCCGCACCCCCCCTTGCTCCACCAGGAAACGCAGGGCGGCAAGATTGCCGTGAGAGACCGCAGTGTCCGCCACCGCCGTCTCCAGGGGGTAGCCCCGGCCATGCAGCCACTGCAGACGCGCCTCCGCTGCATCGCCGTTACCAGCCTGAACAGCGGAATCGCAAGCCCTTGCCATGCGGGGGAAGCCCCGCCCCTCCAGCCACTCCACTTTGTCTTGCCAGTCGGGCGTGGTGCTGCGGGCCGCGGCCGCCAGGATGACACCCCGATCCCCCTCATCGAGCCGCTCGAGCTGCTGCTGCAGTTCGCTGCCGTGGCGCCCTGCCGTGAGCTGCTCCCACAGCCGCTGCAGCGCCGCCAGGCTCAAGTACCCCGCCGCGGACGTCAACAATGACCAGCAGTGAAAAAACACACTGCCGCTGGGAAGGCTCCGAAATACCGTCAGCAGCCACTGCATAAGGTCCTCCTGCCCGCCCCGGGCAGCGCTGCAAGGGACGTTCCAGTGGAAGGGGCAGCCGCTGGCCAACAGCCACTCGCACACGTGCCGGTGGCCGCCCCGCACCGCGGCGGACATAGAACCACCCCAGAAGCAGCCGCGAGCACGCAGCACCTTGCACATGTCGAGTTGGCCCGCGGCTGCGGCGGCCTCGAGCAGCCTGCACCGTAGATCAAGACCCGCATTGGCCAGGGCAACCTCCAGGTTGGCGACGCTGCCGCTTGCCGCCGTCAGGCACAGCAGCTGCAGCCGCTGCTTGTGAGACAACGCGCGAAAAGCGCCCGGGCGGCCCCAGCGCTCCCGGAACACGTGGATGGGTGACGGAAGCGAGAGCCGCAAGGTCTTGTGGTGTGCGAACTGCTGCGATGTCGTCTTGTCTATCAGTCGTTATGTGCTTGCCACTTCGTTAGCTGGCAGATGGTGCGCCATGCACGCCACGATGCCCGGCAGCCAAATGCTCGAGCCGTCTGGTGTATGCAGAGCGACCGACTTGGACATTTTTTTGCCCCTGTATCATTCACACGTACGATCAAGAATTCCTGCGCCTGTATGCGATGGCATAATGCCGAATGTGTAAGGTGGAAGCGGCTTTCCGCAAGGATTGGTGTGAGCAGAAGGCCCAAGAACTTATCCAAAGAGATAAGCTGGTAATCGATGGATATGTGTTGTTTTCCTAAGCTTTCGTGGATACAATTTTGACCCTCAGATCCGGATTCCGTACGGCGGCCGTTGAGTGGATAAACAGTTGACCACCTCCCTCCCTTCCCGCTTCCCTGGGAAATGAAGCCACACGCCTGGATAGCCTGGAGTGAGGGCGGGAGGTTGGCCGGGCTGGAGGGAGGGAGGGAGGGAGGGTGCCCGGGGACTTGTACCGGTGTATCGAGTCGGCTCGAACCGGTGATAAAAAAAATGGATAGCCCAATTGCCAGCGCAGACCTTGGGAATGATAAGGCGGTGGTTGGAAGTTGGTCGTTGTCGTCATCCTGATTGATGGTGGTTGTTCGGGTTGGCGCCGTGTGTGCGTCCATGCTCCCCTGGTGGTTGGTGGACGGTGCGGTTCAGAGCTGGAGATTGCGGCCGTCGCTTCGCTCCCGCTTTCTCCTTCACAAAAGACACGGAATTGTCCCCCTCATGCTCGTTCTGGCATTTCAAAGCATGAGGTTCTTCGGAGCTGTGGCTACGTGCCTGCGGCCATGACTGTGTCTTCAGAGCTGTGACTGCGGCCACAATGGCACCTCCCCCTTCCCTTGGCGCTCTCTGCGGCCAGGCTCAGGCGCCAGGCCCTGGCATGTGGGCCGTTGGGCGCCGATTTCATGAGAGGTAGTTACCCCGTTACCGGCATGGAGGGTGGGTGGGCGGGTTCTCTACTTCTCTCACGCACCCAGCCGGGTTTCTCTCACGCACCCAGCCCGAAACCGACAGCATGCCCTGCGGGGGACGGCCGGTCGGTCAGCAGGTCTCACGCACCCAGCCGGGGCTGGCTGGGCTAGGCTCACGCATCCGTTCATCGATATCATGGGGCCCGCCCTTGATGTTGCGCGTGCCGCACGCATCATAATGAGCTTCTGATTGTGCATGTGAATTGACAAACACACCCGCACTTTGCAGCCGCCCATCTGTCCACCAATTTCATGAATTCATACCATCCACTCATCCATCCATCCTCGAGGACAATCTTGGCGGGTTTCGTTTGGCGTCTGGCCAGCATGTTGGTCCCATGTATGGCGGCGGAGGAGGGCGGCAGCGGTGCACGCGCCCTTCGTTCGCAGTCACCGCCATCCGTGCAATGGATAGCCGCCCCACAGCTGCCCCACACTGCACCCTGCCCACAGCATCCCCGCACCCAGCAAACGTACACTGCATGCGCAATGCCACCCCCCATGGGTCCAGCGCCGCACGTCGCCCGACAGCCAAGATGACCGGTGTGCTGCGACGACGTGGCCGGACGTGGCGAATCGTGGCGCGCCGTAACGTATCAGCAACGTGGCGGGGCGCGACGGCGGTAGTAATGTGGTAATGCAGCCCCGCCGACTGCAGATGCCACGCCTTGCAGCACTCGGCAGCTTCCCTAGACGAGGGCCCTGCAATGCTGCCCCTTATGCAGAACAGTGAAGGCTGAACCGAACTTGTCGAGTCCTGCTCTTATCGGAGCTGCCAAGCGCAGCGTGAACCAAGTCCACGAGTGCAGCACGTGCGCGGCCGGCATGCACAACTTCAAAGCCCATGCATGCCCCCGACCGAACCGAACGAGGTCGTATCCAGATGGGATGAGTCGCCCCCCGGCGGCACCCTACGTCTGGCCCCGCCTCGCCATCAGACTACGGACGGCTCTCGCTCCGGAACCCCACATACACTCCTCCCCCAACACACACCGATCATCATGCATGGCAGGGTGGGTGTGTGGCAGCCCTACCGACCCCCGGCGCCGGACAACACGGTAAGCCGCACCCAACCCACATACGCCCCGCACTATAAGGCAAGACATCGCCTCCAGAGCAAGGCAAGTCTGCCGCTGATGGTCGTTGCTGCCGCTAGCAAGGCCCCTAAGGCCCCAGGCAACCGCCGCCGCTGCCGCTGCTCGCCCAGCCATGCCAGCAGCGCCTCGCGGCGCTCCCGGGGCCGCCAGGGCTCCCTTTGCGCCCAGTCCTCCACCAGCTTGACCGCAGCATGCCAGTCCGTTTCCGGGCAGCCCAAGTCCAGCAGGCACTGCAGCACGGCGACGGAGACCCCGATGCTGATGCATTCCGCCAGCAGCTCCCCCGGGCGCCCCCAGGGTCAGCCCAGCCGGTGCAGGTAGTGGAGCATCGCCAGATCACCGTTGCGGGCGGCTCCGAGGTAGGCGCCGCCATCGGGCTGAGGCCGCCAAGGAGCATACATGATTGCCGTACATATGCACATCAATGCAGGGACGGGGGGTTGGGCAGTCAAGGGCGGTGCAATCATCATGCAGCCTCGCCGCCTAGCTCCCCGGCAGCGGAGTGCCCCGGTGCCGTGCTTTGGCAGCTTGGCAGACAGTGACTCTGTCCCGGAAGGCGCACAAGCTGCTCGACGTACGTACGACACACGGTGGCCCGGCACACGCGTCTAATGAACCACCGGTGGGCCACAACTGGTGGGCCACACGGAGCGCATCATGTGTTGGTGACAACACAAACGAGGACGGCGACACCCACCGGGAAGGGGCAGCCCCGCTCCACCAGCCACTCCAGCGCCTCTTCGCAGCCGCTCGCGGCGCCGTTGGAGATGGCCTCGGGGCCCAAGGCCCAGCCGCGGACGTGAAGCCAGGCCATCAGCTCAAGGTTGCCGCTCGCCGCCGCGCAGTCGAGCAAGCTATCTGCGCCGTCAGCGGGTTCGACGCCCAGGCCCTCCACCGCCCAGGCCACCAACGGCAGGTGACCCGCCCGGGCCGCCTCTTCTGCAACAGAACGGATGTTGACGGGCAAGCCGCTGGCGTGCAGGCACTGCAGTACGGCCAGGTGGCCCTGGCGGGCTGCGTCCGTCACGGAGAACTGATCGCCGGTGGGCCGCACCCCCCCTTGCTCCACCAGGAAACGCAGGGCGGCAAGATTGCCGTGAGAGACCGCAGTGTCCGCCACCGCCGTCTCCAGGGGGTAGCCCCGGCCATGCAGCCACTGCAGACGCGCCTCCGCTGCATCGCCGTTACCAGCCTGAACAGCGGAATCGCAAGCCCTTGCCATGCGGGGGAAGCCCCGCCCCTCCAGCCACTCCACTTTGTCTTGCCAGTCGGGCGTGGTGCTGCGGGCCGCGGCCGCCAGGATGACACCCCGATCCCCCTCATCGAGCCGCTCGAGCTGCTGCTGCAGTTCGCTGCCGTGGCGCCCTGCCGTGAGCTGCTCCCACAGCCGCTGCAGCGCCGCCAGGCTCAAGTACCCCGCCGCGGACGTCAACAATGACCAGCAGTGAAAAAACACACTGCCGCTGGGAAGGCTCCGAAATACCGTCAGCAGCCACTGCATAAGGTCCTCCTGCCCGCCCCGGGCAGCGCTGCAAGGGACGTTCCAGTGGAAGGGGCAGCCGCTGGCCAACAGCCACTCGCACACGTGCCGGTGGCCGCCCCGCACCGCGGCGGACATAGAACCACCCCAGAAGCAGCCGCGAGCACGCAGCACCTTGCACATGTCGAGTTGGCCCGCGGCTGCGGCGGCCTCGAGCAGCCTGCACCGTAGATCAAGACCCGCATTGGCCAGGGCAACCTCCAGGTTGGCGACGCTGCCGCTTGCCGCCGTCAGGCACAGCAGCTGCAGCCGCTGCTTGTGAGACAACGCGCGAAAAGCGCCCGGGCGGCCCCAGCGCTCCCGGAACACGTGGATGGGTGACGGAAGCGAGAGCCGCAAGGTCTTGTGGTGTGCGAACTGCTGCGATGTCGTCTTGTCTATCAGTCGTTATGTGCTTGCCACTTCGTTAGCTGGCAGATGGTGCGCCATGCACGCCACGATGCCCGGCAGCCAAATGCTCGAGCCGTCTGGTGTATGCAGAGCGACCGACTTGGACATTTTTTTGCCCCTGTATCATTCACACGTACGATCAAGAATTCCTGCGCCTGTATGCGATGGCATAATGCCGAATGTGTAAGGTGGAAGCGGCTTTCCGCAAGGATTGGTGTGAGCAGAAGGCCCAAGAACTTATCCAAAGAGATAAGCTGGTAATCGATGGATATGTGTTGTTTTCCTAAGCTTTCGTGGATACAATTTTGACCCTCAGATCCGGATTCCGTACGGCGGCCGTTGAGTGGATAAACAGTTGACCACCTCCCTCCCTTCCCGCTTCCCTGGGAAATGAAGCCACACGCCTGGATAGCCTGGAGTGAGGGCGGGAGGTTGGCCGGGCTGGAGGGAGGGAGGGAGGGAGGGTGCCCGGGGACTTGTACCGGTGTATCGAGTCGGCTCGAACCGGTGATAAAAAAAATGGATAGCCCAATTGCCAGCGCAGACCTTGGGAATGATAAGGCGGTGGTTGGAAGTTGGTCGTTGTCGTCATCCTGATTGATGGTGGTTGTTCGGGTTGGCGCCGTGTGTGCGTCCATGCTCCCCTGGTGGTTGGTGGACGGTGCGGTTCAGAGCTGGAGATTGCGGCCGTCGCTTCGCTCCCGCTTTCTCCTTCACAAAAGACACGGAATTGTCCCCCTCATGCTCGTTCTGGCATTTCAAAGCATGAGGTTCTTCGGAGCTGTGGCTACGTGCCTGCGGCCATGACTGTGTCTTCAGAGCTGTGACTGCGGCCACAATGGCACCTCCCCCTTCCCTTGGCGCTCTCTGCGGCCAGGCTCAGGCGCCAGGCCCTGGCATGTGGGCCGTTGGGCGCCGATTTCATGAGAGGTAGTTACCCCGTTACCGGCATGGAGGGTGGGTGGGCGGGTTCTCTACTTCTCTCACGCACCCAGCCGGGTTTCTCTCACGCACCCAGCCCGAAACCGACAGCATGCCCTGCGGGGGACGGCCGGTCGGTCAGCAGGTCTCACGCACCCAGCCGGGGCTGGCTGGGCTAGGCTCACGCATCCGTTCATCGATATCATGGGGCCCGCCCTTGATGTTGCGCGTGCCGCACGCATCATAATGAGCTTCTGATTGTGCATGTGAATTGACAAACACACCCGCACTTTGCAGCCGCCCATCTGTCCACCAATTTCATGAATTCATACCATCCACTCATCCATCCATCCTCGAGGACAATCTTGGCGGGTTTCGTTTGGCGTCTGGCCAGCATGTTGGTCCCATGTATGGCGGCGGAGGAGGGCGGCAGCGGTGCACGCGCCCTTCGTTCGCAGTCACCGCCATCCGTGCAATGGATAGCCGCCCCACAGCTGCCCCACACTGCACCCTGCCCACAGCATCCCCGCACCCAGCAAACGTACACTGCATGCGCAATGCCACCCCCCATGGGTCCAGCGCCGCACGTCGCCCGACAGCCAAGATGACCGGTGTGCTGCGACGACGTGGCCGGACGTGGCGAATCGTGGCGCGCCGTAACGTATCAGCAACGTGGCGGGGCGCGACGGCGGTAGTAATGTGGTAATGCAGCCCCGCCGACTGCAGATGCCACGCCTTGCAGCACTCGGCAGCTTCCCTAGACGAGGGCCCTGCAATGCTGCCCCTTATGCAGAACAGTGAAGGCTGAACCGAACTTGTCGAGTCCTGCTCTTATCGGAGCTGCCAAGCGCAGCGTGAACCAAGTCCACGAGTGCAGCACGTGCGCGGCCGGCATGCACAACTTCAAAGCCCATGCATGCCCCCGACCGAACCGAACGAGGTCGTATCCAGATGGGATGAGTCGCCCCCCGGCGGCACCCTACGTCTGGCCCCGCCTCGCCATCAGACTACGGACGGCTCTCGCTCCGGAACCCCACATACACTCCTCCCCCAACACACACCGATCATCATGCATGGCAGGGTGGGTGTGTGGCAGCCCTACCGACCCCCGGCGCCGGACAACACGGTAAGCCGCACCCAACCCACATACGCCCCGCACTATAAGGCAAGACATCGCCTCCAGAGCAAGGCAAGTCTGCCGCTGATGGTCGTTGCTGCCGCTAGCAAGGCCCCTAAGGCCCCAGGCAACCGCCGCCGCTGCCGCTGCTCGCCCAGCCATGCCAGCAGCGCCTCGCGGCGCTCCCGGGGCCGCCAGGGCTCCCTTTGCGCCCAGTCCTCCACCAGCTTGACCGCAGCATGCCAGTCCGTTTCCGGGCAGCCCAAGTCCAGCAGGCACTGCAGCACGGCGACGGAGACCCCGATGCTGATGCATTCCGCCAGCAGCTCCCCCGGGCGCCCCCAGGGTCAGCCCAGCCGGTGCAGGTAGTGGAGCATCGCCAGATCACCGTTGCGGGCGGCTCCGAGGTAGGCGCCGCCATCGGGCTGAGGCCGCCAAGGAGCATACATGATTGCCGTACATATGCACATCAATGCAGGGACGGGGGGTTGGGCAGTCAAGGGCGGTGCAATCATCATGCAGCCTCGCCGCCTAGCTCCCCGGCAGCGGAGTGCCCCGGTGCCGTGCTTTGGCAGCTTGGCAGACAGTGACTCTGTCCCGGAAGGCGCACAAGCTGCTCGACGTACGTACGACACACGGTGGCCCGGCACACGCGTCTAATGAACCACCGGTGGGCCACAACTGGTGGGCCACACGGAGCGCATCATGTGTTGGTGACAACACAAACGAGGACGGCGACACCCACCGGGAAGGGGCAGCCCCGCTCCACCAGCCACTCCAGCGCCTCTTCGCAGCCGCTCGCGGCGCCGTTGGAGATGGCCTCGGGGCCCAAGGCCCAGCCGCGGACGTGAAGCCAGGCCATCAGCTCAAGGTTGCCGCTCGCCGCCGCGCAGTCGAGCAAGCTATCTGCGCCGTCAGCGGGTTCGACGCCCAGGCCCTCCACCGCCCAGGCCACCAACGGCAGGTGACCCGCCCGGGCCGCCTCTTCTGCAACAGAACGGATGTTGACGGGCAAGCCGCTGGCGTGCAGGCACTGCAGTACGGCCAGGTGGCCCTGGCGGGCTGCGTCCGTCACGGAGAACTGATCGCCGGTGGGCCGCACCCCCCCTTGCTCCACCAGGAAACGCAGGGCGGCAAGATTGCCGTGAGAGACCGCAGTGTCCGCCACCGCCGTCTCCAGGGGGTAGCCCCGGCCATGCAGCCACTGCAGACGCGCCTCCGCTGCATCGCCGTTACCAGCCTGAACAGCGGAATCGCAAGCCCTTGCCATGCGGGGGAAGCCCCGCCCCTCCAGCCACTCCACTTTGTCTTGCCAGTCGGGCGTGGTGCTGCGGGCCGCGGCCGCCAGGATGACACCCCGATCCCCCTCATCGAGCCGCTCGAGCTGCTGCTGCAGTTCGCTGCCGTGGCGCCCTGCCGTGAGCTGCTCCCACAGCCGCTGCAGCGCCGCCAGGCTCAAGTACCCCGCCGCGGACGTCAACAATGACCAGCAGTGAAAAAACACACTGCCGCTGGGAAGGCTCCGAAATACCGTCAGCAGCCACTGCATAAGGTCCTCCTGCCCGCCCCGGGCAGCGCTGCAAGGGACGTTCCAGTGGAAGGGGCAGCCGCTGGCCAACAGCCACTCGCACACGTGCCGGTGGCCGCCCCGCACCGCGGCGGACATAGAACCACCCCAGAAGCAGCCGCGAGCACGCAGCACCTTGCACATGTCGAGTTGGCCCGCGGCTGCGGCGGCCTCGAGCAGCCTGCACCGTAGATCAAGACCCGCATTGGCCAGGGCAACCTCCAGGTTGGCGACGCTGCCGCTTGCCGCCGTCAGGCACAGCAGCTGCAGCCGCTGCTTGTGAGACAACGCGCGAAAAGCGCCCGGGCGGCCCCAGCGCTCCCGGAACACGTGGATGGGTGACGGAAGCGAGAGCCGCAAGGTCTTGTGGTGTGCGAACTGCTGCGATGTCGTCTTGTCTATCAGTCGTTATGTGCTTGCCACTTCGTTAGCTGGCAGATGGTGCGCCATGCACGCCACGATGCCCGGCAGCCAAATGCTCGAGCCGTCTGGTGTATGCAGAGCGACCGACTTGGACATTTTTTTGCCCCTGTATCATTCACACGTACGATCAAGAATTCCTGCGCCTGTATGCGATGGCATAATGCCGAATGTGTAAGGTGGAAGCGGCTTTCCGCAAGGATTGGTGTGAGCAGAAGGCCCAAGAACTTATCCAAAGAGATAAGCTGGTAATCGATGGATATGTGTTGTTTTCCTAAGCTTTCGTGGATACAATTTTGACCCTCAGATCCGGATTCCGTACGGCGGCCGTTGAGTGGATAAACAGTTGACCACCTCCCTCCCTTCCCGCTTCCCTGGGAAATGAAGCCACACGCCTGGATAGCCTGGAGTGAGGGCGGGAGGTTGGCCGGGCTGGAGGGAGGGAGGGAGGGAGGGTGCCCGGGGACTTGTACCGGTGTATCGAGTCGGCTCGAACCGGTGATAAAAAAAATGGATAGCCCAATTGCCAGCGCAGACCTTGGGAATGATAAGGCGGTGGTTGGAAGTTGGTCGTTGTCGTCATCCTGATTGATGGTGGTTGTTCGGGTTGGCGCCGTGTGTGCGTCCATGCTCCCCTGGTGGTTGGTGGACGGTGCGGTTCAGAGCTGGAGATTGCGGCCGTCGCTTCGCTCCCGCTTTCTCCTTCACAAAAGACACGGAATTGTCCCCCTCATGCTCGTTCTGGCATTTCAAAGCATGAGGTTCTTCGGAGCTGTGGCTACGTGCCTGCGGCCATGACTGTGTCTTCAGAGCTGTGACTGCGGCCACAATGGCACCTCCCCCTTCCCTTGGCGCTCTCTGCGGCCAGGCTCAGGCGCCAGGCCCTGGCATGTGGGCCGTTGGGCGCCGATTTCATGAGAGGTAGTTACCCCGTTACCGGCATGGAGGGTGGGTGGGCGGGTTCTCTACTTCTCTCACGCACCCAGCCGGGTTTCTCTCACGCACCCAGCCCGAAACCGACAGCATGCCCTGCGGGGGACGGCCGGTCGGTCAGCAGGTCTCACGCACCCAGCCGGGGCTGGCTGGGCTAGGCTCACGCATCCGTTCATCGATATCATGGGGCCCGCCCTTGATGTTGCGCGTGCCGCACGCATCATAATGAGCTTCTGATTGTGCATGTGAATTGACAAACACACCCGCACTTTGCAGCCGCCCATCTGTCCACCAATTTCATGAATTCATACCATCCACTCATCCATCCATCCTCGAGGACAATCTTGGCGGGTTTCGTTTGGCGTCTGGCCAGCATGTTGGTCCCATGTATGGCGGCGGAGGAGGGCGGCAGCGGTGCACGCGCCCTTCGTTCGCAGTCACCGCCATCCGTGCAATGGATAGCCGCCCCACAGCTGCCCCACACTGCACCCTGCCCACAGCATCCCCGCACCCAGCAAACGTACACTGCATGCGCAATGCCACCCCCCATGGGTCCAGCGCCGCACGTCGCCCGACAGCCAAGATGACCGGTGTGCTGCGACGACGTGGCCGGACGTGGCGAATCGTGGCGCGCCGTAACGTATCAGCAACGTGGCGGGGCGCGACGGCGGTAGTAATGTGGTAATGCAGCCCCGCCGACTGCAGATGCCACGCCTTGCAGCACTCGGCAGCTTCCCTAGACGAGGGCCCTGCAATGCTGCCCCTTATGCAGAACAGTGAAGGCTGAACCGAACTTGTCGAGTCCTGCTCTTATCGGAGCTGCCAAGCGCAGCGTGAACCAAGTCCACGAGTGCAGCACGTGCGCGGCCGGCATGCACAACTTCAAAGCCCATGCATGCCCCCGACCGAACCGAACGAGGTCGTATCCAGATGGGATGAGTCGCCCCCCGGCGGCACCCTACGTCTGGCCCCGCCTCGCCATCAGACTACGGACGGCTCTCGCTCCGGAACCCCACATACACTCCTCCCCCAACACACACCGATCATCATGCATGGCAGGGTGGGTGTGTGGCAGCCCTACCGACCCCCGGCGCCGGACAACACGGTAAGCCGCACCCAACCCACATACGCCCCGCACTATAAGGCAAGACATCGCCTCCAGAGCAAGGCAAGTCTGCCGCTGATGGTCGTTGCTGCCGCTAGCAAGGCCCCTAAGGCCCCAGGCAACCGCCGCCGCTGCCGCTGCTCGCCCAGCCATGCCAGCAGCGCCTCGCGGCGCTCCCGGGGCCGCCAGGGCTCCCTTTGCGCCCAGTCCTCCACCAGCTTGACCGCAGCATGCCAGTCCGTTTCCGGGCAGCCCAAGTCCAGCAGGCACTGCAGCACGGCGACGGAGACCCCGATGCTGATGCATTCCGCCAGCAGCTCCCCCGGGCGCCCCCAGGGTCAGCCCAGCCGGTGCAGGTAGTGGAGCATCGCCAGATCACCGTTGCGGGCGGCTCCGAGGTAGGCGCCGCCATCGGGCTGAGGCCGCCAAGGAGCATACATGATTGCCGTACATATGCACATCAATGCAGGGACGGGGGGTTGGGCAGTCAAGGGCGGTGCAATCATCATGCAGCCTCGCCGCCTAGCTCCCCGGCAGCGGAGTGCCCCGGTGCCGTGCTTTGGCAGCTTGGCAGACAGTGACTCTGTCCCGGAAGGCGCACAAGCTGCTCGACGTACGTACGACACACGGTGGCCCGGCACACGCGTCTAATGAACCACCGGTGGGCCACAACTGGTGGGCCACACGGAGCGCATCATGTGTTGGTGACAACACAAACGAGGACGGCGACACCCACCGGGAAGGGGCAGCCCCGCTCCACCAGCCACTCCAGCGCCTCTTCGCAGCCGCTCGCGGCGCCGTTGGAGATGGCCTCGGGGCCCAAGGCCCAGCCGCGGACGTGAAGCCAGGCCATCAGCTCAAGGTTGCCGCTCGCCGCCGCGCAGTCGAGCAAGCTATCTGCGCCGTCAGCGGGTTCGACGCCCAGGCCCTCCACCGCCCAGGCCACCAACGGCAGGTGACCCGCCCAGGCCGCCTCTTCCGCAACAGAACGGGCGTTAACGGGCAAGCCACTGGCGTGCAGGTACTGCAGTACGGCCAGGTGGCCCCGGCGGGCTGCGTCCGTCACGGAGAACCGATCGCCGGTGGGCCGCACCCCCGCTTGCTCCACCAGGAAACGCAGGGCGGCAAGATTGCCGTGAGAGACCGCAGTGTCCGCCACCGCCGTCTCCAGGGGGTAGCCCCGGCCGTGCAGCCACTGCAGACGCGCCTCCGCTGCATCGCCGTTACCAGCCTGAACAGCGTAATCGCAAGCCCTTGCCATGCGGGGGAAGCCCAGCCCCTCCAGCCACTCCACTTTGTCTTGCCAGTCGGGCGTGGTGCTGCCGGCCGCGGCCGCCAGGATGGAACCCGGAGGCGCCTGAAAGAGCCGCTCAAGCTGCTGCTGCAGTTCGCTGCCGTGGCGCCCTGCCGTGAGCTGCTCCCACAGCCGCTGCAGCGCCGCCAGGCTCAAGTGCTTCGCCGCGGACGTCAACAGTGACCATCGAACGAGAAACACCTCGTCGCTGAGAGGTCCCCCTAATTCCGTCAGCAGCCACTGCAGAAAGTCCTCCCGCCCGCTAAAGCAAGCATCGTTAACGACGAGCATCTCGAGGCGGCAGCCGCTGGCCAACAGCCACTCGCACACGTGCCGGTGGCCGCCCGCCACCGCGGCTGACATAGATCCAATCCAGAGGCAGCCGCGAGCACGCAGCACCTTGCACATGTCGAGTTGGCCCGCGGCTGCGGCGGCCTCGAGCAGCTTGCACCGTAGATCAAGCCCCGCGTTGACCAGGGCAACTTCCAGGTTGGCGACGCTGCCGCTTGCCGCCGTCAGGCACAGCAGCTGCAGCCGCTGCTCGTGAGACAACGCGCGAAAAGCGCCCGGGCGGCCCCAGCGCTCCCGGAACACGTGGATGGGTGACGGAAGCGAGAGCCGCAAGGTCTTGTGGTGTGCGAACTGCTGCGATGTCGTCTTGTCAATCAGTCGTAACGTGCCTGCCACTTCGTTAGCTGGCAGATGGCGCGCAATGCACGCCACGATGCCCGGCAGCCAAATGCTCGAGCCGTCTGGTGTACGCAGAGTGACCGACTGGGACATTTGTTACTTGCCCCTGTATTATTCACACGTACGATCAAGAATTCCTGCGCCTGTTTGCGATGGCATAATGCCGAACGTGCCAGGTAGAAGCGGCCTTCCGCAAGGCTTGGCGCGAGCAGAAGGCCTAAGAATATATCCAAAGACGTAAGCTGGTCCTAGCTGGTCATCGATGGATAAAGTGTTGTTCTCTTAAGCTTGCTCCGTGGCAATTTTGACCCTCAGATCCGGATTCCGTACGGCGGCCGTTTCAGTGGATGACCATTTGACCACCTTCCTCCCTTCCCGCTTCCCTGTGACATGAAATCCACACGCCTGGATAACCTGACCGCGCTCCAAGAGACCGAGACTCCTCACAGGCCTCCGTCGATGGTTGCGATGTGGACCTAGGTTATCAGCCGGTCCAGGCACTGTCCAGGGACCGAATCAGCACTCGCCTGGGAACCCGGCTGCCGCTTAAGATGCGACGCCATGCGTATGCCGCAGCGGCAGCACCGCCCAATCCGCCCAATGCGCACACGTAATGCGCTCCAGACGTGTCTGTGTGTGCCGGCAGCGCACCACCCAGCACCACCACCCAGCAGCCAAACGACTCATCAACTCAAAGCTCCGAAAGGTGCGCGGCGCAGCGCGGCAGCGCCCCAATCGCTCCTGCAATTCCCTCCCCCCAGCCTGGCCTGGGCTGTCGGATGTCCGCATCCACATCCCCAGACCGCGAAAACGCAAACCGCGGACCCCCGTCCCAAGGCTCCCGAGTTTTCGCAGCAGAGGTGGACCGTGGACGTCCCATATGCGTGCGCTGTCCTCCGCTCCACCGCGGCACGTGGGGCCCCCAGGTGCGTCTCCGTCCCTTCGCTGCGGTACCGGGTTCTTCCTTTCTACCACCCTCAGTTACTCCCCACCGAGGACACGTGGTGCAGTTGCCCCCGCACCGTCTCCGGGTTAAGCGCGGGGGCCCCGCCTAAGAATTGTTGCTGGGTCTGGTTCTGGAGCTGTTGTGGCGCCATATGTTGCGCCAGCTGAGCGTCGGCAGGCGCCGCCGCCAGGAGAGCCGAGCCGTCGCCAAAGCTGGGTCCGCCTCCGCTGAGGACCCCGCTCGCGCCCCTCGTGACGGGCTCCGTGCCCTCATCCGCAAAGGACAGCACTTGCGCCACGCCTATGGCCGCCGCTGACACCGCCGCCGCTGTACCCGCGGCGGCGTCCGCGGCCGCCGCCCCAGCGGCAGGCCCGGCTAGCCCGGGCCCCCCGACGGAAGCGGCGCCGTTACCCGGCGGCGGCGAGACGGCACCGCCGACAGGCCTCCCGATCACATCCGGGAACCCGAGGCCGCTGGACGGCGCCGCTCCCGCGCCCGGGAGGTACGGCACGCCGCCCTTGTCCGCCGTTGACAGCGTCGTGGGGCGGTCGGTGATGCTGGTGGCAAAGGTAACGCCGGGGCCGGCGGTGCCGATGGGCATCAGCGGCGGCGGCCGCCGCTGCTCCACGTACGCCTCGTACTGTCGAAGCTGCGCGGCGCGGAAGACGCGCAGCAGGGCGCTCAAGTCCGCCCAGTCGGGAGGCGCTGCGTCGGGCTCCGGGCGCTGCGTGGATGATGTGACTCCGTCGTTGGCGGCGGAAGCCCTGCCGTTGGCTGTGGGTCCTAGGCCGCCACCCAGCTGCAACAGCTCCAGGGTGGGAACCGCCTGAGATTGTGCAGGAGGGGCACCGGGGCCGGGTGGAAGGGGCGGGGGAAAGGGTACGACAGTCTAAAGCGGCACGCGGATGCACGAAAGAGAGTGCAGCTGCTGAGGCGTTGCACGATCGGACCTAAATCAATGACACGCGCGCCGCGTCAAGGGAAGCACGTGTGGGGCCCTTCCGAAACACCCCGGGCCCGCGGCCCCACGCCGTCTCTCAGCCAGCCAACCGCCTGCGCACCTGCAGCCGCGCGTTGAGCATTCGGAAGGCGTTGCACTGCGGCAGCAGCATCAGCAGCCCGTACAGCGCTCTCAGCAGCGAGGGGTGCTTTCGTGGCTCCAGCAGCTGCAGCCGCAGGAAGGTGAAGCAGGGCGTCTCCAGCAGCGCAACCAACCGGTCGATCTGCGCAAAGGCGGTGGTGGGTACCTTATCGGCTGGTGGCTATCGGTGGTCACTCACGCGGGCGGTGGGGACAGCAGCGCCAGCCACCTCGCCCCAATGTCCCAACAGCTGTCAGACCCATTGCAGGATCGACGTCCAAACAGCAACGTCAATTAAGAGGACGCACACGTTACGGCACGCCGCCCCGCTAAAACCAAAGCCAAAGGCAGCATGGGTAAAATAGAAGATACCGAAGCGAAGGAAGGGAAGACGGCAGCATGGGAAAGTGGGTGCATGGATGCTTGCGCGCCGAAGGGTGCTACTACCGGTACGGCGGGGCGCCAATCCCTGGGTTGGCACGCGCGCACAAGCACGGTATGCCGCAGCGTATGTGTGTTAGGATACCTGTGACGGCCAAGACATACGCACATAAACGTACGTCAAGTCCGCTCCCACCTGCACCAGAAGCTCCGCACCGAACGGCAGGTCGGCAAATGCGTGTACGATCTCCACCGCGTGGTCGTACGCCTGCGCCACGAAGCACAAGCTGAGCAGCGCCCCTGCGGGCGACGGACGGAGGCGCATGCGCACGGCGCCAAATCGGGGGATCAATGTATGCTTGTATGGTAATAGGGACGAATGTTTCGATGTGGCGGCGGAGTCGGGGGGTGGCTGCTTTGGCCGGTGTGGTGCCCTTCCCCTAGGGGTCGCCGTAAGGTCGCCATAAAAAGCAGGAAACGGCAAAAATAAGGCGAAAATAAGGCTCTCCAGACGAAGCCAGTGGCCGGCAGCGCCCCCTCAAGAGGCGTCATCGCACAGCATTACGGGCTTACGGCGCAGGCTACGGCGGCCCTCCCCCCATGACGCGGTCACTTAAGCGAAGAGCCCTCCCAAGCCTGGGTCATCTCCCCCGGTCCCCCCGCGGAGACAAGAACACTGCAGCGGGCGGCTGCTAGGCAGTAGGCACCGGCCCCTGGGGCGACCCAGCATCCCGCCCGGCGGACCGACCGGCCCGTCCCACCCGCCATCTTCTTTTTTTATCCCTCACGCACCCGCGCTGTAGCACCAGGAGGGGTACAGCACGGTGAAGAGCTTGGCGCCGGCGGGATCCACCGCCGCTCTCCGCAGCTGGTCTCGGAGCTCCGCCATCTGCAAAGAAAGAAGAAAGGCAGGCAGGATGGCCGTGGTGGTGGTGGTGGCACTCCGCACTCGGTGCGGTCCTTTCGGCGGTGGCGGTTGCGCGCGGTCGGGTCTCCCAGCCCAGGGCATAGAGACCGTGGCACAGTGGTTACCGTATTTGCGAAAGGAAACGTATGCCTCTGATGTGCGCTGACCAAAAGGCAATTGATCGCAGCCCTTGAAATCACTGAGCCAAGCCCGGACCGCGCCTGTGGCCCGGCGCAGATGCGGGCCGTCCCGACGGGCCGGCCGGCTCGGCTGAGGGCCCCGCCATCACCTTCAGGGCTCAGGCCTGGATCGGTGGCCTACACGGGGGCCCCTGTGGGCCTGCAGTAACGCATACATGCATGCATACATGCAGGCAGGCAGGCAGGGCCCCCAGGAAGCGGGCCCGGAAGCGCGTCCCGACGCACCTCCGGCCCTGTCAACAGGATGAGATTGAGCACCTGCAGGGGCGCGGGGTAGCGGAAGGCCGAGCATGGAGGCGGAGGCGGCGCCGGGTTCAAAGAACCGGTGAGATCGGGCACAGGCGGGGCGGGGCGGGGGTTGTGGAACGGGGGATTAAGAGGGAAACGCGCAAATGGTGCCGGTTGCACGAATCCGCTATTTAGAAACCTGGAGTGGAGAGAAACCCACAGCCAGCAAACCGCGGGGGGTTAGAAACCGGGGATGGTGGCTGTGGGGCACGGTGGCTGTGGCACCACCGCAGTGGTGGCGCACCACAATAGCAGAGCTCCCGACCTGGCCCCCTAAAAAGCCACCCACAGAAAACCACGCAACCCCAACCAGACCCCAACCCCGCGCAACCCCGCATGCGACCAACCGACCCACCGACACCATGGTCGCCGCGAAGCCCATGTCGCTGTCGCGCTGCAGGATGGCCCCCAGCTCCGGCAGCACCGCCGCCGCGCCCAGGTGCGAGCACAGCCGCCGCACCAGCGACGAGCCGGAGCGCTGCAGCAGCGCAAACCCCGCCTCGCCGCGGAAGCGGTCCAGAAAGGCGACCAGCACCGAGCTGTGCGGGGTGGGGGGCGGGGTGGAGCGGGGAAGGGGTTAGCCACGTATAGGCCGGGGGGCGGGGGCGGTAACGTATCAGGAGAATCCTCCTTCCCGGGAGGGGTCGAGCAGCGGTGCGCAGTGTGCCGTCGAGTGGCGGTGGGGTAACGGGCACAGGCAGAGCAGCTTTTCCCGAGGTGTGCCGGGAATGGGAGGGGCACGCCACGCTGGGCACCTCTGTCCGGTCTGCTACCGCACACGGATGGTTACTTTTCATGGTCTCGTCTGATCTCGCGCTCGCTTATCTCTTAAACGCACAAAAAGGGGTAAGAGGGGTAGTACAATATACAAAACCGCAGCGGAGGGAGGGCGGGTACCTTGCGGACGAGGGCCAAAGCAAGGGTCGAGTCTGGGCTCAGCTCGCCCAGCCGCCCGGGGGGACTCCGAGGCGAGAGGGCCGACGACAGGCCGCCGCCGTCAGGGCCCTGCACACACGCCCCCGCCCGTGCGCCCTTCCTGCACAAGTCCCAGGGTCCCCGGGAAGGGCGGACATGCAATGCCGCCACCCCGGCGTCCTCACCCTCCACCAGCTGCGCCCCAAGACCTGCCCACCGAACCGGGGCCGAGCCCGATCGCTCACTTGAACTGGCCTGGACAGTCCGCCAGCGCCGCCAGCACTCCCAGCGCGGACGTCACCACCGCATCTGAGGGCGCCGACAGAGAGTCCAGCAGCGGCGGAAGCAGCCGACCCACCTGCGGTCAGGGGCGTGGATGTGCGTGTGTGTGCGTGTTGTGTGAGTGCGCGCTTTGGTGTGGAGCGGCGGAGGAATGGGCGGGGAGACCATCAGCGGATGCGGTCGGGTGTGCCGTGACCTGGCGACAGGGCGCCTGGAGGGTCATGGAAAGAAGGCAGATGTACGTCGGAAGCTAATGGCCCCAACGGCCTTGTCCTGCCTCGCCCTCTGCTCCACATGCGGCGCATCGCCGGGGTGCCCTCCTCCTTGGCCCCCGCATCCCAGCTGCGCCCCTTCCCTGCCCGTTCCGTCCAGTCGCGCCCCGCCTGCTGCTGCTGCCCGCACCCATGCTGCTTGCCAACCAGCGCGGCCTTGCTTTTTTCACAACTGCTCTCGCAGCCCCTGCCCCCTGAATCTCTGCTGCCCCGGCCCTTATTGCGGCTTGCTGCTGGTGCTAGTGCGGATCCGGTGGCAGCGGCGGCAGCGGCTGCTGTCCACCACTGCCCCCACCCCCCCTGCTGCCCCCCCTGCTGTTGCCGATGTCACCTGCTCCAGCACCAGGCCCTGAGCCCTCGCCAGCAGGAAGTGCAGCCACCGGAGCGCCTCCAGCCTGAGGTGCGGCAAGGGGTGCGGCAAGGGGTGGGGTGGGGTGGGGTGGGGTGGGGTGGGGTGGGGTGGGGTGGGGTGGGGTGGGGTGGGGTGGGGTGGGGTGGGGTGGGGTGGGGTGGGGTGGGGTGGGGTGGGGTGGGGTGGGGTGGGGTGGGGTGGGGTAAGGTGCGATGCGGGTGCGGTGCGGTGGGGTTCGGGTGCGGGTTCGGGTGGGTGGGTTCGGGTGCGGTGGGGTGCGGTAAGGTGCGGTGCAGGTGCGGTCCGTCCCGCCAGGCGAGCCGCCAGCGAGGGTGAAGCGGGGTTGAGGCGCAGCGAACAGGGATGAGAGAGGGGCAGGTGTCTGTCTCTTCACTTCCGCGCCTGCCGTGTGCCGTCCCCCTCGCCCCACATCCGAGGTTGCCCGCTTTTTCATAGCGGCTCCACAAACAGCCGCAAACGTCAGCACCCGAGCCGCGCACCCACCTCCATCCCCCAAAGCCGACCCACCCCACTGTACGACACCAGTCGCCACCGACTCCGGAAACCCGGTCCCGTCTCCGCCGCCGCCGACCCCCGACCCGATCCCGACCCTGACCCCGCTTGCAGAACCAAGCACCAGATCCAACCACTAACCGCCAACCACCAGCCCAACCGCCAACCGCCAACCGACCTCGTGGCCTCCATCTCGCTGCGCATCTCCAGAATGACCGTCCCCAGGATCGCCGCCATATCAAGCCCCGCAGAGTAGCCGTCCGCGCGCGGCACGCCGTACACGCCCACGTCCAGCCGCAGCAGCGCCGCGTTCGCCTCGGCGCACTCGCGCTGAATGTCGGCGTTGTGGGAGGAGATGTTGAACAGCACCACGCCCAGGATGGCGGGCACGTGCTGCAGGATGCGGTCGGGCGCCAGCTCCACGAAGGCGCGCAGCCAGTGGATGGACGTCAGGCGGGTCAGCTCGTCGGGCGAGCCGGCGCGGTCGACGACGGTGGCGGTGAGGCGGGAGAAGAACTCGGGGGAGAGGTCCGACTCGGGCGCGGAGCGCACCTCCGACAGAAAGTCCTGATGGAAGTGGCGGGAAGGACGGGAAGGACGGGAAGGACGGGAAGTGGGAGAGGGAGGAGGGGGGAGGGAGGAGGGGAGGAGGGAGGGGGAGAAGGGTGCGTGTGGTGGGCTGGGAAAGGCAGGTTGGCTGCCCCGGGGGCGAAGCAGGGCGAGGGGTCGGGGACAGTGGCGGTGGGTGGGTGGACGGGTCGCGAAGCCGGGAGCAGCAGCCCCCCGGGGCATCAGGCGCGAGGGCAGGGAGGACCAGGGCAGCAGACCCGGAGGGCGGGCGTGATTTAACGGGCGCAGAGGGCGACCTGCATACCTTTCATTGAGCGCCTCCCTACGAGACGGTCCGTTCGAGACGGTCCCCAGCCGGGGGCCTCTCCCTCCCCCCCCTTCCTCCCTGTCTTCCTTCCCGCCTCCCTGCCAACCTACCTCCAGTCCCCCCTCCTCACCTCCCCCTACCCCCCCTCCATGTGTCCCCGACCTCACCCTACCCCCCGCCTACCTCCCCCCCCCTCCCTCACCTCACCTTGAGACAGTTGGCCGCCTGTGTGCGCACCTCCCGCACCGGCTCCGCCAGCATGGACAGCAACCCGTCCATCAGCGCCGGAAGGTGGCGCAGCATCTGCACGGGGAGCAAGCGAGTGGAGTGCGGGGGAGTGCGTACGTGCGTGCGTAAGTGCGTTAGTGCATGAGCACGTGAAAAAATGCGCGCGTGCGTGCGAGTGCCATGCACACGGGCTTGGAAAGAGCCAAACGAGCGGCAAAAAATGTGCGGCCGCCACCATACTTCGGTGACTTTCCAATTCTGAGCTGGCGCAGGAAGAGAGAAATAAGAGACAGAAACGAGCGGCAACGAGCGGCTTTGCTGCCGAAGTCCTAAAGCGTCGCGCTTGCGCGGCGAGAGCCGCGGGCACGGCCCAGTCGCGCCGCCGTCCAGTCGTGGCCGCCTCGCCCTCTATCCGCACTTTGCGCGCGTGTCTGTCGCCGCACCTGCACGTGCGGCAGGCTGTCCAGCACCACCACCCAGGACAGCAGGAACTGGCGCTTGTGGGGGTTGGTGACCCGCAGGTAGTCGCGCAGCTTGGGGATGAAGGCCGCCACGTCGAAGCGCGTGCAGTCGGCGGCAATGTCCTTGATGAGCGCGTCCAGGAACTGCACCGCGTTCTGGACGTTGGGCTCGCTGTCGGCACACAGCCTGTTGGTGGGCGGCGGGTGCGGGATTGTGTGTGTGTGCAGGCGGTGCGTGCGTGGGGACCGCGCGGCGGGGCGGCGGGGAGAGGGGTGATCCACGAGGGTATAGGCCGGAGGCTGTAAACGGTAACGCAGCAGAAAAAACCATTTAGAGGCGGGTGCGCGCAGGGGGGACCGATCCGTGGGTTGTGTCTGGGGAGCAGGCCCTCCCAATCGGCCTTGGGAGGGCCCTCCTGTGGCGACCGTAGCCATGCAGGGCAGGCCGCGGCGCAGGTCGCCCGAGGCGACGGCGCCGCCCGGGCCCGGGAGGCGACGACCCACATCGGTTGCTCCCCAGGCCCCGGCGCTGTCGCTTCGTGTCGCCTTGGGCCCCGCTCCTCTCCCTTGCCGAGCTGAGCACGGCCATGTCATGACCTCCACAGCCCGGCTCTCGCTGCCGACCTGTTCACAGCACGCCCCGGGACACGAGCTGCCGGGCCCGCTCCGGCGCTCCGCAGCGGCCGCCCTGTGGCACCGTTCCCTGCAGGCGGCCCCCCTCCCCGCCCTCCGCCGCCACAGCGGCCCCACCTGCACGCAATGCCCGCTTGCCCTATGGAGAGTACTGCGTACAGGTGGGGCTGTGGCGGGGATTCCCCTCGCTCTCGCTCTCGCTGGGAGGTCATCATCCCTTCAGTCCCCACAGCCCCACCTGAACATCGCGTCAAAGACCTCATTGAAGAACAGGATGAAGGTGCTGCGAGCCACCTGCGGATGGTGGCGGATGGTGGGACGTAACAAAGAAGTTACCGCAGAGCGGAGGGACGGCGGCGGCGGCGTCAGCGAGCGGACGCGGAGCCCGGTGGGGCGGCACGGGCCGGCACAGGGCAACCCGTGTGCCGCAACGCAGTGCGGTTTGGTGACCCATTGCTGCCGCCGCCGACGACCACACGCATGACGGCGATGGGATGGGGCACCGCACAACCCTGGCACATGGAGCGGTGGCGAGCCGCCCCGCCACAAGACGGACGTGACGCCTGCCTTGCCTCCGCGCACTCGCCTTGGCAATGTTGTACAGCGCCTCGCAGGCGTAGTACCTCACGCGCGCGTCCTGGTCGGTGAAGGAGGCCAGGACGGGCGGCACGATCTGGCGCAGGTGCACCTCGGTGGGGTCGCCCAGGCCCACAGCGGAGGCGGCCAGGCACAGCAGCGCGCCCTGGGGGGGGGGGAGGGGAGTAGAGAGTGGAATGGGAGGGGTTGGGGGAAGTAATGCAGTCAGAGAGGGAGGAGGGTTTGGAGGCATGTGGAGGCCAAGGCCGTGGGAGCAAGGAAAGGTGATGGGGCCTTGGTTGGGTTTCGGAGGCTTACTCAAGCGGAGGGGATTTCGGGGCCCGGGCGGACTGGGAGATGGGGCCGAGGGCCCTGGGCAGCCCCGTCTCAGCTCGCGTTGCGTGTGGTGGGTGGGGCCAAACCCACTTCGGCGCACCCAGTGCGCAGCCGGTCCCAGATTGGCAGGCTGTCGTTGAAGTTGGGGAACGGTACGGGTGGACGTGCTTGCGGGCGCATGCTGGCAGCACAACGGTGTGCTAGGCGGAGCGCTGCTGCCCTGGTTCCCGCCAGCCCTCGGAAAACCCGACAAAGGATGCCGCAAACTCAGGTGGCACAGAGTTCCGCCAAGCGCCCCCCTCGTTGCAAGAACAATGGGCCGAACCTAGAAGGACTCAGACACGCGCAGGCTTGCAAGCCTGAGCGCAACCCTGGGGGGGGGGGGGGGACAGACACGCACCTTCCGGTGGTTGGCCTGGCTTGAAAAAGCATACTCGCCAATGAGTTTGTCGATGATGAGACGAATGCGGTGTTGGTCATTCTGTGCTGCCAGGCGCTTAATAAGTTGCTCAACTTCCAATGCCGCGAGCTTTCGCTTTTCATAAAGCTTGTCCCCTATCTGCCTAAGCACAACAGTCGGCAACAACTCGTCTGATGCCACCATTTTCCCTTGAGGGGGTTGCAGGTAACCCTAGGAAGGATACGATCAATGGCTATAGTTGTGCATGACAACTCCAGCCAATTCTAAAGGTGAAAACTGGCAGCTATTCGTGAGAATTGCCCGATGTTCATTGTAAAACTGCCTAGTCGTGCTGCCAACCAGCCACGATGGGTGTTACACGGAACCAAAGTTCGGGTCACAGACCCTACAGCTGTTCACCCGCGTAGCAGCTCCGTGTACTCCGGGTTTCAATCTAGCATTTGCCGGCAGGAGCTAGAACACCGTACAATAGTGTAAGGCCGTACTGTATCGTACGGCAGGACGTTGGCCATCCATGTTAGCCATTTCACACGGGGTCTGAAGGGGTACCACCCTTTACGTATTATACTGTTAGGATTGCGCAGCCTGGATGGGTCCCGCCCCACCCTCAGAGTTGCTGAGGTCTGTTGTTGTGGTTGTTACAGAGGGCTCCAACCCTCTCCAACGGGCCAGCTGGCCGCGCACTGCAACAGATACGGCCAGGGCAGTGTTACAAATTTGCGCCTCACGGCCTCCACGGGGAAGGGGCGTACCGCTGGAGGTGCTCTGCTAGGATTGGCTGCCGCTCGTGGCCGCGTGCCGCCGCTGCGGTTGTTGCTGCACTGGAAGGCTGGTGCGAGGGCGTGGAGGGACGGGTTGTGTTACAGCTGCCTCTGGTATTTTTTGGTGCTGACCCCGTGGAGTAAGGTGCCGCAGCCGCTCCCGCTGCCGCAGTGCCGCTGCTGCCCCCACCGGCGGTGACTGTACGGCAGCCGCTGATTGTGTGGTACGGCACGTGGCGGTTCGGCAACAACGGCGGCTGCGTTGATGCTGTGCAGCGCGTGGGCGGCAAGGAAGGCAGGAGGCGTGCATTGGTGGAATTGGAGAAAGAATGGCAGCTGTAGCTCAAACTGGGACACGGATCTTAGGTTCGAAGCACTTCACAGACGGTGCAACGATCTCCAGCCTCCGCCGGCCTCCGCCCGCCGGTGCACACCCACTGTGCTTGTCGGCGGGAACAATGCGTCCGGAACCTCAAATCGGGACTACAACGAGGATTTGTCAAAGCGAGCATTCGGTATGTCCTACTCACGGTTATCCCTTCGGCAAGGGGACAGCCCCGCCGTGGATGGGTGAGGTGCGCTGGGGGCGTGAGCGCATGACCCATGGGTCGTTTGTGATCACGCATTGTCATCACGGCCTGACCGGCCCGGACGTCTCCAGCAGGTTTGTGCTGATGTGGCGCTGATTTTTCGCACGGCATGTGCTGAGGAGGCCCATCTTGTTCATCAAGGACAGCAGTTGCGCGCGGTGCAGTTACAACCAAGATTCCGTTCTAAAGCTCAATCACAGAAGCCGGCGTCGCGAACCTTGGACACGGACCAACGTCGTCGGACCTCCCGTTTGCACTTGTTTATAAGCACGGTTAGCACGGTTAGCACCTGTAGCACCTATAGCACCTATAACACCTATAGCACCTATAGCACCTATAGCACGGTTAGCACCTATAGCTATTGATGAGGTGAAGCGGAAAATAGCGTCGCCGCAGACCTAGACATTTTAGCAGCAGCTGGTCGCAAATGCGGCGGAAGGCCGGGCCATCGAGCAGCGCCGCTGCCCACGTTCGGCCCAGATGTCGCCTTCCGCCGCATTTGCGACCAGCTGCTGCTAAATGTCTAAGTCTGCGGCGATGCTATTTTCCGGTTCATCTCATCAATAGCTATAGGTTTGCACCGCATTTGCGACCAGCTGCCGACCTTGCAGGCGCTCAGCTGCCGGCTGTGCGAGGTCGCCCAAGTCGCGGTTCGCTGTGAGTGGGAACAGCATCCGCGAAATGGCAGCAGCAGCAGGCTCTCCGAAAGCTGCCTGCCGATGATCAGGCTCACCGGACAGGTCGCGGCTGGGCTTTCACTTCAGAGCCTCCAGTTCGCCTGCACACAGGATTGGCGGCTTGTCGACGACTCCGCGCACGCTTTCCAGGACAGCGGCATCCTGGAGCACGTGGTGCGGCTGCTGCTGCTGCTGCTGCTGCCACTGAGCCTGTGGCAAGACCTGGGGCCGATCTGGGTCGCCGCGATATCTGAGCTCTTGACGGTGTCACAGGCAGCTTTCAGCCGTCTGCACCATATCTACGAAACCACAGCCGGAGGAGCCGCTGCTGCGCTTTCCGGAGCTGCTTCACCCGGTGCTGGGGGGCAGGTGCGTGCAGACGACCGCTCTGCTGTACGGCATACGGTAGCGACGATGCGCGCCGTCGACGGCGGCACCACGTACGGCTTTCCGTCGGAGCTCCGACCACCGCATCCCTGTCCAGGCGGTGGACAGCAGCCTGGACGGCAGCCGAGGCCGCCGGAGAGTGCTGGTGGCTGACCTGCAGCCTGGGGCGGCATGGACTGGGCCTTATGGCCGTGGAAGATCTGCGGTGCTATAATACGACACTCGCTCAAACGCTTCGGGCAGCGGCGGATCAGTGTGTGGCGCCGCCATGGCGTCACCCGGACTCCGATGAGTGAGTGTGTGTGTGTGTGTGAGTGGGTTCGTCGGATGTGCTGGTGAGAGGGCTTGATCCTTGATGGGCATTGCCGGTCAATGGCACATCGTGGTGCATCATGGGGACATCCCAGTGTGGCCTCGGGCCTGTGGGGCCACACGCCACGACTGTCTTTTGCACTTCATGCTTCAATCGAGCCAGGACAATCCATGCCGCTTACAGTCAACTGCACTACGTGTTATTGTTGGGTGAGTGGCGGAGTGAGGTTTCCGGGCCAATGCAACGTTTTGCGGCGCTGAAGGTGGCGGCAGCGGCGGCGGCACTGACGGTGGCGGCGGCGGCGGTGGGTCCCCTGGAGTTGGCCCTGGCGGGTTCCCGTCTGTGGCGGCCCACACCCCATCGTGAGGGGGTCCAGGTCACCAGTGCACCAGGTCTTTACCTGACGGCCATACCAGACCCCCTCACGATGGTGTGCGGGCGGCCACAGACGGGAACCCGCCAGGGCCAACTCGAGGGGATCTGCCGCCACCGCCGCCACCGTCAGTGCCGCCGCCGCCGCCACCTTCAGCGCCGCCACTGAGCTTGCCGCCGCCGGGCCGCTTCCTGGCGGCTGCTGCACTGCATGAGGGTGTGCTGCCCTTCCTGGAGCGATTGATGCGGCGAGCCGGAGAGCAGTCCGCCAGCCCCGAGTCGACAGTCCTGGGCGGCGTGACGAGGGGCGCCGTCGGGGATTTTTTCCCATGGCGCTGGCGTACGGCAAGCAAGACGAGGTGGCGGCGCTGGTCGCGACGGTGGGGAAGCTGTTTCGTCGGCTGGAGATGGAGAGTGTGAGTGGTGGGATTGGGATGGGTGCCGTGGTACCACCACCACCGCCACCGCCCCGGCTCGACCACAGCCTGGCCTGCGCATTCATCCTCACCAGCAGCACCGCTCGCCATGCCGGCATGCTTGTGACTGGCTTCTGCGACGACGACAGCATTGAAAGTGGTGGCAGCGGCGGGACTGGCGGCAGCGGTGGAGGTGGCGGCGTCACAAGGCCCGCATTGTTGCTGCCACCGCCGCCGCCACCTCCACCGCTGCCGCCAGTCCCGCCGCTGCCACCGCTTTCACTGCTGTCATCGTCGTCGCAGAAGCCAGTCGCAAGCATGCCGGCATGGCGAGCGGTGCTGCTGGCGAGAATGAGTGCGAAGGCCAGGCTGTGGTCGAGCCGGGGCGGCGGCAGCAGCGGCTGCGGTGGTACCGTGGCACCCATCCCAATCCCACCACTCACACTCTCCATCTCCAGCCGACGAAACAGCTTCCCCACCGTCGCGACCAGCGCCGCCGCCTCGTCTTGCTTGCCGTACGCCAGCGCCACGGGAAAAAACTCCCCGACGGCGCCCCTCGTCGCCACGCCACCCAGGACTGTGGCCTCGGGGCTGGCGGACTGCTCTCCGGCTCGGCACATCAATCGCTCCAGGAAGGGCAGCACACCCTCATGCAGTGCAGCAGCCGCCAGGAAGCGGCCCGGCGGCGGCAAGCTCAGCGGCGGCGCTGAAGGTGGACTGGCTGCTCCTCGTGGCCGCATGCTGCTGCCACTGCTGCCACTGCTCCCGGGGCGACGGTGGTGGCGCCGAGTGGGGGACCCCGCCCGAGGCGGATGGCCTGTCGGCGACCGTGGCTGCGGACGGGGCCATGCCGGCGGCGGCGGCGGCGGCAGCCTCAGCACCCCAGGTCAGCCTCAACGCCGCCGAAGCCACCACCAACCCAGAGGTCGCTGCTGCTCACGGCAGCGGCAGCAGCAGCGCCCACGAGTGGTGCCAGCTGTTGCTGGGTGACATGGCTGTCGCACAGCTGCTCGGCGTGTTGCTCCATCTGGTGCCTGCGATCAAGTCGGGTGTGTTCGGAGGGGACTCATCGGCCCAAGTGCCGGATCGCCTTGGCCTGCTGCACGGTGGTGGTTCCGGAGCTGGTGTGCCTGGGGACCTTCGAGCGGCGGCGGACGGATAGGGCGGCGGGCACAGCAGCGGCGGCCAAGGCGGAAGCTGAGCCGCAGCGAGGCACGGCAGCGCCATGCCACCACCACCGCTGCGCCCGCCGCCCTATCCGTCCGCTGCCGCTCGAAGGTCCCCAGGCACACCAGCTCCGGAACCACCGCCGCCACGCACCACACAGCAGGCCGACGTGATCCGGCACAGCGCTTGGGCCGATGAGTCCCCTCCGAACACGCCCTTCGAACTTGATTGCAGGCACCAGATATAGCAACGCGCCGAGCAGCTGTACAACAGCCACGTCACCCAGCAACAGCTGGCGCCACTCGCGGGTGCTGCTGCTACCGTGGCGGCCGAGGCGGAGGTGGAGCCGCAGCGAGGCGTGGAGGGTTTCAGTGGCGCCACCGTCGGTGGATGCAACAAAGGTGTCAGGGCAGTGGTCACAGAGGGCAAGCAGCCGCCGGCCGGCCTAGCATGGGAGCCGGAGCTGTTGCGGATGTTGGTTCCGGAGCTGCTGTCGTACTGTGGGCAGGAGGACGAGCTGGCCGCCGCCATGGAGGTGCTGGCCGGGCAGTTGGAGGTGTGGGCGGGTGGTGAAGGGGGCTGGGGTGACGGCGTGGAGGGGCGGCTTATGGCGCAGCTGCCTCCGGTGTTTAATGGAGTCTGGGTGCGTGCGGGCCGTGGCTCGGCGTTCGAGGCTGGCGCAGGGCTGTCGTTGTGGAGTTTACTTATAGACGTACGATGGAGCCCTTTCTCCGCCGGGAGGAGCACACGCTTTGCTGCGGGTGCAGAGCAACATGCCAGCGCGGCTACCGGTACACCGAAGTACCGGTACGTGCACACATCGGCGTGTTGGACTCCCTTCGGACTAAAAAACTGGAGTAGAGCCAGCGTAAACTGTGCATTGCGCCGTACATGTACCGTATTATGTAGTACGGTATACGGTTCAGGCGCCGGATTGAGGTTGAGGTTGGATGCGTGACATGATTGGGTCCAACCGGACGGCCATTTTCTGGACGGCCTTCTTTTCCGTACGTGACGTACGGACGTCTTGAGCGTTTTCCCTCGGTCGCTTTTAGAATCTCCCCCAGAAAGCGTCGATTACAGTTTGCATTCGTCATGATACGTATCGCGCTCGCTTTAAAAGGAAATCCGTGCGGCCGCACCACCTGCCCCCCGCCTGCTCTCACTTGGGACCAGGCGGCAAGCAAAGGCTGCTTCTGAGCGCCACCGGCAAAAAACGGCCCTCCACAACGACCGGCGTCACAAGCACACAAGAGAAAGCCAGGAGGGCGACCACCAGGGTACCGGTACACCAATGAAGCATCAGGCAGGCACAGACGGCCGGGCTCAAGCCGTGGGAGCCTGGGGTGCCCAGTGTTGGCCTGATGGAGTGCAGGAGCCCCGCAGCCGCAGCCGCCGACGTTGCTTCGCGCCGCAGCCGCAAGCCGATGCAGCTGCCCTGCCCTCCACCCTCACGAACGCCTTCCGTTCTCCAAAGCCGGCGGCGGCAAACAGGACGCTGCGACCAGCTCCGAGAATGGGAAAGCGTGCCCTCGCTGTACCCTTGTAGCCACAGCCTCATTCGCTCGCTCGCACACTTGTGGGGCGTGTCTCTCTTTTGGGGACGCCCAAAACAAAAGACGCACACCGCACGCCTCCCCACCACGACCACGACTGCCCAACACCGCATCCGGGTTTTGGGTCCGCGGGGAGCCGCGCCGCACGTCGGCCGCTCCGCTGTCCCAGGCAGAAGGACCTCTCACTGCTTGCCGTACTTGAGGATCGGCGTGATAAGGTACGACAGCGCGATGGGCACGGCATCTTCCGTACGCAGGTGCCGTGTCCCCAGGTGCGGCGTCGTGTTCAGGTACAGGTTGAACACATCCTGCGCATGGGGGCAGCCGGGGCGGCGGGAGCCGCGGCAGTGGGGGGTTACCCATGTATAGGCCGGAGCCCGTGAACGGTAACGGGGGGGCCTGGGCGGCGCAAGCAACGAGGGCCGTGAAGAAGCAGGAAGAAGAGCGGACGGGCACCCAACAAGTGCCACCCCAGCACGGGTCCCTTTCCCTTCCCCATTCATATCCTTCTGTCCACATGTAAAGAGCGACCAAGGTATGAACGACCAACCGAATACCGACCAACCGACTACGGCTTGCTCGTTACATCACCAGGCACACACGCTGGCCCATGGTGGGTTGGTTGGTTTGTGAGGGCAACCCGATCCACTTCCCAAAACCTGCTGCTCATGTGCAGCCCCCACACTGTGTTAATCGCCCAGCAACCCTAAGTACGCAACCCCAGCGGCCCCGCTCACCTGCAGGTGCTGCCCCCCACCACCCACCACCCCAACTTGCATAACCCATCCCCTGACAGACTCATGGGTCATCGCCCACCAATGAATGACCCATCCCCTGACAGACCCATGGGTCATCCATCACCCACCGCCGCCGTCCCATTCCCCGACAGACCCATGGGTCATCCATCACCCACCGCCGCCGTCCCATTCCCCGACAGACCCATGGGTCATCCATCACCCACCGCCGCCGTCCCATTCCCCGACAGACCCATGGGTCATCCATCACCCACCGCCGCCGTCCCATTCCCCGACAGACCCATGGGTCATCCATCACCCACCGCCGCCGTCCCATTCCCCGACAGACCCACGGGTCATCCATCACCCACCGCCGCCGTCCCATTCCCCGACAGACCCACGGGTCATCCATCACTCACTGACGGCAGCTTGTGCTCCCAGTCCGGCACCCGCGACACCAGTTGCTCCAAATCCTGCTGCACCGCTTGTACCTTGGTGCCGCCCGCGCCCGCTGCCTTAACTCCACCCCCGGCCCCGCTTCCGCCTCCTCCTCCTCCTCCTCCAAACACCACCAGCGTGTGCTTGAAGCTCGGCAACACCAGCGACCCCGGATCGGTGGGGGCGCCCGCGGGGCTGCTGCCTGCGACCGTGAGCCCCGCCCGTAATACAGTGGTTTGCGGTTCCAACACGTCAAAACGACAAAACGCCTCCCCAGGAGTACGGGAGCCATACGTTCGTCACCATACGTTCAGCTCTTCACGCTCGAAGCCTCTTCCGCAAGGCAAGCTCAGCCCAGCTCAGCTCAGTTCAGCTCAGCCCGCCTCCGCCCGGCTGTGCCTTGTGAGATGCGACGTGACGCGTCCAGGGCCCCTCCTCGCCCCCGCTCCCGCCCCCCCCTCGCGCGCTCCCGCCCCGCCCTGCTCCCACTCCCGCCCCACCTCGCCCCGCTCCCGCTCCCGCCCCGCTCCCGCCACCCTCTCCTTACCGATGGTTAGGTCGTACTTCCCGGACCGGCTGACTGCCGCGTCCCTGAACACGCGCGGCAGCCCCAGCGCGATGCGTACCGTGTAGCCCCAGTACAGGCCCAGAGTCTCCCGGGGCTGGGAGGGAGGGACCACCTGCGTGGTGGTGGGGCCGTCATCGATAGCGGGAGCAAGGGAAGGAGCGGGTGCAGGAGGAGGGGCAGGAGCAGGAGCAGGCGGGTGTGCCCACTGACTCCCGGGGCTGGGAGGGGGCAGCCACCTTGGAGGTGAGGTGAGGTGAGATGAGGTGGGGGCGGAGGAGAGGGAGGTAAGGCGGGAAGGGTGACATGCGCCCTGGGTAGGGGCTGGAGGGACCAGCACTGAAGGGGTCAGGGAGAGGCAGGGGGTTGACAGTTGGCGGCAGAGAACCCGGAAACCCGCTGCGGGTGCGAGTGTGGGTGTGGGTGACAGCAACATCCGGGGTGGGCAGGAGGCGCAGGAGGGTGCGAGGAGCAGTAGGGTGGGCTGTGGGCGCAGTCGCCTCGGGGGGGAGGGGTTAAGGCTCCCTGTGCTGTGCTGTGCTTCCGAGGGCTTCGCTGCGGTAAGGTTGAGCGCGTACGCAACAGGGCTGGACGCACGCGATGTTGGGTTGTCGCTTCCGTACCTTCCCCACGATCATGGTTTCGGAGTAGGCCGCCATGAAGCGGGTCTCGGGCTCCAGGTCGCCCAGGTGCACAGTCACACGGGTGGACTGGGGGCGGCGCGGGTTGGAAGGGAAGGGAGGGGAAGGGAAGGGGCGCAGATGGAGCGGAAAAGGGAGGGGCGTGGTAGTGTTGAGGGGGGTGGAGGGAAGGGGAACCAAAGGGGAACCAAAGTGGGTCGTGTCAGGGGACGCGAAGGTAGGGGTTAGGGTAGGGGTGGTTAGGCTGTGTGGGGCCCACAGGCGTCGGAAGCGGCATACCAGCCCCCTGTTGGGGCACCCCGCCCGTGTCTGGCTGCAGGAGGGCTGCACCTTGGAGAGGCGCCCGCCTGTACGCCCAGGTGCAGCTGCTGCTGGTTGGAAACAGATCATTCAGCCACGCACGAATATTTTTGGGCGGGTAAGGTGCTCCGGATTTTCGAGACTCTCGGATTTGACTACAGGCAACATGTACCCGTGGGTCTTAGCAATGAAGAGAAGGCAAAGGCGATCTTGGGCCTGGAGATCCCGTTTGACAATTTACTGGCCGAGTTCAGACGTCGCCTTCTGTTGGATTGGAGCTCGGGTAGCCTCGATAGAGACCCGCGGAATTTCCCAGAGTATGAGGAAGGGGGTGTGGGACGGGGAGCACCCGGGGTTACCGCGTGTCGGTACCTGAAATGGATGGGTGTGGCGTATTCGTTCTCGGACCACAAACGAACATTGGATCACTTGAGGGTGTGTATGCCGAGAAAGCACCACACGGCCCTGATGCGTTTTCGGCTGGGACGTTGGGACTTGGATGTGTCAAGGTTTGCACGGGGACCGGGTCGGAAACCGCGCGCGGAGAGGATATGTCGGGTGTGCCACGGCGGGTCGGTAGAAGACGAGTTGCACGTATTGATGGAATGTCCGGGCTATACGCCATTACGAGAGGCAATAGGCTTCCCTATGGGTAGCAGCATGGTGGATGTGATGGGGACCTTTGACCCGGCGAAACTGGGCAGTCTCTTATCCCAGATTCAGAAAGCGCGTACCGAGCTGCTTGGTAGCTAACCATACGGCTTATGTTGTCTTAAAGTGCGCCCCTTGACGGATAACCGTTGTGGGGGGACGCATGTTACCAGCCATTTTGGCTCGTACACATGTAATGCCTCATGCCTCATGCTGCTGCGCGCACACAGACCTTGGCCCAGTGCGTGACCCAGTGCGTGACCCAGTGCGTGAGTGCTCCCTTTCGGGCCTTTTCGACGGGACCCGCACGAGGTCCAGACAACAGCGCATTGCTGATCCCCCGGGTCGACTGACGCGGAGGCCCTTTCGACCGGAGCTCGCATCCACCCGGGGCCGCGGCCGCTACGAATCTTCGCTGACTGATCGACGGACTGACTGACGGACCTGCGGGAGTTCCTGCTCCAGCCAAACCATGCGGTCCAGCCCAACGTCCACGTAGCTACCCGAGCCTTGCTCCGACTTGAGTACGACGCCCTCGCGGTACGGCATCCACGTGCCGCTGGGCCGCGCGTGGTGGGGCGGGTCAGCCGCCGGCAGCGCCGCCGCCAGCCGCAGCTCGGGGGGGAGCTGCTGCGGATCGCCGTACATGTTGGGCCGCAGGTGGAGCGGCGTGTCGAGGAACTGGAGGACGCGCGCCAGCAGGGCGGTCCCGGGCGTGATGGTTGCGGCGGGCTGCGTGGCGGTTGCGACGGGGGAGTCGTCGTACACGACCAGCTCGTCCACCTGAAACGCGGCGGCGGCGCGGGCGATTTGGCCGGCGACGCATACGGCGACCTCCGGCGAGAGCGGCTGGTCCAGTAGAGTTCCGGGCACTGCGAGGCTGAGCGTCCACTTGCGGCCGCTGGGGCCGGGCTCATCGTCGCCGGCGTCGTCGGCCGCGCTCATTGGCTCGTCGGCCGCCGACGGTCGTTTACCAGCCTTTTTCTTGTCCGAATCATGATGACGTTTTTGTTTCTTGCTTTTCTTTTCTTTACTGCTTTCTCCCATGATTGCGGGCTCGAGTGTTAAGTTCGAGTGTGTCGAGTGTACCGTTAACTTGTTGTTGGCTTTTTTTGGGCCTCTCAATGTGCTGTGTCAATAACGTAACAATTTTCCAGAATGCAAGACGCCGCTAGTGAACCAAATCCCCAAAATACTGCAACGGTACTCCAACGGTCCGCGCACAAAAAGATTCAGTCTGCCCATTTCGCAAAATAATTGCCACGTGATAACATTATTTTACACGTAAGAATCAAAATAGGTCTGAACCGTGTACGGGATTGGAAGTTTCGAGGCCCTACCGTAGCGCCCGAGCGCAAGTTTAATCGACAGTGTTCGCCAATTCACCGTGTTTGCATTGGTCACCATAGTTGGTATTGTGGCCTTACCAACACCCCGCGGCTTCGGTAATCAGTTTGCTTCCAGGCGTCACACTGCGTTACAGAGCTAACCGGCTTGCTTTGTCGACTACCTGGTACGCGATTGAACCCTGCCGCCGCCCTCTGGCGACAGTTTTCTGCGTTGTTCCGCAAGGGTACCGTCAAACTTCTGTACTTTAGGTACGCGGTCGGCATGACGCGCAAGCAGTGTATGGAAGGGGCTCCGTCTATACGTTAACCCAGGCGCCGAAGCACAAATACTGTACTGCGCCTTGTACTAGGGGCGCGGAGTACTCCGCCACTCAATCCTGCGCTGCGCCGTGCGACCTCAGTTGCAACAGCGGTTGGCGCGGAAATCCCAACCAACCAAACTGCACACTGAACAGCACCCTGAATTGGGCAAGAGGTCACTGGCAACGCGCCTTAAAAACATAACGCGATCTTTACACAGTTGGCGACCCGTCCAGGAACTTGCTGCGCGCGCTCCGTCCCGCAGAAGCTTCCAGACGTCTCCGCGATCATGACAGTGAACGCTGCTGAGGCCGCCGGGCAGCAAGCGGAGCACATCCAGGCGAAGGAGGCAGTACATGAGAAGATTCCGGAGGCGGGGGCGCTGAAGCAGGAGGAGGGGCAGATGGAGGTCGAGACGAAGCAGGAGGAGCAGGCGCCGCAGCAGCAGCAGCAGCAGCAGCAGCAGCAGCAGCAGGATCAGAAGCAGCGGGAGGAGGCGGAGCAGCTGGTGGCGCGGAATGCCTTGCAGGTACCTGGGGGGGCTGCGGGCATGGGGGCGTCTTTGGAGAGAGCACACCCGGGGGCCTGGGGCCCCAATCAATCAATCAATCACGTCAAGGTGGGACCCAAGAAGGTCACCGGTGCGAGTATCGTGTCCGGTCTGGTCTGGTGGTGGCGAGCGCCTTTGTGTATCGACACGCGTATGCGCCCGTGCCGAGCTGCCCGTCACTCACTTTGAGTACGACACTTGCGACTCATTTCGGCTGCGCGGCGCTGCCAGGCGGCAATGGCATGGCAGCTTAAATAGGCAATGCCCTGTGCTGGCCTACCATTGCCGGATCGGCCGGCGCCGCACCACTTTCCTTCATTTCGCGCCGCTGGTACGCCCGCCCGCCCGCCTGCCTGCCTGCCCGCCCAACTCACCGCCGCACACGCGCACAGGCCAGCATCGAGGCGAAGCGCGAGCGGTCCTACTACTACGCCCACGCGCCGCGGCAGACCTGCGAGGAGCGGGCGCCGCTGCCGGTGCCCGTAGTCCTGGAGAGGGCGGTGGTGGAGGTTCCGCCCACCGTCGAGGGCATCTTCAATTACGCCTGGGCTGATGAGGGAGAGGTCGTCAAGGTGCGGCTCGGGCCCGTGTGCTGCGTGTGCTGTGCGTTGCGGCGAGCCGGTGCGGTGCGCTGTGCTGTGGCGCTGGGGCGTAGAATGGATGAATGGTAGAAACTACCGGTAAATTACGTAGCCGCCCTGGCTCAGGCTTCAGGGGCTTGAACCCGGGCGCACGCACGCATGCGGGGGGCTCGCGGGCAGAGGAGCTCTGCCATGGAGGTCCATTGTCCATCATGATAGGGCCCCGCCCCCATCCATTTCCCCCCAGTTCTTCCCTCCGAACACACACGAACCCACGAACCCCAAACCCGCACGTGCACGCACTTGTGCGAGCAGATCTACATCCCGCTGGAGGGCGTGGGGGCGAAGTGCAGCGACGATGACATCAAGGCGACGTTCGAGGTGAGGGCTCCTGTGAATGGGGCTCCTGTGTCCCACTTACCGGTACCCTGGCTCCTTCCCAGGCTCCAGACACACACACATACAGCCTCAGCACAGCTCCAACATCCAATCGGCACCATCGGATGCCTGCGCCCCGCGCAGCGTCCATTCAGTTTTGGGGTGCAAAAGGGCTCTCGTCAAGTTGCGTCTCGTTCGGGCTCCTCCAAGCTGACAAGCGCAATCGTTACCCTTCAAGTGTGTGTGAACTGCGGGCGCAGGTGTGCGCGCTGCGCGGCAGGCGCCGTAGTAACCGCCGCTCCCCCGGCCCCTGCACTTGTTGCCCGCCGTTCCCACCCTTTCTCCCCAGTCTCTTGCGCCCGCGCGCAGGTGCCTTTCCATGCTCTCACTCAACCCCGCGCTCCCACTGCTCTTCGCTTCGTGCCCGCTTGCCTACCTCCCATTTATGAATGCTGCAGGCGCGGCTGATGCAGATTGACGTGCACGGGTTCAAGCCCAGGCAGGTGCACAGGTTGTTGATTTCGAAGCTTTCGGGCGACATCGCGCCGGCCGATTGCCGGGTGCGCCGGCTTGCGAACAAGGTGGTGGTTTCGCTGAAGAAGGCGGGCGGCGGCCGCAAGTGGTACAACCTGAGCGGTGTGTGATGGTGATGATGCGGGAAATCGGCGGGGAGGGAGAAGGAGGGTATCAAGAATGGTGAGGCGTAGCGCGGGAATGGATTGGCAGTCGTGGGCACGTCGAGAGGGGGAGCCAGAGAGGCAGCGACAGAGAGAGAGAGAGAGAGAGGCCGGCGTGATGAGAATCAATGGTAAGAAAAGCTAGAGTGCGCGCGGAGGGACTCCCGGTAATGATGACGGCACGTTGTGACGGCAGGTTGTTCGCGTCCGGGTGTACCGGTTGAGCGCGTCCTGCGCGCATGATGGGTGGCTGGTTGGGTGTATGCATGGGCCACGGCGTGGCAGGGCGGTGATCACTAACCTGCTCGTCTGCCTTGAAGGGGCTTTGTTGAGGTCATCAGCAGTTGGTGTTCGGTGTTCGGTAATCTACGGTAGTGTGTGCGGCAACAGAGCGTGTGGGCGCACGACAGATACCGTAGGGTTGGCTAGCTGGCAGTCCGGGGCTTCATTGCGGTTCTTCGAGCGCTGAATTCGGGGGCTCGAGGCGGGTCTTGGGGGGTGTAGCGGTGCAAACGCGATCACGTGCGCGATCACGTGGGAGAGTTTGCGGCATTTCGCGAATACAGGCGGTGGCTATCAAACGCTTGGTCGGACTGTTGGAGTGCACAGATGGCGGAGACTGCGAACACAGGGCGCGTGCCGCCCCCCCGCCTTCCGCCGCCATACATAGGATCAACATGCTGGCCAGACGCCAAACGAAACCCGCCAAGATGGGCCTCGAGGATGGAATGAGTGGATGGTATGAATCAATGAAATGGGGTGGGCGGACGGCTGCAAAGCGCGGGTGTGTTGATCAATATCACATGCACAATCAGAAGCACATACCATGCGTACGGCACGCGCAACATCAAGGGATTTATTTATTGGCCGAGTTCAGGCGCCGCCTTTTGTTGGATTGGAGCTCTGATAGCCTCGATAGGGACCCGCGGGGTTTCCCGGAGCATGAGGAAAGGGGTGTGGGACGGGGGAGCGCCCGGGGTTACCGCGTGTCGGTACCTGAAATGGATGGCTGTGGCGTATACGTCCTCAGACTACAAGCGGACATCGGATGGACCACCTGAAGGTGTGTAAACCAGCAAAGCACCTGCTCGAACGAGTTCTGTGGTTTCATCGTCTCCCGTGACGGTATCACCAGTTCACCACCGACCCCGACAAGCTTACCGCCCTCGCCAACTTACCCCTCTCCATCTCCATCACCGACGTCCGCACCTTTCTGGGCTTCACAGGTTCCTACCGCCGCTTCATCCAAGACTACGCCCGCATCGCCCATCCGCTCGCCGCCCTCACCAAAGCCACCCAACCATCTCCAAAGATCCTTCAGCCCGCCGCCGTCTCCGCCTTCCATGCACTTCGTGACGCCTTCACCTCCGCCCCCGCCCCTCTGTGTTCTGGGTTTCTGGGTTCAGGGTCATCGGCACCAGAGTTGGGGACATCACCTTGATTGTGAGCTGTTCCTCCCGTGCCGTGTGTCGACCGCGTGCGTAGTAACGTTGACTTCTCTTGCAGTGACGAATCTGTAGCAGAGAAGTCTGGTTCTAACGACGATCAGACGATCAGTGTTAACGATTAAGTTGGTTGCCGTACGGAGTACGGCTTGCAGCCGGAGGCTGCGTCTATTCTAGGGCATCTGCCGTCTGGAGACGGCATCTGCCGATGTTGTCTCATCTTTTGTGTTAGCCCTTCTGCCAGGGCTAGTACTCCCGCCTCCCTCCCGTCGCCAGGCCCGAGCAGGTGCTGTGTATACCACGAAAGCCCCACAAGGCTTGGTCGTTGGGAGTTGGGTGTGTGTCGCGGCTCGCACGGGGACCGGGTTGAAAAACCACGTGCGGAAAGGACATGTCGGGTGTGTCACGGACGGGCGGTAGAAGATGAGTTGCACGTTTTGATGGAATGTCCGGGTACCGTATGCGCCATCAAGAGAGGCAATGTGCCTTCCCTCTGGGCGGCAGGATGCTGGATGTAATGAGGTCCTTTGACTCGGTGAACTCTTGTCCCAAATTCAGAAAGCGTGTGCCGAGCTGCTCGGCAGCTTGCCATCAGGCGTACGGTTTTGCAATGTGCGCCCCTTGACGGATGACCGTTGTGGGGGGACACATGTTACCAGCCTGTTTTTGGCTCGTACACATGTAACGCCTCATCAAGGTGTAAGGCTGACTGAAGCTCGCGCTCTCTCCTGTTTCGGCATTCTGCCTTTCACAGTAGAGAGCACTCACTTCGCTGTGAGTGACCACCGATAGCCACCAGCCGATCAAGTCCCCACCGCCTCTGCGCAGATTGACCGGTTGGTTGCGCTGCTGGAGACGCCCTGCTTCACCTTCCTGCGGCTGCAGCTGCTGGAGCCGCGAAAGCACCCCTCGCTGCTGAGAGCACTGTACGGGCTGCTGATGCTGCTGCCGCAGTGCAACGCCTTCCGAATGCTCAACGCGCGGCTGCAGGTGCGGAGGCGGTTGGCTGGCTGAGAGACGGCGAGGGGCCGCGGGCCCGGGGTGTTTCGGAAGGGCCCCACACGCGCCAACCCTTGACGCGGCGCGCATGTTGCGCATGTCGTGGTTTTAGGTCCGATTGTTCAACGACTCGGCAGCTGCGCTGCGCATTGCTGCTATTCCCCTTTCTTTGCTTCTCTTAATTCGCCAGCGGCAAGAGAAGCAGCAGCTGTCCTTCCCTCATCTTATTACCCTCCTGCATCTCAATCAATTCGCGTGTCTCCCGCTGGGCCTTGTCCAGCCCCCGCGTCACCGCCTTCTCCGCCTTCCCCACCTGGCCCACCCCCCGGTTACGCACGCTGCAGTTCCTCCTCCCTACCCCGCCCCCCTTCAGCCTCTTTGGGCTGCCATACTCTTTCGCCCGCCGCCCCCCCACCCGTCCGCAGTGACTCATGTTATATAACGGAGCATATCACTCCCTGACCCCCACCCGGCCCCGGTGCCCCTCCTGCACAATCTCAGGCGGTTCCCACCCTGGAGCTGTTGCAGCTGGGTGGCGGCCTGGGACCCACAGCCAACGGCCGGGCTTCCGCCGCCAACGACAGAGTCACATCATCCACGCAGCGCCCGGAGCCCGACGCAGCGCCTCCCGACTGGGCGGACTTGAGCGCCCTGCTGCGCGTCTTCCGTGCCGCGCAGCTTCGACAGTACGAGGCGTACGTGGAGCAGCGGCGGCCGCCGCCGCTGATGCCCGTCGGCACCGCCGGCCCCGGCGTTACCTTTGCCACCAGCATCACCGACCGCCCCACGGCGCTGTCAACGGCGGACAAGGGCGGCGTGCCGTACCTCCCGGGCGCGGGAGCGGCGCCGTCCAGCGGGCTCGGGTTCCCGGATGTGATCGGGAGGCCTGCCGGCGGTGCCGTCTCGCCGCCGCCGGGTAACGGCGCCGCTTCCGTCGGGGGGCCCGGGCTAGCCGGGCCTGCCGCTGGGGCGCCGCCGCGGGTACAGCGGCGGCGGTGTCAGCGGCGGCCATAGGCGTGGCGCAAGTGCTGTCTTTTGCGGATGAGGGCACGGAGCCCGTCACGAGGGGCGCGAGCGGGGTCCTCAGCGGGGGCGGACCCAGCTTTGGCGACGGCTCGGCTCTCCTGGCGGCGGTGCCGGCCGACGCTCAACTGGCGCAACAAATGGTGCCACAACAGCTCCAGAACCAGACCCAGCAACAGTTCCAAGGCGGGGGCCCCGCGTTTAACCCGGAGGCGGTGCGGGGGCAACTGCACGTGTCCTCGGTGGGGAGTAACTGAGGATGGTGGAAAGGAAGAACCCGGTACCGCAGCGAAGGGACGGAGACGCACCTGAGGGCTCCCACATGCCGCGGGCTCCCACATCCCACATGGAGCGGAGGACAGTGCAAGCAGGACATCCACGGTCCACCTCTGTTGCGAAAACTCGGGAGCCTTAAGACGGTGGTCCGCGGTTTGCATTTTCATGGTCTGTGGATGTGCGTGTGGACATCTGATAGCCCAGGCCAGGCTGGGGGAAGGGGGGCTGCAGGAGCGATTGGGGCGCTGCCGCGCTGCACCGCGCAACTTTCGGAGCTTTGAGTCGTTTGGCTGCTGGGTGGTGGTGCTGGGTGGTGAGCTGCCGGCACACACACACGTCTGGAGCGCATTACGTGTGCGCATTGGCGATTGGGCGGTGCTGCCGCGTCGCATCTCAGACGAGTGCTGATCCCTGGTCCCTGGACAGCGCCTGGACCGGCTGATAACCTATCTAGGCCCACATCGCAGCCATCGGCGGAAGCCTGTGAGGAGTCTCGGAGCGCGGGCAGGTTATTCAGGCGTGTGGGCTTTATTTTCCCAGAGAAGCGGGAAAGGGAGGGAAGGGAGGGAGGTGGTCAAATGGTCATCCATTCAACGGCCGCCGTACGGAAATCCGGATCTGAGGGTCAAAATTGCCACGGAGCAAGCTTAGGAAAACAACACTTTATCCATCAATGACCACTTGACCAGCTTACCTCTTTGGAGACATTCTTCGGCTTTCTGCTCACGCCAAGCCTTGCTGAAAGCCGCTTCCACCTTACACGTTCGGCATTATGCCATCGCATACAGGCGCAGGATTTTTTGATCATACGTGTGAATGATACAGGGGCAAATAATAAAATATGTCCCCGTCGGTCACTCTGCGTACAACAGACGGCTCGAGCATTTGGCTGCCGGGCATCGTGGCGTGCATTGCGCACCATCTGCCAGCTAACGAAGTGGCAGGCACATTACGACTGATAAACAAGACGACATCGCAGCAGTTCGCACGCCACAAGACCTTGCGGCTCTCGCTTCCGTCGCCCATCCACGTGTTCCGGGAGCGCTGGGGCCGCCCGGGCGCATTTCGCGCGTTGTCTCACAAGCAGCGGCTGCAGGTGCTGTGGCTGACGGCGGCAAGCGGCAGCGTCGCCAACCTGGAGGTTGCCCTGGTCAACGCGGGTCTTGATCTTCCTCACGAGCTGCTCGGGGCCGCGGCAGCCGCGGGCCAGCTCGACATGTGCAAGGTGCTGCATGCCCGCGGCAGCCTCTTTGATGATTCTATGTCCGCCGCGGTGCAGGGTGGCCACCGGCACGTGTGCGAGTGGCTGTTGGCCAGCGGCTGCCGCCTCGAGGTGTCCGTCGTTCTCAATGCTTGCTGTAGCGGGCGGGAGGACTTTCTGCAGTGGCTGCTGACGGAATTAGGGGGACGTCTCAGCGACGATGTGATTCTCTGCTGGTCATTGTTGACGTCCGCGGCGCAGCACTTGAGCCTGGCGGCGCTGCAGCGGCTGTGGGAGCAGCTCACGGCAGGGCGCCACGGCAGCACACTGCAGCAGCAGCTTGAGCGGCTCAGACAGGCGATTCGGGGTGCCATCCTGGCGGTCGCGGCCGGCAGCACCACGCCCGACTGGCAAGACAAAGTGGAGTGGCTGGAGGGGCTGGGCTTCCCCCACATGGCAAGGGCTTGCGATTACGCTGTTCAGGCTGGTAACGGCGATGCAGCGGAGGCGCGTCTGCAGTGGCTGCACGGCCGGGGCTACCCCCTGGAGACGGCGGTGGCGGACACTGCGGTCTCTCACGGCAATCTTGCCGCCCTGCGTTTCCTGGTGGAGCAAGCGGGGGTGCGGCCCACCGGCGATCAGTCCCCCGTGAAGGAAGCAGCCCGCCAGGGCCACCTGGCCGTACTGCAGTACCTGCACGCCAGCGGCTTGCCCGTCAACATCCGTTCTGTTGCGGAAGAGGCGGCCCGGGCGGGTCACCTGCCGTTGGTGGCCTGGGCGGTGGAGGGCCTGGGCGTCGCACCCGCTGACGGCGCAGCTAGCTTGCTCGACTGCGCGGCGGCGAGCGGCAACCTTGAGCTGATAACCTGGCTTCACGTCCGCGGCTGGGCCATGGGCCCCGAGGCCATCCCCAACGGCGCCGCGAGCGGCTGCGAAGAGGTGCTGGAGTGGCTGGTGGAGCGGGGCTGCCCCTTCCCGGTGGGTGTCGCCGTCCTCGTTTGTGCTGTCACCACCACATGTACGATGCGCTCCGTGTGGCCCACCAGTTGTGGCCCACCGGTGGTTCGTTAGATGCGTGTGCCGGGCCACCGTGTGTCGTGCGTACGTCGAGCAGCTTGTGCGCCTTCCGGGACAGATTCACTGTCTGCCAAGCTGCCAAAGCACGGCGCCGGGAAACTCCGCTGCCGGGGAGCTAGGCTGTGAGGCTGCATGGGAGTTGCACCGCCCCTGACTGCCCAACCCCCCGTCCCTGAAATTTTGTGTGCATGTACGGCAATCATTTGCCTCAGCCCGATGGCGGCGCCTACCGCGGAGCCGCCCGCAACGGTGATCTGGCGATGCTCCACTACCTGCACCGGCTGGGCTGCCCCTGGGGGCGCCCGGGGAAGCTGCTGCCGGACTGCATCCGCAGCGGGGTCTCCGTCGCCGTGCTGCAGTGCCTGCTGGACTTGGGCTGCCCGGAAATGGACTGGGATGCTGCGGACAAGCTGGTGGAGGACTGGGCGCGAAGGGAGCCCTGGCAGCCCGCGGAGCGCCGCGAGGCGCTGCTGGCATGGCTGGGCGAGCAGCGGCAGCGGCGGCGGTCGCCTGGGGCCCAAGGGGCCTTGCTAGCGGCAGCAACGACCAGCAGCGGCAGACTTGCCTTGCTCTAAAGGCGATGCCTTGCCTTATAGCGCGGGGCGTATGTGGGTTGGGCGCGGCTTACCGTGTTGTCTGGTGCCGGGGGTCGGTAGGGCTGCCACACACCCACCATGCCATGATGACCGGTGTGTGTTGGGGGAGGGGGTAGGGATGTGTGTGGGGTTCCGGAGCGAGAGCCGTGCTTAGTCTGATGGCGGAGGGGGGGGCCGACGTTGGTTGCCGTCGGGGGGCGGCTCATCACATCTGGATACGACCTCGTTCGGTTCGGTCGGGGGCATGCATGGGCTTGAGGTTGTGCATGCCGGCCGCGCGCGTGCTGCACTCGTGGACGTGGTTCACGCTGCGCTTGGCAGCTTTGATTAAGAGCAGGACTCGACAAATGCGGTTCTGCCTTCGCTGTGCTGCATTAGAGACAGCATTGCAGGGCCCTCGTCTAGGGAAGCAGCCGATTGCTTCAAGGCTCAGGATGCTTTGGAGCCCCCACCCCCGAAAGGGGTGGCAGCTGTCCCTATTTATACTGAAACGTGGTCACGTGGTCGAAGCCGCCTGCGCCCCTGGTCCCCCACCATACCAAGCCCCCGAGGCGTGGGGCTCGGACACGGACCTATTCCCCGGCCGCCCCCCTTTGCACACCCGCCAGTGCACCACCAGACTTCCGAGCAGGTCAGCCGCCGAGAGCTGCTCCAGGGGGGTTGACAAACCCTGGCACAGACATACACACGTGGCACATTGACAAGCGGCCGCCACGGTGCTTGGTGGACTGGATGCGCATACAGAAGGGCGTGCACCACCCCGGCAAGAACCACACAAACACTACTGCCCGCGCTTCCGCATTTCCATTACATGTTGGACGGTCAGATAGGTGCGCTCGTTGCCTCCAATCCACATTCGTTGGTTCGTAACGACCCAATAAACGCTCAGAAAGCTCTCCTTCATTCGCTCGGCGTCAGTGCGACCACCCTGCCACCTGCCAAATTGGGTCCGATGAAGCGTGTGCGCGGCTCGTGCACCACGAATCGGCTGTGGCACGCACGCCGAGTCGCTCGACCCCATCTCCGACCAGGACGAAACGCGCGACCGCGCATCTCTTTGCTACCACCTGACGGCGGACGACAGCGTGCGCGGTCCAACAACACAGAAACGAAAGCTCTTACAACACCGTAAACGCTGCAAGGTCGCCGCATCTCTTTCCATCGCAGCAAGAACCCCAACCCGTCAACGCTGATTCGTCAACCGCCGGCGGATCCGTGCGAAAGCTCTTGACGGAGCTGGCCTGGCCATCTTGTTTCAACGGCAGAAAAGACCGTCACGCGTCGGGCTTGAAGGAGGCGCGGAGGCCCTCGCCGTTCTTCTCATAGAACGCCTTGACGCCTGGCTCGTTGGCGACCTTGTTGCGAAAGGCCTTGAGGGCGGGGTACTGCTCCAGCAGGTTGGCCGGCACACCTGACAGGCGGGTGGCGACGCATCGGGAATGGATCGGAGCGGTTCGATGGGAGTAGCCCCGGGAAACGGGTGCGGTGTACCATGCAGCATGCGCGCATGCAAGTGCGCGAATGTGTGTGTACCCCGGGTGTGTGTGGGTGTGTGTAAACTGGTGTGGGTCGGCGGGGAGGCGGCGCACTAGGGAGTCTAGGGCACGGCATGTACGATAATCACGGGCAGTACGGCACTTACCGTCGTACATGCCGCTGACGACGGAGCTCAGGGCACTGAAGATGGACAGATCGGCGAAGCTGAGCTTTGGGCCCGCCACGAATCCGCCGTCGAGGGCGCCCTACGGTAGATGCGTGGTTTCGGGGCCAACTCATTCGGCAACTCATTGCAAAATTGTGGTCAAGGAGACGGATTTCACTGCCAAACGCAGCGAAAGGGGCGCCGACCTGATGATTACGGTGGAGGGAAACACGCATCTGCTGGAGTGGGTTCTCGTCCTTACCAATCACCTCTCGGGTCCCTGGTGGCCTGGCCTATCAAAACTGCAAACTGACTGCTGCGATTACGGCAATCAAGAGACAGGAAGGCTCAACGGGCTGGTCCCCCCCAGTCCGCCACTAAAGGCACCATCCCTACGGAGGGTGCGCCAAGGACAACGGCTACAGCTCGATCTCGGGCAATCCAATCGACCCTAATTCGACCCACCAGCATCTTGCTCATCTGTTCCAACTTGTCCTTGCCCTTGCCGGCAATAATCTCCTGTCGGGCCTTGATCCTCTCCTCGAGCGGCATGTAGTAGGTGGGGGTGAACAGCTGCGAGGTTTGGACGCGGGCGGGCGGGCGGGCAGGAGACATGAGATTCGGGCAGCACGGAGGCGGAAGGCGCGGCGGGTCAAGACGGAGTTTGCTTGGGCGACCAGTGGGTGGACGGTGGGGTGCCGCGAGACTCCACAGCTTGTTTACTTCATTGTTTGTGCAGTTCTATGTACCAACAGCGTTCTTCCGGAGCTTGGACACACACACAATGATGACACCTGTGGCAACTGAATCCTGCTAATGCTACGCAACTGTTGAGAGTCCGAAAGCGGTGTCACCGCGGTAGCGTACCCGCAGTGAGACCCAAATGCCCAGTTGCTAGTTAGTAGCCCATACCCCCGTCCCCGTGCGTTGAAGATAGACCGTCAACAAAACCGCGAGCACCGGAACCACAATCTGAACACCGTTTTGAGCACAATCACCCTATGCCTTTTATCTCCATGAAGTCGGAAAGCAGGAAGACTGCCTCGTCCGCGCGTGCGGCCTGGAGGGGGTCCTCCGGGTACAGACCCGCCAATTTGGCCGTGTAGCGATCTGCCATGGACAGCAGTGGGCGGTAATGGCGGGGATCAACATCTTGTTCAAACTTGGCCCTGCAAAAGCTAGTTGGATAGCGCCAAACGGCTATTGCTGACTGACGACTCGCGATGCATTGACTGACCATGACCGCACATCCCATGCCATGACGTAACGGAATGGAAGGGCGACTGGCAGCAAAGAAGCGCGCCGGTAAGGTGCTCGATACTCCGCTGCAAAACGTACCAATAGCTCCACTCTGGGCAAGCATCTTCCCGTCGGGGAGCTCCAGGACAGGAACCTGTCCGAAAGGCATCTTCGGCTTGGCAGCCGGGAAAGTTTCACCCGTGTAATGAACATCCTGCGCAGACAGAACACACGAAAGGCATCGTCACACTCCATGCGCAAAACAGCGACAGCGCGCTGGTTATGTGTGCTGGAACCTTCCAGCGCTGTTGATGGCGGAGATCTCCGGCACAAACCGGAAGGCAACACGACTTGACAATCATCAACCCAATGCAGTAACTTACCTCGTAAGGGATGCCGCCAATGGACAGGCAAAGGCGCGCCACTTCAGCGCGCCCCGGGACAGCGAAGTAGTGGACCTTGTAAGACATATCTGCCTGCTACTGGATCAGTGATGCAGTACTAGCCAAAGAAAAAATGCGGCTTTGCACTGTGGAGTAGCGCTAGTGGAAGAAACGAATAATACCGAATACTCTCACTGCCAGTTACAAACATACGACAAAGCCGTTAGCCGTTGGTCAACGCTTAGGTAACCAACCACCCGACCAGTAAACTTATGAGCTTTACGGTAGTTTTCTTCTACTTTCCTTGTTGTAATTATAGCAGCGATCATGAACTAGTGCTTTTAGATATTTGGCTATGGTCAACAGCGGCTGAGACCTGCGTGTGCTATATAGCGACTTGCAGTGTGTATGGGACCGATCGACGCGCAGGCTCCGCGGGGAACTAGGGACGCCGATCAGTCTTAAAGCTGCAGCAGCCCTACGATTATGAACTGCCGAACCAGTCGAGCCAAGCATTGTGCCGTTGGCCCCCTCGCAATCCTCCTCCTCGGCATCGTGACGGTTCGCGCACTCGTCGACCCGCCCAGCCAAGCACACACCGACGCCTGGGACGCAGAGGCAACATTTTCAACCGACAAAAATGACAACTCAACGCGAGCGATAACCGAAGGTGAGGCACGTATCGCTGCAAGCGGGAACGCTGCATTCAATCACCTCGGGCGGGCCATGAACGTATGAACCACTGTAAAACAGTGGACCCGCGGGCCTTGCATTGCCTGACACGCCCCTCCCTGAAGCCTGCGGCGCTGCTGCTACTTTGATGCCGCAAGTCACGGCTCAGCACGCTCGCCATCTCGGGCTGGCGGCCCCACGATTCAAATCCCCATAACACAGGGCTGCAGCTCCGCCCACCGGCCCCCGTGCCCCGCCTGTTTCAATTCCCGCACATCGCAACCGTCTACGGCACCCTGGGTGACCTTTCCCCGCCCGGCGCAAAACCCACGTAAAACCCCGCACACGTCTCCCGCGCCGCAGCCTGGCAGGCACTGCTGGACGAGCTGGAACAGCTTGCTCGTCCCATGGACGATGTCGTACTGGGTCTCGAGGGACACGGCAACGTGGACATGAGCCGCATAAGCCTCGACGAGATCGGCCTAGTGATTGCAGAGGACATTGTCCAGCGCATGTCGCGCCACTGGCAGCAGCAGCAGCAGCAGCCGCAGCCAGAGGACGCGACGACGCCTTCGGGGCCAGAGGCGGAGGCAGGGACAGGGTCAGCGGCGGAGGCGGAGGCGGAGGCAGAAGCTGGCGTCGTCGCAGGGAGCCGCGGCGACCCCGACGCCTTCACCGCCGCAACGACTGCGCCAGCTCTTGGTGGGGGAGCGGCAGCGGCCCCGGCGAACGCGGCACCAAACCCAGAAGCAGACGCGGGCGCCGGTGGAATGAATGGCGACTGGGCGGCTGCCGGTGACTTGGGCGCGCGGCGCGGGCGCGGCCTGCTCCAAAACGGCGCCGGTACGAGTGGCAACGCCATGTACGCCAACGCCTTCCGGCTGGTATTCGGCAACTTCTTCGACTTCGTGGAGGGAGGTGAGCAGGGTGGCTATCTTAAGATATGAATATATATTCGGGAGAAAATTTTGGAAATCTGAAGATACTTTTGCCGTGGAAAAAGCTGAAGGTTTAGATAATCCAGCCTCACAGGTGGGGCATGATATCTCCCGGGGCCGTGTTTAGCCGGGAAAATCCCCTCCTAGACAGATCCTGACAGATACTTTCAGCGCTTTTGAGCCAGGAGTATTTCTGGCCGTAGATACTCAGCAAAATAAGATAGCCACCCTGGAGGTGAGGCCTGAGGCGGCAGAGCCACCGGCAGTGGGTCTGACCGAATGCCGGCGATGGGTGACACAGACGAGGCACCGGGCTATCGATGGAAGCCGCTGCCTGCATGGCCCCGCATGCGAACTGTGTGCCATTGCGCATGTGAGTGTGTGCGTGCGTGTGCATGTGTGGACCCGCAAACTCTCGCAACGCTGCACGAGACCAATGTCCCCGCCTCTGCCCCGTCCTACCCCGCCCACCAACCCACCCACCCGCTCGCCTCCGTTCCACCGCTGATGTTTCTTCTTTGCCCGCCGCCCGCCCGCCCGCTCTACCCTCTTCCGCCCCAGCCCGCCGCTTCATCGCCACGTTGGCTGCCGAGGCGGAGCTGCTGCTGATCAACGTGGACTGGATCCGCGACCTGGCCTTCCTGGCCACCGCCCCCCTGGACAACGTCATCAACTCCAACTGGCTGCCCCTGCCGCGATCCATAGACCAGGTGGGTGCGGGTATTTGCGGGTGCGGGTGCGGGTGGGTGTAAAATAGAAGAAACCGCAGCGAAGGGACGGAGACGGCGTTAGCGAACGGACCTGGAACCCAGCAATACTTATCGAACACACCTGTAAGCTGTAACCTAACCAAGACGATGGGTGTGGTGGGTGGGTGCGGGTGGGTGCCTGACTTCGTTCCGCAGCTGGCTCCCTCGATCGATCAGCTAGCTGGCGCTGTATGACTGGCTTGCCCCGCCTGCGCTCCCGCCCATCGTCGCCCTCCCTGCCCCTGCCCCTGCCCCTGCCTACCTCTCCCCCGACCCCAACCCGCCCATCCAGCTGCGCACGCTGCTCCAGACCGCCATCAACGACTACTGCACCCCCGAGTCGGTGGTGCCCTCACAGCTGCGGCTGGGAACTTTCACGGGTCCCACCTTTGCCCTGGAGCTCAGCCCCGCCTCCTGCCCCGTCAAGGTGAGGACTGAGGGTTTCAAGGCACGGGCTGCACGGGTGGTGGACGATTTCCAGTCCGGTACATACCTTTTAGGGCGCTAATACGGGCTCGGAAAGACAGGCAACGTTTGTATTGTTCCCCGTCTGATCAGTTTTCCTTTGGCTGTCTCGTAAGCTGGGTTTAGTTTCTGTGTGTGTGCCTGTTTTTGTGCCTGTTTGTGTGCCTGTGTGCCTGTGTGTGCGTGTGTTGGCCTCAAACGTCCGCCTTCCCAGGTGGACATGAAGACCGGCAGGCGCAGCATCGATTGGGACAAGTGCAAACCGGCGCAGCTGGTGATCACCATCACACCAGGTGCGAGGGCCGCGGCGGGGCCGGGGGAGGGGCTTGGGGGGCCGGGGAGGAGACTGCGGCGCGTCGGGACTGCTCGTTGACTCGCCTCGCGCGATGCTTCGGCCATGAACCGTGCGTGCGTGAGACTGCGCCGCTCTTACCTCTTAGTAAGATGAGTTGGCGCCGGGGGTGGCGGATAGATGGGCGGTGGCCGCTGGGCCCCTGTGGGTTTGATGCCCTTGTGGTTAAGGACAACCGCATAGGGTTTGGACTTTGAAGCCGCTGGATGGTGGTGGGCTGGTTGAGTGAAAGAGAGCAGACACGGAAGGTTGTGTGAGTGGAGCGGGGAGCGCGCCGAGTGGAGCGGGGAGCTGACTGGCGTGCGGTGGATGCAAATCGATTCTTGCCTTCCCACGACCGGGCCGGCCAACCTCCCAACGTACCCACGCCTCGCTCTTCTGGCCACTTGACCCCACCCCCCCGTTGCCTGCCCGCTGGCCGGTCGTGTGTTTGTCTCAGCAACCTACATCGGGAAGTACTACACGGCGCCGGTCTATACAGGCAAGTCCTGCAAGTACAGCCGGGGCTTTGGTACGGACCAGTCGTACAGCGTCGGCGGCGGTACAAACAGCTACACGTTCAGGTGGGGCGGCGCGGTGGTGAGCCTCCGGGGGTTCAGTGGGAGGACCGAATCGCTGCGGCTGTGCGGCACCCGAACAGGCCGGCGACCTGCCGAGTCGCAGCAGGCAACGGCCATGTAGCTGGTTGGTTACTGCGACCTTGAGGAAAGGTCTGATGGTGGATGCCTGGCAGGGACACCCTGCATGGCCCAGGAGAAGCATGCCCCTCCGCAGGCGACGGCTGACGGGAAAGGCGGCTGACGGTAATCCCAGGACCCTTTCGGACCCCTTGAACACCGCCGGGCGATCTCAGCCTGGGACAGCCGCTTGTGGAGGAGCTCCGCCGCCCTCCTGGGCCGCCCTCCTGGGCGTGCTGCCGCGCACCTTGCCGCAGGCACTTCGACGCGGTTCTCCCTCCCTTGCGGTTATCCATCTCCCGAGGCCGACGGTCCCTATTTCCATTTTCCAGCCCTAAGAGGCCGCGCCACGGAACTCGCCCGTTTGAGTCGGTGCTCGCCCGTTATGTTGCGCTCGCTCCTCGCAGGCGGTCGGCTCGGCAGCTGGACATCACCCCCGTGCTCAACCAGTTCTTCCTGCGGGTAAGGCCCACTGGGGGCGGGGCCTATCTGTTGTAAGTACGGTACAAAGACGGCGGCGACTCGCGACCTGGCAGCCGTGCTCCTCTGCACCCTTAGCATGACGGCACAGGCAGCCGTGGTGGAAATGCAGCTGCGCCCGCAGCCCCGCACAGCACTGCACTGCTGGCGATGCGCTCCAAAAGAAACCACATTCCACAAGCCGGTCGGCAGGTGCCTAAGCAAACCCCTCACACCCCTCACCCAGCCATACTGCATGTCTCCCAGCTGACGCCGCCCCTCTGCATTCAAGCACGTTGTGCGACGCGCTGTGCTGCGCCATATGCTGTGCCATGCACAGGGCCAATTCTCTCCCTTCGTGGCCGACAACCTTCGCTTCGGCAACGTCACCGGCGGCCCCATCGTGGAGGTCACATCCACCTCGGGGCCCACCACCGCCAACGGATCCAACGCCGCCTTTGTGTTTCGGAGCCCCCAGGAGGCGGCGGCGTCGGAAGCGTACCTCCAAAACAGGCTCATTGCCGTACAGGACGACGCGCCCGTGCCGTACATTCCTGACGCCGAACGCCCAGCGGCGGCGGAGAAGGGCGAGGGGAAGGAGAAGGGCGGCGGCGGTGGCGGTGGCGGCGGCGCGGCAGCAGGGCGGGGAGCGGCGGCTGGCCCGGCGGCGGAGGCAGCGACTGAGGCGGCAGCCGCCATTGCGGGGCGAGGGGGAGATGGCCTGGCTGGGTGGGGCTCGCCGCAGCGCCAACCGCCTCCACTGCAACGGCAGCCACAGCAGCCGCCCCCACAGGCTTCGCCGCCGACAGCGCCTTCGGAGCCAGTCGTCGGGCAGGCGGACGCTGCCGTGGACACGGCCGTAGAGTCAGTGGTGCCGTACAACGCCGCAGGGCCTCCGACAGGGCCTTACATGCAGACGCCGCCACCGCAGGCGGCGATCCCGCTCGGCCCATTACCCCCATATGCGGCGGAGGGAGGCACGGCTGAAGTGTGGACATCGGCCGCCGCGCCTGGCGGCCGTGGCGCCAACACCACGGATGACCCGCAGGTTCCGGCCCGGCTGCCGACGGACCCAGCCGCGGCGGCAGCGGAGCCAGTGGCCCTGTACAGTGTGCAGGCCGGGCACGCGGCGGCGGCTTCCCGCCCTCCGGAAAAGGAGCGACTGACGCTAGCGGCTGCGGCGCCGGCTGCGGACTGGACCAGCCCTGGGCAGCCTGGGCCGCGGGCCTGGGCTCAGTCAGCTGGCAGCGCGGCGGGGGGTGGCAGTAGCGGCGCCGGCGGACCCGCCGGTAGCGCCAGAGCTGCTGCCGCTGCTGCTGCTTCCCTCCCCACACAGGAGCGAGACCAGGAGGGAGCGGGAGTGGGTGATCCAGCCGCGCCGTGGGAGCTCAGCTACACGGAGCGCTTGCTGGATGTTGTGGACCGGGCGTTTGGCAGCGGGGGGTACCGGTAGATGACCGACTGACTGAGCGTGTGGCGGGGTGCGCCACGGGGTCACGGCCTCGCCGCGCTTCCGAAATCATCAAGGGACGTCCCCAGTCGTGTTTCCAGGACAGGATGAGTCACAGTCCCCCCCACTTTCGATTGGGGGTTGCAGCTTCTGCAGCTTCGAGGTACCTAACTACCTATCACTCCTGGCAAGGCTGTGGGGGGGAATTCCACGACAGCGCGTGCCTAGGCGCCCGCTCAAAACAGGTACACACAACCACACACAGAGGGGGCACGCATCCAAGTTTTGTACCACCACTATCACCGCCACCAGCCGCCCAAACGCGTGGACATGCTTTTTTGGTTCGTTGCGTCCGGGACCAACGGAGCAGACGTTGGTGTGTGGTGTGCTGGTGGTGGTGTCGCGTGTCACCGTCTGTCCGCAACGGCCAGGTGGCGCAAAGACGCGGTAACAGCGCCCGGCCCCGCAGACCACGTGGACGTCCAACACTCCCAAATGGTGTGCTGGACGTGCATCAGCTGTCACGACCCGGCGACCAATCGGCCAAACCGCCGGGCGTGTGTCCGCGGCGCGCACGGCCTTCCAACAAACACCGGCGCGCGGGGCAGCATCATGCGCAGAGCCGCCTCCCTGGTAACACACACACACACACGTAGGGTTCCACTCAACCAGGCCGCACGCGCCCACACGCCCGCGTCCATGCGTCACGTGTTTCCCGCGCGTAGGGGCGCATGTCCAGTCGGACGGCGCCAATGCGGAGCCGTGATGCCGCAACAGCTGCGACCCGTCTCGAGGACGTTTCGTCGTTTCCAGCCTCCGGGCCCATAGTCGGGAGCCCGGCCTGACCCGCCCAGAAGACATGCATGTCAATACCGGTAGCAGCACTGCGACTATTAGATAAACACAAGCCCTTCGTCGGATGTCTGTTCGACAGGGCGACCCCGGTCGGGAGCCCCCCTCACCCGTCTTTTCTCGGGCCCGCGTGTCATTGTGTGGGGCCCATTCGCCCCTCTCTCTTACCGCGACCGGACGCACGGGCGCCACAAGCCCCATCGCAACGTCGCCGCGGGCCCCGTCCGTCCGTCCGTCCGTCCGTGTACGTCTCTGTGTTTATTGTCGAGTCCATCCGTCTTGAAAATTGAGGAAGAGCGAGAGCGCGCGCGCGCGAGAGAGAGAGAGAGACTAGTCATAGTCAGTCAGGCGGGCACGCGCCAACACCCCGCGCAGACACGACCACTACATGCCGCCTGCCGCCGCCAAAAGTGCAGCGAAGGTAAGATTCGCACCCAACCCACTCCCGGGCCCCTTCCTCCATCATCACCCCCATGAGCGCGCGCGCATGCACCCCAACGCGTCCCGCCCCCGTCCCCCGCCGCCGCCGCCAGCCCGCATCCTCCCTCACCCTCACCTTCCTCACCTTGGGTGCGCAAGCGGCGGCGCCCCCCGCCTCAAATGAACGACGGCTTCTTCCGCCGCCTGTTCCGCGCAGCGACTGCCGCCGCATCTTCGTCGTCGCTGTCCGACTCCGGCTCCCGCGGCCGCGCCTTCCCGGCCACAGCCGCCGGCCCGCCTTCCCCCGCCGGTCTCCGGCCCGAGCCCGCAGCGTCCCTTCCCCCCGCCGCCTCCCCATCGCCGCCTTCGCCTTCCCGCCGGCCGCGCGCCTGCGCCGCCCTGGCCGCCGCCTCCGACCGCCGCTTCGCCTCCTCCTGCCGCTTGCGCATTTGCTCCAGGATGTGCGCCTGAAGGCCTTGGCCCTGCGGTGCACAGTTCGGGGTTCGGGTTCGGTGCGGGCACCAGGTGGCTCGGTTCCGTGGTTCCGCGATTTGGGTCGCCCAGGATACATCGGTTGCCCAGGATACCCGACCGTCCACAAAAGTGCGTTTCCGCTCTCGCCGGTCAAGCGCCGCTTTCGGGCGGGCGCGCATTCTGGCATTCATCTGGCTGCAGCACCAACCCCGCCGTGCGGGTGCTGCGAGCCTGTGGTTGAGGCGAGCCTCAAAGGGTCCCCGTGTTCCGCAAGCGGCTGTCGCCAAAGGCGGCCTCCTCAGCTGTCTGTCCATGTAACTAAGTAACAAACAGAGCGCGATCATTTTGCTGCCGTAGCTGGGTGAACGCGTTTGCTGCGGGTTGCTGAGCGTGAGGCGCGGAAGGGGCACAGACGAGCTGAGGCGCAGGAGCCGGGCCGAGGCACGGACCCGGCGACGGCAACAGCACTTTCCCAGAAATAAACGCTGGTCCCCCCCACCCCGCGAAGCAGCGCCCCTACACCCACCTCGGCCCTCCTCTGTATCCTTTCTTTGCCACCACCCACCACCCACCCACCTCGGCCTTTCGGAGCTCCCTCGCGCGCTCGTTCTTGGCGGCATTGAGCTGCATGCGCGTGTTGAGGTCCGCCGCCGCCTCCTGCTGCTCCCGCCGCCGCCGCGCCTTGTCGGCTGCGCCGCGGAGCACGTCCTCCTGCGCGGACACGGATCCGGATCGGGATCGGAAATTCGGAATCCGACCGGATCCGGAACCGGAATCGGAGCGGCAAAGGTAAGGTACATCAAAGTAAGGCACAGAGCGCATCCCTCAACACGCACGCCAGCACAGCGCAGCGGCCGCCACCGCCGGCGGTCATGCAGGGCAGGCCGCCACAGCCGGATGTTTGGGTAGCTGGCCCGGTTCGCACTGTCAGCCCCCAGCCACTTCAGCCAGGCCCCCCAGGTGGAGGGAGGTCCCGTCCGGTCCGGTCCGGTCGGGTCAGGTCGGGGTGGAGGCTGGAGGGAGTCCAGGTCAGGTCAGGACAGGTCAGGGCGCGCTGTCAGCGCTCCCAGCCACCTGTGTCTCCGCCTCACCCGTCCCTTCACCCGCCTTCCGCCTCAGCCGCCCCTTTGGCCTCCCCCCCCCCCCCGTCCTAGCCTCAGTCTCACCCGCGAGTTGGGGTCCTTGAGCAAGCGGTGCGCCTGATTGAGCAGCTCGAAGGCGCGGCGCGCGTCCTCGTCCCCCGGGTTCTTGTCCGGGTGCACCGCGATGGACAGCTTGCGGTAGGCCTTGGACACCTCCACCTCGCTGCAGCCCCACACCGGCCGGCCCAGCTCGTCCGCCTCGGGCTCGGGGAGGCCCAGAAGGCTGAGTGGAGGTAAGAGGTGGGGGTGGAGGGGGGGGGGCATGGTGGGGCAGGGAACGGGCGGGGGAAGCCAGGCAGGCAGGCAAGCAGGTAGGTTTGGAGGGGCGGTGTGGAGGGGCGGTGTGGAGGGGCGAGAGTACCTATTCCATAGGTATGTGCCAGGCAGGGGTTTGGAAGCAAACGGGCTGTGTGGTCAGGAGGGGGGAATTTGCAAGGTGCAGGTAGTGGGAGAGAGGAGGGCAGGTGGCGAGGCGGGGAGGAACGGCGGGGGAGGTGGGCTGCGGCCTGGCGCAAGCGGACGTGGGGCTGGGGTGCAAGGTGGGGTTGGTTAGTGTGTGACTGTGTGTCTTGTCGTTGGGTTTGGGGTTGCCATGGGGGTGTTGGGAAATGGAGGACGCGGCTTGGGAGGGTAAGGGGCCCGAATGGGTGGGTTGAGAAGTGGCGGTGGTGGCGGTGGAGACTGCCGGTCGGGAACAAGTGCAGGACCGGGGTGGTGAGCGGGCACCAGTGTGCGAGCATCGCCAGGCGGCAGGGGGCCTATTGGTGGTCTGGCATCTGAGCGGCTGGTGAAATACAGGACAGCAGGTGGACGTCACGGATGCGATAAAGCCATTCCGAAGGAGCCCGTCGGACTGCAAGCCTGTGTGCATCCCCGTACACCCCGAAGGAGCCCGTCGTACAGCTGGCATGCGCACTCCCGTATACCCCCAGTCATGCGCACGGCACCCTTGGGCTCATCACCGAAGCTTTACAGCCTCCACAGCTCCACAACGCACCTGAAGTAGTCCTTTGCTTCCCATGCTTTCAGAATTCGTTGGGCAGGGGTCAGCTTAGGGTCCTCCTTGTCCTTAGCGCTCGCCTTCGCGCTGCCATCATCGTCCTCAGATCTACCTAATTGAGCGGCCAGCCGCTCGAAGGAGGCCTTAGCCATCGCAGCTGTCAGCAACTATGCAAATGCAAAGTTTACAGTAACACGCATCTTTGCGACATAGAGTTTTGGATGCAGCCAGCGGTTGTCTTTGACTAGGAAAGCATCTTCACTCAGCCACGTCCGTCAACACCGTCAAAGTTATTTTTGAGTGATGCCGTACAATGACATGTCTGCTTTGGCAAGCAGGTTTCTACACGCAACACCTTTCACATCCTGTTAGCATACATGAGCATATGTGACGTCCATCTTGATAAAATGCTACTCTGTACCAGCCTTCAAAGAGGACACTAGCTCCGACAGTTGTATCGATGGGTCCTAGGACCTGTCCAGTGAAATGCTGCTGGGCGACGCTTTAACCTCTTGTCTGATCGCGGTCGTTTTCGGCTCGTGTGCCATCCTTGGGCTGCGGTATGCCTTCTACATCGCATTCTATGAGCGCATCAGGCTGTACCTGCGTCGGCGCGGGGCCGGGTACGAGATGTACACGCCCGTCGTTACGGAGGAGCTGTGGGAGGTGAGCCTGGGCAGTGGCCGCACACCAGCACGCTGACGAGCATGCAGGCGGGCGTACCCCACTAAGAGGCAGCCGGTTGACTTTGGGCACGACGATGTATTTGAGCGGCGCTCTTGCCGCGCCTCGCACCACCTCAAGGACCACGCTGCCCCTGTACCTCCTCACTCCATGCTCCCGCTGAAATCCAAATCCCACGCCGCCCTTTCACCACCGCCACCACCACCGCCACCCTTCTCATCACCACCACCGCACGGCGCCTGCGCAGGGCCTGGGCTCCGCGGCAATCGTGGCGCTGGGCTCCTGGGCGCTCTACGCCGGCCACAACATGCGCTGCACCATGGCTGACACCAGCGGCTGCCTGGCCGGCTGGCCGCACCACCACCTGCCCTGGACGCTCGACGCGCTCTTTCTCCTGCAGCTCGCCTGGTACATGCAGTGCACCACCAAGCACTGGTTCGGGCTGGGCCGCGTGACGGGCCTGGACGCGGCCCTGCACCACGCCTTCACGCTCGCCCTCCTGGCCATGTCTTACGTGCTGCAGCTGCTGCGCATCGGCCTGCTGGCGCACTGGATCTTCGTCGTCACGAACCCGCTGCTCAGCGCCTCCAAGCTGCTGCACTGCCTGGACGTGCGACCCGGCAAGAAGGCCTTCTTCGTGCTTTTCACGGCGGCGTACTTTGCGACGCGTGTGGTGATGGTGCCGGCGGTGCTGCTGCCCTGCACGTTGGTGGACGCGTGGTCGGTACCGCTGGACCCCCGCGCGGCCGTCGCCGCGAATGGGTTCCTGCTGCTGCTTTACGGGCTGAGCCTGTTCTGGTTCGGGCGGCTTCTGGGCATCTTGTTCACGGGCAAGCTGGACGCCACGCCGCGTATGGTGGCGACGGCGGCGGAGGTGCGGCGCTGGCAGAAGTCACAATGACGGGGAACGGGAGGAGGTGGGTGACGACGGTGCCAGTACCACCGGGGGTGCCGGGGGAGGGCGTGGGGTTTAAGGATTGTCGCAGCGAATAAGTGCGAGGCGTGCCATTGCGTGGGGATGAGGGGACAACAGAGCCAGAGCTCTGGCGCGCAAGACCGAAGGGGGGCGCGCGCCGGTTCGCCCGCTTGCGCGTTTGCAGCTTGGGTGGAGGGAGGGTCGGCGGCGCCGGGCCACGTTTGGAGGGGAGCGAGGTCGATGTTGTGGGTCTCCGTGCGCTCGGACGTGGTAAAAACATGCTTCGGCGGCGTTCAACCGATTCGCGCAATAGCGCGGGAGAAAGGACTGTGTAGAGGCCAGTGGGTAGCGGTCATCTTGCGAAAGGAAAAGTGCGGCGGGGGGTTGTGGGGAGATATTCTTCTCTTGGGTACATCCTTGAAAACTGCGATACTGCATACAGTGCTGGGTGTGAACATCCACTTCATGCGGCGGCGGCTGGGTGCATGGGTGCATGGGTAGTGACGCGTGCGCCTGTCACTTAGGGTTGTTCGGCGTGCGTATCTCGGGAGGGGCAGGGGCAGGGCGGATCGCGCAATGATGCCCCTCATCAATTTCTGGTCGATGGTGGCGGTGCTGCCACCGGCTGGCACTGCAGTTGGCTGTGTGCACCGGAGAGGACCACCAGGACCCGCGTTCACTGACTGGCAGCGCCGCTCTGTTGGTATCACCGGACGTGCGAATGTAGAAACTGATTTAGGGGGGCGGTGTCCTGGGCGCGGCTCCTGGGCTCCTGGTTGCGCGAGGCGGGAGCCCCTCTATATATGCCCTGATGAGCTCGGAAGCCGCAGACTGTCCCAGTAGGGTGGGAGGGGGGGCGCCGGTGCCCTCTCCACCCCACCCATGCGCAGCCTGGTCGGTGCACATGTCGTGAGAAGAGGTCATGTGCATGTCGTGGGTGGCGTGTAGGTGCGTGCGTGCGTGGCTTTACATACGGCGCGCGCACGTGCGGGCGAAATCCACAAACGAAACGAACGAAGCCAAGCATCTCATCTCATGGCCATCGCCATGTTCAGTCTGAGTGGGTTACGGATTTATGGTTCGTCTGGTTTGTTTTCGATCAAGTTAGTAATAATATTTTCGACCGTGTGTGCGGAACCCCCCGGGTGCCGGGGACTGGCGCCGGGAGCCAGGACCGCGTCAAGGTCACATAGCGGCCCCACTGCCTGAGCTATGACCTGTAGGTTGGCGAGGTTGGCTGTAACAAGTGAGGGTGTCTGGTTGCTGGGGCCCACCCTCCACCGTCTGGGGCTTCGGCAGCGACATCGGTAAATGCGATGCGGTACATGCGCCGTTAATCCTGTGGCCTGTACGGTAAGGGGGTAAGGAGCTGTTGATGGCCCGGCCTGCAGAGCTGCGGTGGTGTCGGGGCGGGCGTCCGGAAGAGAGGCACTGCCGGGAAGCCTCCCTCCCCCCCTGGGCCACTTGGCCCACTGACTCTATCCTTCCTTCCTTCCCAGGGTCTGGTGTCACAGGCGTCGTGGGGTCTGGCACACACGCGCCGACAGACTCGGGGCCCCTGGCTTTACCGATACACCACATCAGCAACCACACGGCGAAGCCGTCGCCGCACCGTGCACCTATCCTTCCCAACCAACGCCCTGCTAGGCTTATATCATACCGTGAAAGGCTTCCATAAACCACCCTCTGCCGGCCCACTGCCGAAGCAGGCGTCGCAGTCCATGCGTAATGCTTGGTGTGTGGTGTCCTCATAAGTGCTCCTGTCACGAACCGAAGCCGCTGCAAGGTAGCGGGCAGTAACCAGGGAGCCCTGCGGCTCTCCGCACCGGGTTCCATCCCCTCCGTCCACCAACCCACCCGCCCACCCGCCCGGCCATGTACAAGTGGCACATGTGCACACGACAGTCCGGGACGCCACCGGTACGCATGAGGCCCATCACCGTCGTCAACACCTCTGGTACCACCTCTGCACCCAACATACCACCCCGGAGCAGCCGCAAGTCCGGTACCCAAGCGACAAGTATGGTATATGCATTAATACATGCCTAGGGGCGCGCCGGTCGCGTTGGAAATGGGATCGTCTGCGGCAGTGGCCTGCAGCGGCACGCAATTGAAAATAAGTAACCCAAGTCACACGTGTCGTGTCGTGTCATGCTTTTGCGTGAGTGAATCGCGACCTCCTCTCGTCTCCCCCCCCACTCACCCCCTGCGTCACGAAAGCGCGAACACGCTCTCTCAGGCGCCTCGTCAGCACACGAGCTGACAGGGCCCACGCAAACCGTGTTGTTGCCTCCACACGCGCGCCTAAACCCCCACTCCCTCCCTCCCACCCCTGCCCCCGCCGCATGTGGAGCGCTCCCACCGGTATCCCCAACCGCACCGCCGCCGAAAATCAAAATCAAACACAACCGCAGACGGGATATGCCCAGCAGACCCCGGACCGCACGCACTGCAGAGCAAACCCTACCCCCCAATGAAGTACGCAGCACAGCCAACCCCCCCCCCGACATAACACTCCCCGCACAGCTTCCCTTCCCCGGAGACACATGGCCTCCGACGACGAATGCTGTCGCACCCCCCCCCCTTTCCCAAGTACGGCCGCTGGTGTGTTTCCGTCCAGGTCACACGCCATGTGCGCCCACATCGGCCCACACTGCGGCTTAGCAACCCCCTCCCCCCCCCACCGCCTCCGCCCCCGGCCCCCGCCCCCGCCCCCCGCCCTCCTCCTCAGTCTGACAGCGAGGCCAGCATGCACACGCCCCGCATCGTCCAGTGCCATTGCGGCAGTTGGGAGGGCATCTTGATCATCATCAGGAAGTTGGTGGAGTGGCCGGTGGTGGCCAACACGCCCTTGCGCTCGGCGGTGCGGTACACGGGGCACTCGTAGTGCGGCTCCTCGGAGAACTGGTCGGTGGGGCGGGGCTGCAGCCAGATGACGGGGGCGTTCTCGAACAGCACCTGACGAGGGGATGGAGCAGGGAAGGAGGGGAGCGGGTTGGGGAGCGGGGGCGCAGGGAAGGGGAAGGGGGGGTTAGGGTTTGGGGAGGGGGTGGCGAGGCGGGAGTCGTGTTCGAGGCTTCGAACGGCGAGGGCGTCCAGGCCCAGGCCCAGGGGCGGGGGCGGGGGGCCTGAGCTGTAGCTCGGGCGCATACATCTAAAGGGCTGGGGCTTGAGCGCCGGTTGAGCGCCCGCCCGGCGGTGCGTCCTCACCTTTGGCCTGCTCTCGCACAGTCGGTGGGCCAGTGGGTCCCATCCGCAACCCTCCAGGAACAGGCCGTGCACGTACACGCCGTCCTCGGGCGGGGTCTCGTAGGCGGAGGGGTCGGTGCCCATCATCACGAAGTCGAAGCCAACAATGTCGATGGGCAGCTTGTGCTTGCGGGCGTAGTTCTACAAACCGGGAGGGGGGGGAGGGGCGGGAAAGGGAGGGGGAGGGGGGCGGCTGGGTGAATGTGCGTGTGGAGGGTTGGGATGGGGCGGGGTTTGGGTGGGAGAGGGAGTTGGTACCGGTAGGTGGTCATCAAGTCAATGCCAACCCTTTGCTCCATTCCTACAGCAGCCCTCCCCTCCCCTTCCCTTTACCCCCTCAGCACACGCACACGCGCACTCTTCTTGCCCTGGCGTTTCGCACGCTTCTATTTGTTACTGCATTTACGAGGCTAGCTGTCATCGAAGCCGGTTCTGACGCGAGCTTCTTAGAGTTTTAGGACCCACACCGCCCACGCCCGCCCAGTCCTCTATCGAGACAGCGGCCGCAGCCCCCGCCCCATGCCAATCGCTCTCCGAAGACGGGAGGGGGCCGTCAGGCGCTCCAAGAGCCGCCACCCCACCACCCACCCTGACCCCACCTCGCGCCTTTCTCCTTCCCCCCGATCTCTCCTTCCCCCCTCCCCCCTCCCCGTCCCTGCCTCTCCTCGCGACCCCCTCCCTCCCCAACCCCCGCCCCCCAACCCCGGCGGCCCCCCAACCCCCCCAGCCGCACCTGCAGCGCCGCGGTGGTGAAGGAGGGTGTGAAGAAGAAGCCCGACAGCCAGAACACGGGGGGCGGACCGTTGTCGTACCAGGACTGCAGCATCTCCAGTCGTGCGAGCAGGTCGGAGGTGTAGGAGGCGAGGGGCTTGAGGGAGGGGAAGGACTTGCCCTTCCACAGAGCCGGGACCTGACCCAGGGCCATGGACCTGCGGGCGGCGGAGGAGAAGGGAGGGAGGAGGGGGGAGGGAGAGGAGGAAGGCGGAAGGGCGGGAGGGGCGAGAGGGCGGCGGCGGGGCAAAGAGAGAGGTCGGGGGCGAAGGGACAGACGGTCGAACGAACCCAATGCCAAACCCAAACGTGTACCTTGACCGGATCCCGCGCGGCCTCCCTTCACCCGTGAGGATGCAACACGGCTGCCACATACATCCACATATACCTCGGCCCCGGCCACCCCAGGCCACAGCCCCCTCCCCTCACCCCCCCCGCCCCTCCTGCTTCCACTCTAGCGCCCATCTCCTTTTCTCCTTCCGCCAGCATACAGCTCCCCGCCCCCCAAAAAGAAAACGCTTCTCCAAGAGAAAATTCCCCTCCCCTCCCCCGTCACCCCCGCCAACGCCCCCCGATCCTGTTCCCCCCAGTTTCCCCGCCCCCCCTCCTCCCTCTCCCTCTCCTCCCACCCCCTTTCCCCCATGTCCCACCCCCACCCCCCAGCTGCCAGTACCTGAGCACTGTGTCCAGTTCGCTTGACAGCACCTGCAGTCCGGACAGCGCCTTGCCCAGCGATATGAGGGAGGTGCGGATGATGGCCAACAGCCGATTGTAGCGGAGCATCTCCTGACACAACACCTGGGGGGAGGGGGGGGGAGGGAGAGGGGACGGAGGGGGGTTAGGGGGAGAAGGGAGGGTAATGAATATGACAGCGCAGCAATGGGACGGAGGCGACGGGATGGAAGGGATGGGAGGCAGGACGGTGCGGAGGGCGGAAGGAGGGAGGAGGAGCCAAAGGGCAGGGGGCGCCAAGGGGAGAGCCAAGGGAGGCCAGGGCGCCGGGGCGGGTACGCCAACCCCCCCCTGGACACACGGCTGCGCTGCGGTGTGTCCATCTTCAACCCCCCACACCCTCCCTCCCTCCGTGGACTGTCCTACTTTACACCGCGCCCTCCCTCCCGCCCTCTCTCCCTCCCTCCACCCCTCTCTCGCCTCCATTCTTTGCTGCATCCTAACCTCCTTTGCCCCAATCCCTCACACTCTCCCCGTCCCCCTCCCTCCCCGCCTCCATCCCCCTCCCCGCCCCCCTCCCCCCTCCACCCACCTGGTTCAGAGACTCCTCGTACCGCACCGGGTACTTGGCCTGAGCCTTCTCCACATCAAAGTTGGGCGGCAGGCGCTTCAAAATATCCTCCACCATCGCCGCCACAACATCCTCCTCGCTGCCCCCGCCGCCTCCCCCTCCTCCCGCCCCTGCCCCTCCCCCTCCACCTCCCCCCGTGAGCACCAATGTGTCCAGCATCAGAGACGTCTGCTGCAAGTCTTTGGTGATGTCCGCGTTCTCGTGCAGACCAAACGCCTCCGGGAGGGGGAAGATGGGGAGCGTGGAGATGTACGACAGGTACGACGCGTGGGGGCCCTCGGGGGGTATGTAGTACGTGCCTGGGGCGGGGGAGAGAGCAGGGAAAAGGAAAGGGCGGGGAGAGAGCGGTTGGTGGTGGGGGAGGAGCGGGAGGAGTGTGAGGGGCACGGGATCGCGGGGCGGCCCCAATTGAGGGGGAGAGATGGAGGCGATGGAGCGACGAGCCGGACCACAACAGACGGAGAGCCTCAGCTCATACAACCTCCATAACCACCATTGCAACCACCACAACGACAACCCCAACACCGTAACCACCATTGCAACCACCACAACGACAACCCCAACACCGTAACCACCATTGCAACCACCATAACCACCACCATCAATCAAGGCAGCTACCACACCCTTTACCTGTGTTGGCCCCTAGCGCTCCCCTCCCCAGCTAAGCTGAGGTGAGGTGGGGTGGGGACAGCAGCGATCCACACAGCCCCAGCACTGCCGCGCTTTGCCCCCTCCCTCCCTCCCTCCCTCCCTCCCTCCCTCCCTCCCTCCCTCCCTCCCTCCCTCCCTCCCTCCCTCCCTCCCTCCCTCCCTCCCTCCCTCCCTCCCTCCCTCCCTCCCTCCCTCCCTCCCTCCCTCCCTCCCTCCCTCCCTCCCTCCCTCCCTCCCTCCCTCCCTCCCTCCCTCCCTCCCTCCCTCCCTCCCTCCCTCCCTCCCTCCCTCCCTCCCTCCCTCCCTCCCTCCCTCCCTCCCTCCCTCCCTCCCTCCCTCCCTCCCTCCCTCCCTCCCTCCCTCCCTCCCTCCCTCCCTCCCTCCCTCCCTCCCTCCCTCCCTCCCTCCCTCCCTCCCTCCCTCCCTCCCTCCCTCCCTCCCTCCCTCCCTCCCTCCCTCCCTCCCTCCCTCCCTCCCTCCCTCCCTCCCTCCCTCCCTCCCTCCCTCCCTCCCTCCCTCCCTCCCTCCCTCCCTCCCTCCCTCCCTCCCTCCCTCCCTCCCTCCCTCCCTCCCTCCCTCCCTCCCTCCCTCCCTCCCTCCCTCCCTCCCTCCCTCCCTCCTCCCTCCCTCCCTCCCTCCCTCCCTCCCTCCCTCCCTCCCTCCCTCCCTCCCTCCCTCCCTCCCTCCCTCCCTCCCTCCCTCCCTCCCTCCCTCCCTCCCTCCCTCCCTCCCTCCCTCCCTCCCTCCCTCCCTCCCTCCCTCCCTCCCTCCCTCCCTCCCTCCCTCCCTCCCTCCCTCCCTCCCTCCCTCCCTCCCTCCCTCCCTCCCTCCCTCCCTCCCTCCCTCCCTCCCTCCCTCCCTCCCTCCCTCCCTCCCTCCCTCCCTCCCTCCCTCCCTCCCTCCCTCCCTCCCTCCCTCCCTCCCTCCCTCCCTCCCTCCCTCCCTCCCTCCCTCCCTCCCTCCCTCCCTCCCTCCCTCCCTCCCTCCCTCCCTCCCTCCCTCCCTCCCTCCCTCCCTCCCTCCCTCCCTCCCTCCCTCCCTCCCTCCCTCCCTCCCTCCCTCCCTCCCTCCCTCCCTCCCTCCCTCCCTCCCTCCCTCCCTCCCTCCCTCCCTCCCTCCCTCCCTCCCTCCCTCCCTCCCTCCCTCCCTCCCTCCCTCCCTCCCTCCCTCCCTCCCTCCCTCCCTCCCTCCCTCCCTCCCTCCCTCCCTCCCTCCCTCCCTCCCTCCCTCCCTCCCTCCCTCCCTCCCTCCCTCCCTCCCTCCCTCCCTCCCTCCCTCCCTCCCTCCCTCCCTCCCTCCCTCCCTCCCTCCCTCCCTCCCTCCCTCCCTCCCTCCCTCCCTCCCTCCCTCCCTCCCTCCCTCCCTCCCTCCCTCCCTCCCTCCCTCCCTCCCTCCCTCCCTCCCTCCCTCCCTCCCTCCCTCCCTCCCTCCCTCCCTCCCTCCCTCCCTCCCTCCCTCCCTCCCTCCCTCCCTCCCTCCCTCCCTCCCTCCCTCCCTCCCTCCCTCCCTCCCTCCCTCCCTCCCTCCCTCCCTCCCTCCCTCCCTCCCTCCCTCCCTCCCTCCCTCCCTCCCTCCCTCCCTCCCTCCCTCCCTCCCTCCCTCCCTCCCTCCCTCCCTCCCTCCCTCCCTCCCTCCCTCCCTCCCTCCCTCCCTCCCTCCCTCCCTCCCTCCCTCCCTCCCTCCCTCCCTCCCTCCCTCCCTCCCTCCCTCCCTCCCTCCCTCCCTCCCTCCCTCCCTCCCTCCCTCCCTCCCTCCCTCCCTCCCTCCCTCCCTCCCTCCCTCCCTCCCTCCCTCCCTCCCTCCCTCCCTCCCTCCCTCCCTCCCTCCCTCCCTCCCTCCCTCCCTCCCTCCCTCCCTCCCTCCCTCCCTCCCTCCCTCCCTCCCTCCCTCCCTCCCTCCCTCCCTCCCTCCCTCCCTCCCTCCCTCCCTCCCTCCCCTCCCTCCCTCCCTCCCTCCCTCCCTCCCTCCCTCCCTCCCTCCCTCCCTCCCTCCCTCCCTCCCTCCCTCCCTCCCTCCCTCCCTCCCTCCCTCCCTCCCTCCCTCCCTCCCTCCCTCCCTCCCTCCCTCCCTCCCTCCCTCCCTCCCTCCCTCCCTCCCTCCCTCCCTCCCTCCCTCCCTCCCTCCCTCCCTCCCTCCCTCCCTCCCTCCCTCCCTCCCTCCCTCCCTCCCTCCCTCCCTCCCTCCCTCCCTCCCTCCCTCCCTCCCTCCCTCCCTCCCTCCCTCCCTCCCTCCCTCCCTCCCTCCCTCCCTCCCTCCCTCCCTCCCTCCCTCCCTCCCTCCCTCCCTCCCTCCCTCCCTCCCTCCCTCCCTCCCTCCCTCCCTCCCTCCCTCCCTCCCTCCCTCCCTCCCTCCCTCCCTCCCTCCCTCCCTCCCTCCCTCCCTCCCTCCCTCCCTCCCTCCCTCCCTCCCTCCCTCCCTCCCTCCCTCCCTCCCTCCCTCCCTCCCTCCCTCCCTCCCTCCCTCCCTCCCTCCCTCCCTCCCTCCCTCCCTCCCTCCCTCCCTCCCTCCCTCCCTCCCTCCCTCCCTCCCTCCCTCCCTCCCTCCCTCCCTCCCTCCCTCCCTCCCTCCCTCCCTCCCTCCCTCCCTCCCTCCCTCCCTCCCTCCCTCCCTCCCTCCCTCCCTCCCTCCCTCCCTCCCTCCCTCCCTCCCTCCCTCCCTCCCTCCCTCCCTCCCTCCCTCCCTCCCTCCCTCCCTCCCTCCCTCCCTCCCTCCCTCCCTCCCTCCCTCCCTCCCTCCCTCCCTCCCTCCCTCCCTCCCTCCTCCCCTCCCGACCCGGCTCCTGCCCTGCCCCTCCCACTCCCCCCCCTCCACCCCACCACCTCAACCCCCCCCCCCCACACCCCCACCCCCTCAACCCCCCACCCCACCCACCTGACGCACTGAGCTGAAACGGCTGGTCGGACTCCAGCCCTAGTGCCTCCGGTCTGTAGATCCGCTGCAGCGCCGTCAGCAGCAGCCGCCGGTCTTTGTCGTCCGTCACTCGGCCGCCGTAGTTGCACTCACCGATGGCGTACTGCAGCGCGGCGAAGGGCACGGTGCTGGCGGACAGCTGCGGGGCGGGCGGGGAGGAGCCGTCGGGGCCCGGGGAGGGCGGCCGGGAGGGTGGCCGCGGCGGCGCTGCGTCGTCCAGGTACATGGACAGCTGCCGCACGCTGATGCGCAGATCGCCGTCGTCGAAGCCTGAGAGGGAGAGAGGGGAGGGGAGGCGGGGAGGGGAGGGGAGGGGGAGGACCGGGGGGTGGGGGTGGGGGGGAAGAAGGGAGGGCGGCGAGGGGGCGTGCGGGGGGTCGGGGCTCGGAGCGTCATCTCTCAACATCAACACCAACATCAGCAGCAGAAGAAGACACCGCAGCGAAAGGGCAGAGGCGACGGAGGGACGGAGGGACGAAAGCTGCAGGGAGGGGGTTCTGGGGGGTGGGTTGAGCTCAGGCGGCGAGCACCACCGCTCGCCACTGCTGCCGACGCTGCATGCTGCTGCCGGCTCTCACCGTAGGGTATGTTCCATCCGATGGGTCCGAACTTGCGCCGCTCCTGCACGAAGGCGTGCAGGAAGCACAGCCCGAACAGGAGCGCCTTGAAGGCCCGCGACTGGCGGCAGACTGGGAGGGGGGGGCCGGGTGGGGGGGGGCGGGGAGTGGGGGGGGGGGGCAGGGAGGGAGGGGCGCAGGCAAGGAGTCAGCAAGGGAAGCGCGGGGTCGTGCGCCTCCGGAGTCAATTTGCGGCAAGGAAAGGGGGGCGGCTTCGGCTAATGGCATTGGAGCGGCCACATGGAATGGAATCGAACGTGGAGTGGAACGGAGCGAAACGGAGCTGGAAGGGCCTAATAAACAACGAAACACCGCAGGGAGTGCGCACTCGCGGTTTGTGCGACGCGGATGTTTTACTGAAATTCGTTACATCTCCATTCATCGTATCAGGTATACGTATCTTAGGGTTGGGTTTAGTGACCGGACCCCCTTCCCCCCAGCTGCAGAAGGACCCAGCGGCTGCCTCCCACCAGTCGGGGGGGTGGGCTCCGGCCCGCCCCCCTCCTGAGCTGGCCCTCCGCCGAGGTTCGTCGATTAAATATTAAAAACCCTAAAACCCTCCACCCACCCTCGAAGAACTCCTGGTTGCAAATGGGCTCCAGTGCGTAGGAGCGGCGCAGGTTGGCTCGCAGACCGGCGGGGGGCTCGTTGGTCATTTTGACACTGCCCTGAGGGGAGGGGAGAGGGGGGGGGAGGGAGGAGGGGAGGATGGATGGATGGAGAAGGGGGGTCAGGGAGAATCAGTATAAGGGCGGGTCAGGCTGGGGCACACACACCGGGCAGACCACCCACCGCCCACCGCCCCACCGCCCCAACCGCCCCACCGCCCCACCTGGAGGATGGACACCGGGAATGCGGGGCTGGGCATTGACGTCATCCACAATCTGAAGTCCGGATCTGTGTTGTCGGGTCGTATGGTTTCGCAGATCTTCTCCAGGGAGGTCATCCAGCTAGGGGCCAGGTGGCAGTTCTGGAGCAGAACCCAGCTGAGGAACAACAACAACAACAACAACAACGAGAGGCGGGAGGGAGGGAGGGGGGAAAGAGTGGGGGAGGGGGGGTTGTATCCACGGATAAGATAAGGAGGGCGGAAGGGGGAGAGGGAGAGGGAGAGGGAGAGGGGAGGCGTGTCAAGCCAGGGAGTGCGGGAAGCGCGGGAGGGGAGCGGAAGGCGAGAAAGGGCCTGGCGGGTGCCGTACGCGGGAGGTGGTCTGATCCACCTGCTGAAAGCAGCCGCCCACGCCCACCCACCACCCACCCACCCAACCAACCAACCAACCAACCAACCAACCAACCAACCAAATCACCCACACCCACCCAACCCGAACCCTTAAAGCCCTTAAAACCCTAAGCACCCACCACACCCATCCCAAACCCACCCACACCCCCACTCACGTTCCCGCCTTTCGCGCCGCCTCAATCAGCGCCGCCGCCTTGGGCCCCTGCCCCTGCCCCATACTGATAACCGAGATCTTGGCTCCGTAACCGCGGGCCTCTGCGAACTGCAGCAGCGCCGCCGTGGGGTCGGACCCGGGCGACAGCACAAACAGCAGCGGCACGGTGGGTCCGCTCTCCTCGTACGAGCCCGCCAGGTCAAAGGGCGGCGGCTCCGTGAAGCGGGCGCCCAGGGAGGAGGCCACGAAGGCCTGTACGGCAGGTACCACCTTGTCCGGTCGCAGCATGCGCAGCAGCAGCACCTTTTGGAAGGGCTCCAACCGATAGTCGTAACTCATGGGCAGCTCCATGCTCTGAAGGACAGGGGGGAGGGGGGAGGGTTATCCACGTATAGGCGGGGCGGGGGGGAGCAGGGCGCAGGGCGGGGGAGGGGGCAGGGCGGAGCAGGGCGGGGTAGTCAAGGAGGAAGGCTTCGGCAACGGCCGGACAGACACCAAGCGAGAGCCCACCCCACCGCACCCCACCCCACCCCACCCCACCCCACCCCACCCCACCCCACCCCACCCCACCCCACCCCACCCCACCCCACCCCACCCCACCCCACCCCACCCCACCCCACCCCACCCCACCCCACCCCACCCCACCCCAGCCCACCCCACCCCACCCCACCCCACCCCAGCCCAGCCCAGCCCCCCGTGTCATTCCATTCCATTCCATCCCCGCCTCGGTAACCCAACCCATATACACGCAACCTAACCTTCCCCACTCCTCCCCTCATCCCACCCCCCCACACCCCCCCACACCCCCACCCCCCACGCACACACCCACCCACCGCACCTGCGGCTCCACGCTGTCAAACAGCGCCCTCCACTCGTCCGGGCAGCCCGCGATCACCTCCGGCAGCCCCTCGAAGGCCGGACACACATTGGGTGCCCGCAGCAGCTCCCCCCATGCCTTGGCACTCAACCAGTCGGCGCCCTCGGGCCGCTGCACGTCGCGCTCAGGCACACCCACCCCGCCTGCAAAAACAGGGGGAGGCAGGGCAGGCAGGGGAGGACAGGACAGGTCAGGGCAGGCAGGGGAGGCACACGGCGTTGTGCGCATGCGGCGCATCATAAGTGTACAAAACCTTACATGACATGACATGCCGTTTTCTGCCCGGTTGGGGGGCCTCCTCCCCCCCCCCACCCCTTCACCCCCTCCCATCCCCATTTCCCCCCCCCCCAACCCCCAACCCCTCCCACCCAACCCCCCTAACCCCCCCCCACCCGTGAGCAGGAACTGGTAGAGGTGTGGCTCCAGTCGTCCCTCACTGCGGCTCATCAGGATGCGCGCCGACAGCAGGAAGGCGAACAGCAGCTTGTCCTTCTCAAACAGAGACCTGCGGGGGGGGGGGGCAGGGGGGAGAGAGGGGGAGGAGGGGGAGAGAGGGGGGAGGAGGGGGAGGGAGCAGGGCGGATGGATGCTCGAGGCAGAAGGAGGACCGCTGCGGGACATGCGGTGACGACCGCCGCCGGCGAGATACCGGGGGAGGGGGAGGGGCAGTAGGAGCCACGCGTGCGGGACGAGACGGGACGGGACGGGACTGCGCTGAAACGTAACGCGCTGCGGTTGCGGTCGCGGATGCAGTGCAGCCCATGCCGCCCACCCACCCACCCACCCAACCCACCTGCATATGTTTTGGTACAGCGCGTATGTGAAGTGGTCGTTGATGTTGTGCAGCCGCTCCGCCACATCGTCCACCTTGGCAGCCTGAAACCACCAAGGACACCAACACCACCGGGGCGAGGGGCGGTGGGGAAGGTTGACAACGGGGGTTGGGAGATAACGGAAAGAGGGAAGCTCAGGGCCCCAATCCGGCCTGGGTTTGGTGGACATTCAGCAGTCACCAAAAGGGAGAAGGGCGGTCAGCCAGGGGGCGAGGCCCATCCTACCGCCAAGAGCCGCCTGTGGGCAGCCACCACCGCCACCGCCGCCACCACCACCGCAACCACCGCATCGCCTCTCCCAAACCATCCACCCATCACCTGCTTGGCGAGGTTTGCTCTGCTGCGGTTCTATTATACTCGCCCAACCCCCCACCTCCCCCACCCCCTCCCCTCCCCTCCCCTCCCCAGTCCCCACCTGTTGTATGGACCTCACGAACAGCTTGAGGAACCATGCCAGGCTGTACTGGTACATGGGGTCCACCGCCGCCATGTCCCGGATGCAGAAGAACAGCGTGGCGTTGAAGGTGCCGCAGGGGGCGTAGGCGGTGCGGGCCGTGTCGATGGCTCGCTGGGTGAGCTCCGAAGCCTCCTGCTTGAGACTGATCTCATTGGACACCGCCTTGGCCTCGGACAGGATCTGAATGGCGGTGGCGTCCTCCAGGATGTTGCCCTGGAGGGGGTGGGGGGGGGGGTTGGGGGGGAGGGGGGAGGGGGAGGGGAGGTGGCGGGTAGAAGGGGGAAGGGGAGGGGAAGTGGAGGGGCGGTGGCGGATAGGAGGAGGGGGAGGTGGACGGTTGCGGCAGGCGGCCGCGGACAGGGAGGCGTGCGGCGGCGGCGGGTACCGGTGGAAGAAAGACAAACCGCAGCAGGTCGGGGGTCGGGAATCGGGGGTCAGTGGCGGTTTGTCGATTTCTGCTTTCTAGGGGCGCTGCTAGACATGACTTGGCATGCACCCCCCCCCGGCCAAGCTCGCGTCAGGGAGGGACCGACGGCCTCCATGCCCCCCCCCACACCATCCGCCCCAGGGCCCCCCCTTCCTCCCGCCCCCCTGTCTCCCCTCGCCAGCCCGTCACCTTACCTGTGACGATGACAGCACCTGCAGGATGCGGTCCTCGATCTCCGCCAGCTTCTTCTTGTTCTCCGCACTCTCAACAACCTGAGAAGAAACCACACCACACCACACAGCAGCAGCGATTAACAGCAGCGAACAGCGGCTCGGACAGAGTGGGTGCGAGGGAGTGGGGCAGTGCAGATGCGGCGGTGAAGCCGCACCCCCAGAGACAGCAGTAGCAGCAGCACCATGGAGGCCTGGGCATTCGGAGATGCTGCTCATAGGCCGGCGGCGCTCTCTTTGCGACAATGACAAGCACTGGGCCGACACAAAGAAAGCCCGCCCGTCGCGATGCGGCTGCGGCGAGCGACGGCTACTGATACTACGACCGACCCACGGGTCAGCCGAGCCGTCCCTCCCGTCTGTCCTTTCCCCCCCTCCCTTACCCCCCCTCCCTCCCCCCCCTCCTCCCCCCCCACCAGCTGCTGCCTCTGCTCCTCCAGGTCGGGTCGCTCCTGCGCCACCACCACCCCCAGCAGCTGGTCCGCCAGGCCGTCCGGAGTGATCATGAAGTTGAGCAGGGTCACCTTGACGGCGGTCTCGGGCAGGTAGTGAGGGTTCCGGAGCGAGGTGGTGATGTAGAACCTGCAGGGAGGGAGGGGGCGGGGGGGGGGGTAAAAAAAATGATACCGCAGCGGAGCGGGGCGGGGCGGGTGGGGGGTGAGGGGTGGGGGGGAAGGGGGAAGGGGGTGCAGGATAGGCGGATGGGCGGATGGCAAAGGCGCAGGGTGCGGAAGTGTGTGGAAGTGTGCGAAGGGCGGGAAGCAGGCGGCGGGACGCGGCGTCGGCGGCGGCGGCGGCGCCGGGGTAGGTGGTGGCTGCCACTTCAGCTCAGCCGCTGGTCAGCTCGGGTGGGTGGGTCACTCACTTGAACTGGTCGGAGAACTCGACGGTGGTGTCACCCAGGCGCAGGTACGACAGACCGCCCTGCTTGAACACCTGAAGCAGCAGCAGAGACCGGCACCGGCACGAGGAAGGGGAGGGGGAGGGGTCAGTGAGGCGAGGTGGGCACAGGCCGGTTCGGTACAGCGACCCCCCCCCCCCGACGAGGGACGGGTCGTCTCCAAACAGCGGTCTGTCCGGTCTGTCCAGCCTGTCCGGACAAGGACACCACCCAACACGCAGCCCGGCCGGCAACTAAGGGGGGCAGCAGCAGCAGCAGGGGGAGTAGGAGTAGGAGTAGGGGGTTGCGGGCAGGCAAGCCGGGTCCGCTCCGCGCCCTTCCGAACCCCACCCCGGCTGCCCACCAACAAACCACCAGCCCGCACCTCACCGTGTGCCACCCCTCCCCTCGGTGCGCGCGCACGGCCCGGGACCCAACCCAGCCCGCCCTCCCTCCCTCCCTCCCGCAGCCCCTCCCTCCCTCCCTCCCTGCCTCCCCCCCACCTGTTTCAGCAGCAGTGGCTCCAGGGAGGGATCCAGCTCCTCGCCCACGTTCTCCAGCAGCACCGGCAACCCGAACTGCACCGCATTCTCCAACGTGCGCATGTAGTCGCTGTCGGTGAGCTTGATGACGCGCAGGTCGCGACGACCCTCCATGTGCTTCACCCACTTGTTGGCCTGAGGGGGGGGTCGAAACGGCGGTGGTAGTTGGGGTGGTTGTTGGGGTACGGTAGTTGGGGGCTGTGTCACCTCACCTCGCCTCTTCACGTCCCCACGATCTCACCACCCGCTGAACCTCCCCCCCCCACCGCTCTTCCCCTCCTCCCTCCCCCCTCTTTCCTCTTACCTGCGACTGCGGGTCGATCATGAGCGGCCAGCGCCTTGCGTTGTCCACCATGATTGCATTGTCGATGGAGAAGGCGTCATTCGGCAGTCCGTCGATGGTCCAGGAGCGGATCTTGACCGGGTCGCCCAGGGCAGCAGCCAGACCGAAGGAGGGGGAGCGGGGGATGCGGGCGGCGGCGCAGGCCTCCACCCACTTACCCACAGCGGACTCGCGGTAGGAGGCGGTGAAGGCGCCCAGGTAGCCGATCACGCCTGGGGCCGGGGATTGAGTGTGGATGGGGGTGGGTGGGGGCGGGAGGTAGGGGGGGTTGGGGGGTGGGTATGTGGGTGAATATGTGCGCGTATGTGCGTGGAGGGTTGGGTATATGTGTGTTACGTGGGCGCAGGGGAGGGTTGTGTGTGTATGTGTGTTCAAGTGTGTCACGCACGCACGCCGTGTCGGCTCGCGTTCCGTAATCGCTGCGCACTCTCCCCTCCCCTCCCCTCCACTGCACACACACACCCAGACCCAGACACCCTACCCTTCCCTCCTCGGACACTCGTTGTCACGGCTGCGTACGTGGCCGCCAGGAGTCGGCCCCCCCGTAATCGTTCCCCTCCGCTCCCCTCCCCTCCGCTGCATCCCCCCCCCCAGCACCCTCCCTCCCTCCCTCCTCAGACACAGGCCCCCCATCCCCATCTCCATCTCCCCTCCGCCGCTCTCCCCCTCCCCCTCCGCCCCCTCACCCGCCGCAATGAGCATGTCCCCGGTCAGGCACTCGTACTGCCCCCCCATCTTGGCAGCCGCCTCCGTCCAGCGCGTCTTCTCGCCACCCAGGCCGCTGATCAGCTTCTCAGCACGCTCCAATTTGGCAGTGCACAGCTCCGTCTCGGCTGCGGAGGCACGTAGGGGGCACAAAGGGGGTGTGTATGGCGCGGGGGGGGGGCGGGAAAGGGACGGCAGCGCGCAGGAGGGCCGACGTGGCCGCGTAGGATGTGGCCCGACCCGCGATCTATGACTGCGCTATTAGGACTGCGCCCAACGGTGGCTGTGTGGGGCTTCCTTCGGGCTGCAACTCGAAGTAGGGCGCCCTCCCCCACCCCCCCGACCCCCACCGCGCCCTTCACTCCCCCGCCTTCCGCCCCCCTTCCCCCCCCCTCCAGCCCCCCCCCTGCCCCACCTTCCAGCCGGGCCTTCTCCGCAATGGACTTGTCCAGTTGTCGCTCCAGGGTGGCCAACCGACCCATCACCTCGGCCAGGTCGGCTTGCTTGGCCTGAAGGGGGGGGAGGGGGGTTTGGGAGGGGGAAAGACCGTTTGTCTCACTGTAAAGCGCACCTTTATGCGCTTTCCTGTCGAACATAGGCCAGCTTTTGGCGGCATTATCGGTACTCCGACTGTCAAGCTGCTATAAGGGTTTTATGAGGATACCTACAGCGCCTACACCATCCCAACCAATTCACCATCCAAACAACAAACTAACCAACCAACCCCACCGGCCGGCAGCTCTCCAGATCCGCACAACCCCGCTCCCAGCCTCCTCCCTCCCACCCCAAGCCCTGCCCTCCTCCTTTCCACCCCCTTAAGATATTCGATTGGAACCTGCTTTTGCCGCAACCAATACCAGGTCCGCTTTCGCATTGCACTCTCATACAACCCCCCATCTATGCCCCCCCCCTCAACCCCCTCAACCCCCTCTCAACCCCCCCCCCACTCGCCTTGAGTGCCTCCATGACTTTGTTGTACTCCGCCTCCGCCACCGCCAGCGCCGCCCGCTTGGGCGCCACCACCTTGGCCACCTTGTCGTACTGGTCCATGGCACATACCCACTTGCACAGACCCTCAGCGGCACTGAGGAGGAGGCAGAGAGGGGCAGCAGCAGCAGCAGCAGCAGCAGGAGAGAGAGAGTTGGGGAGGGCGGGAGAGGGGGGCGGGGCGGGGAGGGGGAGGTCTCCGGGGTATGTACGGGAATGTAACACCGCAGAGCGAATGAGACTGCCGACGATGTAGTCAGTCAGTCAGTCAGTTATCAACCCATCCTTGATATTATACGGTACCGCCGCTGGCCGCTGGCAGAAAAACATGGCTTCACGAGGCCAGCGCCCTCCCAAGTGCCGCCTCTCCTTCGCGGCGCAGCACAGCCCAACCCGCACAGCGCACAGCCCAGAGCACACAGCCCACAGCCCGGCCCGCACAGTCCGGAGGCAGCTACCTTACCTAGAGGCCTTGGCGGCGTTCCCCGGCGTGAACTCGGGGTTGGAGGTGAACTCACGGCGGATGCGCTCGATGATCTTGGGAGGTACGGCATCCTTGTCGTACTCCTGTGTTGTCGCGAGGGCGGGCGGGCGGGCGGGCGGGGAGGGGGGGAGTGGTGGAGGCACGTGAGGACGGGTGGGCGCGCGCGCGAAAGCCTGCCGCACGCTTTTCGACGCATGTGTATGCGAGCGGGTAAACCCCCGCCCGCCCCCCGCTCGGGGCCGCACTACGTTGCCCTATCCTGGCCTGCCCGACAAATCCCAAACCGTGCAAGGGCGGGCAGTCCGCTCAACGTTTGCCAAGACGCCAACGTCTGTTCTGTCTGTCTGTCCGCCTGCCCACCCACTTGCCCGCTCCCCTCTTGTCTGTTCGGCCCCCGCTTGACATGGCTTGCGGCTGTGTCCGCACGCACCAAAGCCACCACCACCACCACAACCACCAACACGTGCCCTTCACTCATCATACGACCTCGCCCACCCAATCGCGGGCCCCCCAACTGTAAAACCCGAACCCCCCGTCCCCTCCCCCCCCCCACCCCCCCACCCACCTTGAGCGTCTTGACGAACATCGGGTCCGCCAGCAGCTTCTGTGCCGAGCCCCAATAGTCCTCAATCATCTTGCCACTGCCGCTGGGGTCCTTGATCCTACAGCGACAACGACAACACACAGAAGCAGCGACAGCAGCAGCAGCGACAACAACAGAGACAGAAGCAGCAGCAGCATTGACACCAGCACCCACAGGCGCATGACGCAGCGGCCGCGGACAAGAGGAGAGCCAACAACAAGAAAGGGGGGGAGGGGCAAGGGGGGTGATGTCAAATCCGATTTGTTGTTGAATATGATTCGTCGCTCCATGCCCCATGTCCTGCACCCTGCGCCCGCGCGCGCCCTGGCCTGGGGCCTCGGACGCCCAAACGCCTCAGACGCCCCGTGCTAATCCTCCTTCACTCCCCTCCCCTTCCCACCCCCCCATCAAGCCCTCCATCTCCCCCCAAGCCCCCTCCAGCTCCCTCCCACCCACTCACACCCCATCTTCCCCCCAGCTCCTCCTCCTCCCCTGACGCTCCTCTCGCCCCCCTCCAGCCCCTCCCCCACCCCGCCCAAACCTCCTCCCCCCCTTGCCCCCCCTCCCGCCCCTCCCACCCTCCCACCCCCACCTCTGCGGCTTGATGTCCAGCAGCACACACACCGCCTCCATGACCAGTTTGATTGTGGAGGGCGGGTTCTTGAAGCTCTGGACCAACTTGATGTCGGCGGGCTTGATGGTGTCAAGGGCGGAGATGGCGGCCTGGGGGGGGGGAGGGGGACGGGAGGGTGGAGGGGAGGGTGGGAGGATGAGGAGGAGGCTGGAGGACGTCCTTTCCCTTAAGGGTGTGTGTGTGGTTGGGTGGTTGGGTGTGTGTGTGTGTGGTTGGTTGGTTGGTTGGTTGGTTGGGTGGGTGGGTGGCAGCAGCGGGGAAGGGCACAGAGGGTGACGGGTGTGGTCCGAGGGGGGAGGGGGTGGGGTTGCAAGGGCGGAGGAGGGGGCGGGGCTGCGGGCGTGTGCGGGTGTGGGGTATTACCCAGCTATTACCCGGCCCCCCGCCCCCTCTCCCCACACCTTCACGGGTCTCTTATCTGTATTGCTGCAACCAGTACCAGCACCGATATCGCACGCACTCTATGACCACCCCCCTCCCCCCCCCCACCCCTACCTCCCCATCTCCTCCCCACCTCCCCCCCCTCACCTCCAGAATGGGTATCGCCTCCGCCAGCGCGTCCTCGCACTCGGTCTTGATGGCGTTGGCGGCCGCCGCGGCGCCCTCCGCCTTCTTCACCTCCCGGTCCACAATCGCCTTCTTGGGCTCAACCACCTGGACACCGGAGGCAGGGCGGGGGGGGGGCGCGGGGTCAAGGAGAGGAGAGGGGAGACAGGGGGCGGCCAGTACAATGTGTGGATGGTTAGGGTGGGTGTGGGTGGGTGGGTGTATGGGGGAGAGGGGGTTGCATGGAGGCCGGTTTGCGCCCGTCAGGAACGAGAGGCGGGAACCAGCCCACCAGCTCCACCAGAGCTGACCTAACCCTAATCCGGTCAGCCACACACACACACACACTGAGCCGGTCAACTGAGCTCCCGACCTAAGCATCACAAGCGCCCCAACTCTCCTCTCCCCCTCTCCCTCCCTCCCTCCCTCCCCCCCCTCCCTCCCCTCCCTCCCGCGCACCTCCGTCTTCTCCTTTGACACTGTGGCCATGAGCCGCTCCGTCTCCTCCACCGTCCGAATGAGCACCGGCTTCAGCGCCGTGAGCTCGTCCTGCATGATGCTCACCTGACTGGCGGTGAACTGAAGCTTATCGAGACCCACCTCGTAGCGCCGCTTGGCGGCAGACACCTGCGGGGGGGGGGATTGCGGGGGCGGGGAGGGGAGGGCGGGTTCGGGGTCGGGGGCGCACGTGAGCAAACCCGCGCACACGCACACACGTACACGCACGCGCCTGGAACCCATGCGACGGACACGGGACCGGGTGGGTTGGGGTGGAACGTGGAAGTTAACCATGATACGTCTCGCCCATCGGGGCCCCTCTTCCTCCCTCCCCGTCCCTCCCTCTCCCCCCCTCCCTTGCCCCCCTCCTTTCCCCCCCTTACCTCTGCCCGCTTGGCCCCCAGCAGTGTGGTGAAGCACGTGATGAGCTCCAGGTAGGAGGTGGGCGTTACGTAGTTTACCCGCCCTTGCTCAGCCCGGAAGGCCTCACTCAGCTGCCGTACATCCTCGTGGAACATCTTGCACTGCCGCATCACCGCCAGTCGTTGGGCCGAGGTGAGGTCCACTTCGCGCAGGAACTTCATGGCGACCGCCTCCAGAGCGTCGTCGGGCCAGGCGGTGAACCTGAGGGAGGCGGGGGGAGGGAGGGGAGGGGTGAGGGGGGTGAGGAAGGGGAGGGGAGGGGAGGGAGGGGGGATGGAGATTAAAGGGAGAGGTTTTTAATAGCGCGAGTTTTGTTGAGACACGCGCGACACGCACGCACGCGCGCATTGCCGTACACACACACACATCTTGTGTCGTACCAGTCGATGGTACAGCAGTTGACGAGCGATGGGAACTGTCGCAGTCTCTCCCGGAATGCGTCCCCGATGGGGCTCATGGCCAGCACGATGTGCAGGTTGTCCCGGGTCTTGTCCACAAAGTAAGCCCACAGATCCACGGCGCTCTCCAGCACCTGACCCTCCTTCTTGGAGGATACGCGGCACTGCTCGAGCAGGGTGGCGCGCTCGTCGTAGGGGAACATGTTGGGAACCTGTGAGGGTACGGGGTATGGGGTATGGGTACGGCGGCCGGGGGCTGAGTACGGCGGCCGGGTACGGGTACGGGGGCCGGGTATGGCGGCCGAGCGGGCAGGTGCAGTAAGGCAGGTGCAGCAAGGCAGGTAGCAGCGCGAGTCAGCGGGGCAGCGCCCCTCACGTCGATGTTCCCCCCCTGGCTGAGTTACCAACACCCCACACCTTCCAGCTCTTCTTCCCCAGCCCCTCCGCTGCGGCATGGCCTTCATTTACCCCCCCCCCCCCCCCGGGCAGCTCACTCCCCCTCTCCCTCCCCCTGTCTCCCCCCCAGCCCCCTCCCCTCCCCCTCCCCTCCCCCCTCTCCCCTCCCCCTTCCCCCCCCCCCTCACCTCCCCGCTGTTGAGCAGGTTGTTGATGTCCTCCACGAAGCTCTCCACCTTAATCTGCGAGTCGCTGAACAGAAACACGGCCGGCTTGTTGTCGCCCCCCGCACTGCGAACAAAGCGCTTCAGGTCCTCCCGCCACTCGGCAGCTCCGTAGCTCTTGCTGATCTCAACCTGAAGGAGGGTGGCGGGGGTGTGGCGGAGTGGCGGGGTAAGAGAGGAGTGGCGGGGTGCGGGGTGAGTGCGGGGTGCGGGTCTGAGTGCCGGTCCGGTCGAGGAGGATGAGTCAGTCCGATCAGGGGCTGCGGAAGAGCAACAACAGAGCTCGCTCAGAGCAATCCCAACCAATCCTAACTCCCGCCCCGCCGCAGCCTTTCCCTCCCTTCCCTCCCTCCCTCCCTTCCCTAACCCCACCCACCCCACCCACCCATCCCCCTCTCCCCGCCGCTCCCTCCTCCCCCCCACCCCCCCACCCCCCACCCCACCTGGAACGTGGTCATGCCGCAGACAAAGGCCGCCAGCCTCGCCAGGCTCTGCCTCCCGCTGCCTCCCACCCCCACGAGCAGGAGGTGGCCCCCCGGCTGTTTGAGCACGCGGGCAATGCGGGAGATGTGCTCCACCGCATACAGGAACACGGCCAGGTTCATGGGGCGCTTGGAGGCGGCGTTGTGGTCGGCGAGCAGCTCCTCGACACGGGAGGTGAGGGAGGACATGTCGCTGATCTCGTCGTACAGGCGGGCGGCGGGGTCCTCTGGAGGAGGGGGGGGTTAGGGGGAGGAGGGGAGAGGGAGAGGGGGGAAAGGGGTAGGGGTAGGGGGGTTAGGGGGGTAGGGAGGGGACGGAACCCCAGGGCGACGGGAGTTAGGGTGGCCCCCCTGGAAGCCGAGGGACATGGGGGGCGAGGGCGGGGGCGAGGGCGAGGAGAAGGGTGGGGGAGGGGTGGGGGGCCGGTGAAGAAGTGGAGTGGAGGCAAGCGACGCGGGGCCAGAGAGGAGGGGCGGGAGAGGGGCCCAAGCGGTGCGGAATTGACACTCCAATGACCGACCCACGGGTCACTGAGCATGGGACCCACCCGTCATGGGACCCACCCGCGCATCCCCAGTTCCCCACACACCCACTCATCCCCACACCCACGCCTCCCCACACACCATTGTCATCCATGTAGTCGCCGAAGAAGCAGCGCCGCACCTCCTCAATCGACAGCTCGCCGCCGTTACTGCTGGCCTGCGCCTGAGTCGGAGGTGGCGGCTGCGCCGCCTCGCCCTCGCCCTCGCCTCCCGCCGCGCTCTGGGAGGCAGGCGACGGCGGCGCGCCTCCCCTCAGGTGTACGAACAGCTGATCGAAGTCCGCCGCCAGCTTGTCCTTCATGACGGATCGGAGGTACGACAGGAACCAGGAGCGGTCCTTGTCATCCACCAGGCGGTCGTAGAAGACGCGCAAGATCTGCGGCGGGGAGGGGAGGGGGGGCGGAGAGGGAGGGGGGGAGAGGCCAGGGGAGGGGGGTAACGAGGACTGAGAGGGCTTTGCTTACGTGCGGTGTACGACCCCTCCTCTCGGACTCCCCTCCCCCCCAACTCCCCTTGAGGAGGGGGTTGCCCTTTTTACGGGGGGTGGGGCCGTCTTGGCGGGAGGGACCGAACACACTACGAACACCCATACATGTACGGGGGCACCCCCCAACAGCCTCTCGCCTCCGGGGGCTCAGGCGGAGGCGGAGGCGGAGGCGAGGGATACGAGTCCAACCCACTGCCGCCCCCACCCACCCACCCCCACTGACTGACTGAAACCCCCACCACCCCCCCACACACACCCAACCCCCGCCCCCCACCCCCACCCCCCAAGCGCCCCCCCCCTCCTTGCCTCGTGCGCCCACAGCCGCAGGTACTTGTCCTTTGCGGCTGCTGGCTGCTCCCCCAGCAGCTGCGGCGGCAGCAGCAGGAAGCCCTGCATGACGCGGGAGATGTCCCGCAGATTGAAGGTGTAGTGGGAGCGGGTGGGGGTGGGGAGCAACTGGGAGGCCACACGGCCGTACACGGACAGAGTGGCGGAGATGATGGGCTCACGCAGCTCCTGAGGGTTTGGGGGGGGGGAGGGAGGGAGGGAGGGTTGGGTTTGGGGTTTCGGAGCGCGCCACGCGGACACGGCGGAGGGGTTTCGGAGGACGGCAGCGAGGCAGGATGGGTGCGGATGTGGGTGGATGGGTGGGTGAGTGGAAGGCAGGCAGGCAGACACACGGCAGGCACGGAGACGGCTGACAGGTGTGCGGAGGGGCGTGCGGTGTGCGGAGGGGTAATGCTCAAGGAGATGGGAGAGTCTTGCAGAGCCATAGGACGTAGCACGTACAAACAGACTGCCGTACGCGGTGTACAGCCAGTGCCGTACGTGTCGTACTAGCCGTCGTACAGTCGTATCGTATTTTACCTTGATGAATTCCGGGAACTCCTTGACGTCCAGGTGCCAGGCCAGCAGCGTGGAGAAGATGCGGCCCAGGGTGGGTTCGTCAAAGTCGACGATGGAGACCAGATTGAAGTGGCGGCCGTAGCGGGGGGTGATGGGGTTGCGGCCGCCGCCGGGGGGGCCCATGGCAGCCACGAACAACACGTCGTCCAGCCGGCGAAACGTGTTTTGCCTGTCGTACCAACCGCCGTGGTCCATGAACTGGCGCAGCAGCTCGATGGGGGGCTGGGCGCCGTACGTCTCCAACTGTGAACGTGGGTGTGTTGGGGTGGGGGTGTTGGAGTGGGGGTGGGGGAGGAGGAGGGGATAGTGGGAAATGTTACCGGGGGAGGGTGTGTGGCAAACATTAGGCAAAGGGACTGGCACAGTCCGGGGATGGAGGAGGGGACGGCGCGGGTAGGTGGTGGTGAGAGGCGCCGTACCGGGGGAGCCGGGGGACGGCGGACAATGTAACCCGGTTGCAGCACATGAGAGCACATGAGCTCATTCATGTGTCCCTCTCCGTCCCTTCGCTGCAGCTTTGCACTCCTCCCCTCCCCTCCCCTAAACCCTCCCCGCCCCTCCCCCTACCCACCCCCCCCACCTGCGGCATGTTGAGGTCGTCCACAAACACCACCATCTTCTTCCCCACGGGCGGCCCGAACACTCCTCGCCGCCGCCGGTCCAACTTGGCGTCTATGAGGTGCTGAGTGGAGTTGGCGGAGGTGCGCGCGGAGAAGCCAATGACGTTGGGGGGGACGTACGTGCTCGGAGGCAGGCCGTACAGGTACTTCTGGACGAGCACCGACTTGCCTGCGGAGCGCGGAGCCGCGAGGGGCCGGGGATTGGCGGGGGGGTTGGCGGGGGTTGGTGGGTGGTGGTGGGGGCAGCGGTGGTGGTGGTGGGGAGGGAGAGGGGGGGCATACGCGTGTGCGAAGGGCGGTGGCGGCAGCACCGACCCACGCGCCCCTCCCCACGCGGGCGGGTGCTGCCTCCCTCAGTTAGGGGCAGCGCGTTGGGGAGCTCGCTCGCTCGAATGAAGGGGAGGGGAGGCCCTGCTCCGCTCTCGCAGCCCCCAACCGGCCCCCGCACCCCGCCTCCACACTCCGTGCTCCCCGGACCTCGCACCCCGTGCCCTGCCGCACCCCACCCCGGGGGGTGGGGGATGAAGGGGGGTGGGGGTTGGAGGGTAGGGGGTGAAGGGGGGTGGGTGGGGCCTCCTCCTCCTCACCTGTTCCCGTGGGCCCCACAATGAGCACCGGCTGCGCATGTGCCACCCCCTTGTCCAGCAGGTAGGTGTAGCGGACCGTGTCGATGGAGGGGATGATGATGCGCCTGAGGGGGGGAGAGGGGGGGAGGCAGGAGGGGGAGGGGGGGGAGGGGGGACAGGAGGAGGTGACGGAGGAGGAGCAGGGGAGGGAGGGGGAGCGGGGGCAGGGGGGACGGAGAACATGGGGGACAAGGGGGAGACATGGGGGGGGGACAGGCCCAGATGGCGGACCCCGGGGCCGGGGGGATGGAGGGGCTTGGGTCAGCGGATGTGTTCTCCTCCGTGAGGCGAGGCGGGGCGGGGCGGGGCGGGTCGAGGCGGGGAGGCCTTTATTCTCACTCCGCCACCGCCACCACCACCGTCCCCCACTGTAACAATGACATACATGTTCAGGGGCACCCAGTCAGGGCCACCAGCCAAGGCGCCCCCCCCCTCCAGCCAGGGGCTCCTTCAGAGGCCGCCGCCCTTCCCCCAAAATACAAGTCAGGCAGCTCCCTTCCCATCCCCACCTGAATTTTGCGTCGCTGGGTATGGGGGTGGTGTCTATGAGCTCCGTCCACAGGCGCCACGAGTCGCAGTCCGTGTCGAAGAAGAAGTCGTACACGGTGAAGTGGCCCCCGGGGGGCGGGTCCACTCCGCTGACGGTCAGGGGCATCATCTGGGCGGCCTGAGGGAGGGAGAGGGGGGGAAGGGGGGGAGGGTGTGAAGGGAGGCAGGGGTGTGGAGAGAGACTCCCCCCAATCTTTACGCATTTCCACCCCCCCCCATACGCAATCTTTCAAGCCCTGAGCCCCTCTCTCCCTCTCTCTCCCTCTCCCTCGTGGCAGGCGACACCGCCCCTCACTGCCCCTCACCGCCCCTCAGCCCCGCACCCCCCCACCCACCCTCAGTCGCGTGTGGCCCGGCGGGATGTCCTCCGGCTGAGTGTACCTGCGGGGAGGCGCCACAGACAAACCACATGAGCCGCATGAGCCACAAGCCAGCCATCACATGCGCCACATCACCCAACAGCACCGCATGAGCGCCAAACAGCATCGCACGGCCGCCTGCACCCTCCCTGGTTGGCTCTCGGCCGCTTGCACCTCCCTGGCCCTTTGCCTCCCTGGCCCTTCGGCCCTTTGCCTCCCTGGCCCTTTGGCCCTTTGGTGCCCCACTGCGCCACACACAGGGGCCTTGCTCGTGCACCCACTTTTCTCCCGAGGGCGAGGCGTAGGAGTAGAGCTTCTCCCCCACCGCCGCGCGGATAAAGGTGTCAAAGTGCTGTCGGGCCGTGTTGTCTGCTCCGCTGCCGCCCACCGACCACACCAGCGCGAACACGAACAGCGCCTCCAGGTGCTGAGTCACACTGGTCTCTGACATCTTGGTGTACTGGGCCTCGTCCTGAGGGCCGGGGGGGGGGGGGGAAGAGGGGGGCAGGGAGGTGGGGGGTTTGGCGGGAGGAAAGGCCAGGGAAGGAGGCCGCAACATGCGTCCCCCAGCACACGCACCATCAGCCAACCCCCAGCTAGGCACCCTCGGTCACCCGCCCCCAGCATATACACACACATACACATACACACCTTCTCAAGCAACACCCCAGCAAACCCCCGACGCACGCACCCCCCTCCACGCACACGCACCTGCAGGTGGTCCATGGATGCGGTCATGTACCTCATCAGTGTTGTGACCAGATTGGCGTCCAGCGTGGGGGCGGACTCCTGGACAGGACACCAGGCAACACAAGGCGAGAGAGGGAGCGACAGAAGGGGGGAGAGAGGGGGCGAGAGAGACACGTCGGGTGGTCAGAAGGGAGACAGGGAGCGAGGGAGGGCGGGAGGGAGATAGCACGTGCATGCAAGAGGTGGGGGCAGCGGATGGCGCACAGGGATGTGTGTACCCCCTTGCGGTGCTGCGCCGCGGGGGGTGGACGCGAAGAGCGCGCACCGCCAGTACCTTTCTAACCCGGCGAACGAAAACGACGACGCTGGCGACGACCACGGCCACGACGACCACGGCCACGACGACCATCTCACCTAACCACTCAAAGAGCCAATCGGAAGCCGTGCAGGTGGCTTCCACCCCCTCCTCCACGCCCAGCCCCCTTCCCCAGCCCACCTTGAGCTCCCTCCTGAGGAAGCGTAGGCTGACGGGCAGCAGCCAGTCGAACAGCGCCAGCAGATGTACCCGGTGCACATCACCCAGGAAGGAGGGAAGAGAGGCGATCCAGCTCTGGAGGGGGAGGGAGGGGGGAGGAGGAGGGGGAGGGAGGAGAGGGATGAGTGGGGGGAGGGAGGAGGGGGAGGAGGGGGAGGAGGGGGGTTAGGATGGAGTGGGGCGGCGGCGAGAGGGAGCTTGGGACTGAGATGCGGTTCTGGATGGTGCTGGTTGCGCGGCCACCAGCCCCGGGGCTGGGCACAGGGGGTTGGGCTGGGTTGGGCTGGGTTGGGCAGGAGCGGGGCAGGGGCGGGGCAGAGGGCGGGGCAGAGGCGGGACCGACCAAACGTCGCAGAGGCGCGGCCGTTACGCCCCAGCGAAGCAGAACGTCTCAGAAGCTCAGCGGCCGCAGGTTCGTGCCCGTGCGCGTTGAAACGCCCCCCCCCCGGGGGGGGGGGGAGGGGGAGGGTGCAACGCGACGCGAGTGGCGGTCCGCTGCTTCCACTGCCGCCCCGGTCGCACGGGGCTCTCCGCCACCCACTCATCCAGTGGCCAGCGGTGGCCGCTGGCGTTAGTCCATCCACCACCCACTCACTCACTCGCTCATTCGCTCAAAACTAAGCACGTGCACACGTAGGTATATACACGCACATAAGATACGTCCGCTACACACGTGCCGGTCCGTCCGTCCGCATGTTGCCTCCTACCTGCACCAGCGGCCTCCAGCCCAGCTGGTGGGGCTCCAGGTAGACCATGCCGCATCGGGAGACGGTGGCGGGGGAGGCCACCGCCAGATCCATCACCTCGAAGATCATGTTCTGAAGGGAGGGAGGGGGGGGAGGGGGGGAGCAGGGGAGGGAGAGGGGTGGAGTAGGGGGAGGGAGAGGAGAAGGGTCGAGGGCCGCGGCAAGGTTGGAGAGCCGCGGGGCACCAGCGGCTTCCTTTCCTCGGCTCAGCGGCGGCAGCAGCAGCAGCCTCCACACACTCTCCACAGCCCTTTAAATCCCCAACATCCCAGCGCTCAGGCCCCAACCAAAGCTCTCCCTCACCCCCCAGGATACAGCTACGTTCGTTACGTATCGCCGAGCTCCGGGTCCGCTCACTCACACCGTCTCCCTCCGTCTCCTCGCTGCGATATCTTTCCCCTTCCCCCTTCCCCTCCCCCCCCCACACACCCCCCCACCACCACACACCCTCACACACCCTCCCCCCCACACCCTCCCCCCCTCACCCCCCCCCACACCCCACCCCCACCCATCCCCTCACCCCCCCTCCCTCACCATGGATGCGCTCATCTGTATGATCTCTCCGCTGTTTAGGCACAGTTTCTTGTTGTCATCCAGCACCGTGTTCATGTTCTCGATCCAAATAGCGTCCACGGGGCCATCCAGCACCAGCCACTTGCGGTGGGGCTCCGGGTTGGAGGCCACCTGACGGAACATGACCGCCAACACGCCGTCAGTCCACTCGTGACTGCGAGGAGGGGGGGAGAGGGGGGAGGGCAGGGGGGAGGGAGGGGGGGAGGGAGATGCGGGAGAGTGGTACCAAGGGGTTGCAGCAACCCGCTTGAGAGGGGCAGAGGGAGGGGAAGTGTGGTAGCGGTAGCGGCAGCTGGAAAGGCCCGGGGGCAGGAAGGGCCGGGGCAGCGGCAGGCGGGGAGAAGGGGGGAGAGGTAGCCGGGGGGGGGCAGAGGTGGAGGGCGGAGGCCCCCCGCAAAGGCAGCGGCCGAAAGGTGTGTCTGGACGGGCGTTCTGCTGGGTGGGTGGGTGGGTGGGTGCGGTCGTGCCGCACAGCACCATGCTCTTGTTGACCAATCGGTCTGTGGGTGGCTCGGTGGGTGGGTGGGTGGCTCACCTGACGGGGTCGAACTGGCCGTACAGTTGGCCCATGGTGATGGACTTGGGGTTGATGACGTGGTACTCGGCCTGAGGGGGCGGGGGTGGGTGCGGGTGCGGTAGGAGGGGAGGCGAGGGGGGTGGCATCGGGGCAGCGGGGGTGCGGGTGCGGGTGCGGGTGCGGGGGTGCACACTCACACATCGTCACGCGGTGACGTGGCCCCCCCGTGAGGGGCCTTTAGGGGTTTTGCGGCTTGCGTACCGTACGGTCCAAGGTGTGTGTGTGTGTGTGTACGGCACACACACCTGCACCTACCCCTGCCGCAGTGGCGCTGCGAACCAATCCAGGCACCCCGCCCCCCCCTCCTACCCAAACCTGGCCTGACCCGAACTCAGCGCGACCCGGGCGCCCTGACTCGACCCGGCGGCCGCCCGGGCCCCCCGACCGACCCGTGGGTCGGTCGCACCATCCATATTCCGCCCCTCCCCCCCCCCACCCACCTTGGTCTGTCCCTCCTGCCCCTTTGCCTCCATGATGGTCAGCGCATCCGCCAGCACCCGGTAGGAGCTGGTCTTGCCGGCGAAGGGAAGGCCCACAATCATGAGGCCGTGACGGACCACGATCATCTCGTACAGCTGGATGGACTGCGGAGGGACGGAGGGACGGACGGACGGACGGACACGAATAACGGCACATACAAGCAATACGAGTCAGCGGCGCAGGGAGGTGGCGGAGGAGGGGGGAAGGCGTGCGGTGGTGGCGGCGGTGGGGGATGTGGGGTGCACGCGCGTTTTGCTGTGCAGGTGCCGGGGCCGGGGAGAGGCAGGCAAGCAGGGGCCTGCCGGCGGCGCTGTGTGTAAAGTACACAGAGGGACATGTCGTACACAGGCCGTACGGCAGGCACTACTGCAGTACCTTGAGCAGGAAGTAGTCGCTGGGCTGCAGGTTGCGTGCGGCGCACGCCTCCTTGAGCGCACTCTCCATGTGCCCGTAGTCGGGCTTGGGCAGCACCACACCTGAGGCCCAACACGTCACGACACGTCAGCAGCAGCAGACCACATCATCCGGAGACCCGACAGAGGCGAATGGCGGAGAGAGGAGTGGTTAACAGCGCGGGGTTGGGGAGTGTAAAAAGAAGATACCGCAGCGAAGGGACGGAGACGGCGTTAGCGAGCGGAATTGGGGGGGAATGGGGCGTGGAAGCTCGAGGATGGCGGGGGCCGCCTGCCTAGCGTGCCGAAAGCCCGCACCAGTAGCGGGGTAATGAAACGCCCGGGGGCCGGGGCCTTCAAAACCGGCCACTACCGCCAGCAGCGAATGGGACAGCGAGGATTTCAAGATTGTCGTACTGTCGTACTGCCGGGCTGCGCGGCGATGATGAAAATCGGGAGGGTGTGTACCAGGATGATCGTTGATGGCACGAACCCGTGAATCCGGACCCAGGCTCAGATCAGAGGACCCACCGGAGAACAGGTCATAGGGTTGTTTTAGGGTTTAGGGATTTTAGGGTTTTAAGGACCCATGGGGGGTTGCGTTGCGTTCGGTTGGGGGGGCTGTTTCAGCTCACCCGGGAAGAGGTCTGAGATGATTCCGTTGAAGAGCGGCACATCGTGCGACAGGAACTTGCACAGATTGACATCGATGATGGATCGCAGCATCAGCACGTACTCGTCCTCGGAGGGGAAGCGGCGCTTCAGGTTGCCGGCGGCGCGGAGCACGGCCATCACCGCGCGCATGCCTGCGAGCAAGGGGCGGGGAGGGGGAGGGGGAAGGGATTGAAGAGCGTAACGCAAGAACGAAACCGGGAAGGGAGGGGGCATCCACGGGCGGGAGGGGGGCCCGGAGCCCGTCAACGGCTAAAGATCGCGTAGTGAAGCGAAGTCTAGTGAAGTGAAGTGAGGCGAAGCGAAAGAACAAGCGAGGAGGTCAGTCCAACCGAGTCCGAGTCCGATTCCATGCCTGGGCCTGGGCATGGGCAGGGGCAGAGGGCAGCACCCGGATCCCGAACCCTTCCCCCGCCCGCCCCATTCATGTTCGCCCCCCGGCCCTCCCACCCCTACCCAGCACCTCTCCTCTCTCCGCATCCCTCCCTGTACACCGTAAGGCATTCCATTTCAATGCCCCGCGGCCCTCCCCCCCCCCACACCCGGCCCCCCTCCCCCCCCCACACACACCCCGCCCGCCCCCCCTTCCCCCCGCACCGTAGTCGTAGTGGTCCTGGCTGGACAGCTGCTCGGAGCACAGTTTGTAGCACTGCACGATCTTCTTGGCGCAGTCGCGGGCCTGACGGGGGGGGGGGAGGGAGGGAGCGAAGGGAGAGAGGAAAGGGGGGGAAAGGGAGGGATATGAGACAGGCGCTTTGCCTTCTTGTTGCGCGACAGGACAGGGGCTGGGCAGGTCAACGAGGGGTATGCCGCGTTTTCGGGGGACATCACAGCGTCAGCGGGGTGTGTGTATCTCGTGCGTGTCCACCCGACCCCCAGCCACACCCAGCCACAGCCACGCATGCGGCCGCGCCTCCCCAGCCGCCCCTGCGACCCACCTTGAGGTATCCGTTGCTGTACAGAATGATCTCGCTGATCATGGCGTAGTCGGGCACCATCATAGCCACCGTGCGGAACAGAGCCTGATCAGGCAACAGGGCAAGTGCAGGGAACGGGGAACTGGCTACAGGGGCCGGGGGCCGGGGCACGAAAGCAGGTACCGCAGCGAAGGGACGGAGACGGCATGAGCGAGGAGCGGACCTTGCAGCCGGGGGGGCTCCGTTCGGGGTGATCAACAGTCCAACACGTGGGTGCACGGGAGGGGGGCGTGACAGGCGAGCAGATAGCCGCAGCCCAACGCAGCGAAAACAGCGACATCCACTCCACACACAGTCGGCTGGAGGGAGGGCCGCAGATGGACACTGTCATCGCGCTGCTGCTGGATGAGGGGATAGATAGCCAGGAGGTCACGCAGGGGGTGGGGTGGGGGGTGGGGTGGGGGGTGGCGAGATCGTTTCCACGGACACGGCCACGGCCACGGACTGCGGAGTCTGTCGCGGGTTTCTTCGGAAGCTCACCGCATCCGCGGGCGGGCGGGCGGCCGCTCCTCCTCGCCCCCCCCCTCCCCCTCCGCTCCTGACTCCCGCGCGCTCCTCTGCCTCGCAATTCCTCTTTCTCTCTGCACTTCTACCTCCTCCCCCCCCCAACCCCCCTACCCCCTCCCAACCCCAGACTCTCCACCCCCCCCCCCAACCCCACCTTGAGGTTATCCGGCAGCTCCGACCTCCCCGCGTATCCCGGGTTCATGGTGATGGAGCACCAGGCACTCCACTTGAGCTGCATCTCGGTGCCCTCGAAGGTGAAGCGCCGCAGCCGAGCGTGGATGGCGCGCTGGATGTCCAGAACCTGGCAGCAGGCGATTGGGGGAGGGGGGGCAGGGTTGGGGGGGGAGGGGGGAGGGGGGAGGGGGGAGGGGGGAGGGAGGGCTTATCCACGGATAGGCCGGAGAGCCGGTGAACGGTAAAAACCACAGCATTGGCACAGCACAGCATTGGCACAGCACAGTGCAGCACGGCCTCCCCAGTCACGGCAGCAGCAGACCAAACGGCACAGGGACGTTCAGGGGACCATCCGCAGGCCGTGTCGGTATCCAATTGCTCACCTTCTCGCCTCCCCTCCCCTCCCCTCCCCCCCCCCACCCAGGGTCCGCTTCAGGTACTCCGCTGCAGTTCTCTCCCTCCTCACCTCTCTATTCCCCACCTCCCCGCCTCCACAATAACGATGTACCCCCCACCCACCCACACCCAGACCCCCCACCCACCCACATACCCACACCTCGCCCCCCCCCCGCCCACCCCCACCTGCTGCGCCACCACGGACAGCACCTCCAGGTCGATGCGGTTGAACTCATCGAAACACGCCCAGGCACCGCTGCTGGCCAGGCCCTTGAAGAACTTGCCCATGGCCTGCAGCAGTGCACCACACCACACCACACCACACCAGACCACACCAATCGAGTCAAGTCGAGTCGAGTCGAGCCGGCGGTCACGTCACGTCAAGCCAAGCCAAGCCAGCGCACGGGGGAGGGAGGGGATGGACATCGGGTCCGAAGGCAGCCCGGGAGGGAGGGAGCGATGGAGAGGTGGGAGGACTGTGGGGGGCAGGCGTGGGAAGCCGTCGACGAAGCGGTCAGCGAACCGCGGCGGGCGGGAGGGAGGGAGAGGGAGGGAGCAAACGGGGCGGCCCGGCCCCCTGCTTCCCGCGCTGCTTCTCTCTCCCCCCTGCATCTCTCCCCCGCACCTGCCCTGCTTGTCCCCGGCTCCCCACCTCCCTCCCCCCACTCCCCCGCTCCCTCCCCCCACCCCCCATCCCCCACCCCACCTGGTAATCCAGTGAGTCGGAGCAGTTGAACACCACACACTGGCGGGCCAGCGCCTTGGCGAGGTCCTTGGTGGTCTCCGTCTTGCCCGTGCCTGCACGGAGGAGGAGGAGGAGGAGGAGGCGGGGGGGGACCTGTGAAGGGAGGGTTGAGAGTGGCATGCAGTAACCCACCCCTTGCAGCGGCACCCACCCCCTTGCAGAAGCGAACCCTCCACCCCCCTACCCCCCACCCACCCACCCGCGGGTCCCTCGGGCGCTCCTCCCAGCGTCAAGTGGATGGCGCCCATCAGCGTGCGGTAGCACCTGAGCATGTTGGGGGGGGGGGGCATGAGGGTGGGGGGCGCGGGAGGGCGCGGGAGGGGGCGGGTGGAGAAGAGAAGGGAAGGAGAGGAGAGGAGAGTCCATGGGCGCCATGGGGGTTGAAGGAGGTTGAAGGGGGGTGAAGGGGGTGTGGCGACGTAAAGGCCAAGAAAGGAAGTCTCGGTTCTCAACATGCAAGGGGAGGGCGGGTTCCTGGGTGCAGCACGTGCGGAGCGACCCCCCCTTTGATTCTGATTCTGGTTCTGTAAAGCTGCGGCGGGAGCCCGAAGGCACAATACATGCATACGGCCCCCCTTGCCCTCTCCCCCCTCCCCTTGCGCACCCCCTTGCGCACCCCCCCTCCCGGCCGTGCAATCCCTCCCAGAGGCGCCCATCAACCCCACCAATCCGCCAACCCCCACAAACCCCCCATTCACACTTCACTACTCAGCTGCTCCTCATTCCCTCCTCCTCCCTCTCCTCCCCCTTCCCCTCCCCCTCCTCCCCCTCGCCTCTCCCCCCCCCCAAAACACCCACCCCCACCTGTCCGTCAGCGGCGTGATGACCAGTCGGGAGCTGTTCCCCAGGTACTCGTATCCGTACTCCAGGCAGGCGCTCATCATCCGCATCATGACGGTGGGGCCGCTGCGGCCGCTGCTGTCGCCGCCGTACGCCAGCGCCGCCTCGTTCTCCTCCCAGTACGACCGCAGCTGCGCCTGCCACTCAAAGTCCGAGGCGGCCACCACGCGCTTGGCCACCATGCTGCTCACCACGTCGCGAGCGTGCACGTCCATCACCACCAGGGCGCCCAGGGTGGCTCGCTGGAGGTTGGTCAGCTCACCACGGACCTGCGGGGGGGAGGGGAGGCGGGGGGGGGGGGTGTATGGGTTTGGGGGGGGTGGGGTAGGAGAGGGGGGTTGGGAAAGCGGGTGAAGGAGGTGATTACAGAAGAGCCGCGGCGATGCAGTCACCGATCAGGGGGAGAGGGTGACGCGGGCGCAAATGAGCTGAACCGTGACGAGTGCAGAGGGGGCAGAGGAGCCGCCTCCACTCCACCCCCACCTCCACCTCCGCTGCCGCGGCTTGGAGCTGCCGTTTGCTCGCTACGGTGGGAGGCAGGTGGTGGGGGGCGAATGCCTGCGGCGCCGGTGCCCTCTGCCCCGCCCTCCCGCCTCCACCCGCCGGCCTCCTCAATCCACTCTCAATCCCGTTTCCCCCCTCCCGGGCTCAAACCGCCGGGCCCCCAGGCCCCGCTTCCCCAGGATCCCCCTCGCCCCGCACCCCTCCCCTCCCCCCCCCCCGCGCCCCCCACCCCCGGCTCACCAGGTCCACTATCTTGAGCAGGTCAGAGGTGCACTGCGACTCGTACTCCCGGAGGCTGTCGCCGCCGTCCTGAGGGGGGGAGGGGACGTCCGTCGGGGCGGTCGTGAGGGCGCAAAGGGGTGCAGCGAGGGCGCGCCAGAGGGGGGGAGAAAGGGGCTGCGCGTGCGCGTGCGCAGGTCCACACGCAACGCTCTACCCGTTCCGACTACACCGTAACAACAACAATAACGGCAAACTCACAAGCAAACTCACAAACTCACAGACAAATAAAGAAATAAACAAACCAACCAAACAAACAAACAAACACAGCCTCAACACCAGCGCCGTCCGCCCCCACCTTGAGCGCCTTCTCCACGCCGCTGGTCCAGAAGATGGCGGTGACCACCAGCACCACCATACCCGGCCACTGCAGAACCCACTCGTCGCGAGGCCGGGTGGCGTAGTCGGCCAGGCCGCGGCCCGTCACGTCGTGGATGGAGGAGAACATGGCCTCCTCCACCTCCAACAACCACCGCTCCACCGCGCCGCGGGCCTTGGGGGGAAGTGCAGGGTGGGGGAGGGAGGGGTGAGTGCGGGGTGGGGAAGAGAGGGCGAGGAGGGAGGGACGGCGGGGGGGGGAGGGGGACGGAGGGGGATACTACACGCCCCCCCCCCTGGGCACTGCCCCGCCCCTCACCTTGTTTGTGTCTATTGCGTTCTTGAAGGCCACCGACTCCTTCTCCACCGAGTTCATTGCGGTGATGACCAGCTGCGGAGTGAAGGTGAGGGAGGAGATGCCCTCAAAGCACTTTTTGAGGTGCGGCTGCACGCGGGTGGGGTCCTTGGTCTCGGACAGGATTTCCAGCATCTCGTCGTTGGACAGGAAGAAGAAACTGGGGGGGGGGGTGGCAGCAGACGAAGCAGGTGGCAGGCAGGTGGCAGGTGGCAGGAGAAGGGCGGCAGGGGGGAGCGAACACGGTTAAAGGGGGAGATTTATTGTATGCAAGTGCGATGCGATGCGAAGTTGATACTGTTTATTAAAGGCCTGCCCCTGGCCCTGCCCCTGCCCCGACACCCCCGGGCCTCCTCCCGCTTCCCGCCCCCCGGTCCCCTCACCGCGGGAAGAACAGCCTCTTCTTCTCCAGGTACGCCGCCAGACCCCTCTGGATGGCGTCCAGCAGCTCATTGGCCTCCACCAGCCGCTCCAGCCGCTCGCGCTCGCGGGCAATGGGGATGACGGCGGGCGCGTGGTGGGCGTTCTTCATCATGCGCCGCCACATGGCGTCCACCTGCCTGCAGGGGGGGTGGGGGGGGTGTTATCCACGTATAGGCCGGAGCCCGTGAACGGTAAAGTAACAGAAGAAGGCCGGGGGGGACGGGGGCAAGCAGGGGTGGGACGGGGGTGTGGGGGGTGCATGGGGTGTGGAGCCACAAGGCAGCGCTCGCAGCGCCCGCAGCGCCGGCGCGCAGCCCGCCTGCCCCTTCTCGACCCCAGCCCGCCGCCCTGCCCCTGCCCCACCTGAACTTGTCTCCCTCCCCGGGCATCTGCTTCACAATGTCGTCGGATGAGAAGATGGGCTCCAAGTACAGCCAGGTGGCCTGACACTTGAGCCAGTTGTCCAACATGTCCTGAGACACAGGGGGGGGAGAGGGAGGGGGGGGGCGGGCGCAGAGAGTTAGTGGAGAGTTAGGGGTTGCGTGTCACACTGCCAAGCCGGAATGTCGGAGGGCACCGACGCTGGGTGGGTGACACAGGACACACACACGTGTGTGTCCAGCTGACAACGGTATCTTCCCGCAGATAACACCGCAGCAGCCACCACCGCCACAAACACCGCAGTAGCAAACACCGCAGCAGCCACCGCAGCAGCCACCACCACCGCAGCCGCCAACACCGCCCGCCTCCCTTCTGTTCACCTGCAGGTTCTGCAGTGTGGCCTCCCAGGCGGACGCGCGCTCCTTGAACGGCTTGACGAAGGGCGAGGCGTTCATGGCCTGGATCTTGACGATCTGATCGTCCAACACCGTCTGGATCTCGTCCGTACCGCCCAGGATGAAGGCGCCTGCGATGGATGAACGCGCACGTCCGCGCGGTGCCCAGGGGGGGCGGGGGGCGGGGGATGGCGGCAGCTCAAGCAGGGCGTCGCAACACCCCCCATGAGAGGGCAAGGAGGGCCAGGCATCCGCGTATAGGCGCGGAGGCGCGGAGACGGGGGGGAAGGTCATACACGGCCGGCGGCGGGGCCGCTATTCGATGGACAGATGGGTGGACGGACAGATGGATGGATGGATGGGTGGGTTGGCGGATTGCAGGATTGGGGGGGGGGGGAGGTAATGAGACCGCCGTACCCGTATCCTTGTACGGCAGCACCCGGAAGTCCAGCCCGTTCCACTCGGTCTCCATCTTGTCCAGCGTCTGAAGAGCGGACAAGCAGCCGGGAGGGGGGGGTGCAAGCGACGAAAATATTATGGATGGAAGAGATGAATGACGGCGGTCTATGAAGACATATTGACCAAGGGTGGCTGCAGCGCCTCCCTCCCCGGGGTCCAATCAATCAACCAATCAATAGATTAAGCGGGGGCCATGGAGTGGAGCCATAAGCGTCCATGGCTCATGGGGGCCATGGAGTGGAGCCATGAGAACCCCGCATATCGGTACACGTATCTGCACCGCCTGTGCCGGGCAGGTCGTGAAGCCGGGGCCCAATGGATTCAAACCAAACCAAACCGAGCCCCGGGCAAGCTCCTCCTCGACCGTGCTGGCCGCCACGAATCGAGGGTGGCGCCGGACGGCACCGACCGACTGCCGCGCACCACCTGCTGACCCCCCACCCCCTCTCCCTTCTTGCGTGTATGGGACAGAGGAGGGAGCGAGACCAGACCCCCCCTTCCCCCCCCACATATACGCGCACACGTGCGCACGTACTCTCACATACACACACACATACACTCATACACACACACGCGCGGGGGAGGGGCGCACACTCGTAGGTCCTCCTTCTCCCCTCTCCCCCCCCCGCCCCCACCTTGAGCATGGACGCCTCCTTGGTGGCCACTCCGCCAATGTTGGACACCGCCTCGATGTGGGTCAGGATGTCCCAACTGAGACACACGGCGGGGCAGGCGGCAGGCGGCAGGCAGCAGGCGGTCGGGTGGGTCGGTAGCCGGGTTCGAGCCGCGTCAGGTGCATATGCGTACCGTATCATATCCACGTCCGCACTGGCGGGAGGAGATGTGCGCAACGCCCTCCCCGCGTCGCCCGGCAGTGTGCAAATGGGCAAGTGACCCCCCCCCGCCCCCCACTTTGTGAACCTCGCGCCGCTCCGCTGCCGCGCCCACTGCGATGCGCTGCGCTGCGATACGAACGTGAATGCGATGCGGTGCGGTGCGATGTGCCGACCCTCCCCTCCCAGCTGCCCTCCCTCCCCCCAGCCCCCTCTCCCCTCCCTCCCCCCAGCCCCCTTTTGCTGCGGTTTCTTCTCAATTACTCCCCTCCTCCCCTCACCCCCCTCTCAGCCGCCCTACCCTCCTCCCCAGCCGCCCTCCCCTCCCCCTCCTTCCCCCCCTTCCTCCCTTCCCCCCCTTCCCCGCCCCCCCCCCTCCACTCACTCCAGCAGGTCCCTGACCGTGAAGCTCTCCGCACTGGGCCGCCCCAGCGCCGCAAAGATCTGCTCCCAGTGCCTGAGAGCATCAACAACAATAACAGCCACAGCCACAGCGACAGTCACAGCCACAGCGACACGACGAAAGCAACACGACGACAGCGACACGCGCGGCTCATTCAGCGGCACACACAGAGGCCCTGCAGGTGAGTGCGGGTCGTGATGCGAGGGTGCGCGGGGGGGGGGGGGTGTACACGCACGCACGCACGCAGTCGGCCCCGCCCCCATTCCGGCCTCGTAAGGCAGGGCAAGGCAAGGCAAGTCGCCAGTGAGCCGAATGAGTGGGTTGAAGGGGCGCTGAGCGCCTTCCAATCCGGGGTGCGGGGCGGTGCCGCGGCAGCACACCGCAGCCAGCCTCCGCCCCCCCCCCACACACCTCCGGTTCAACCCCCCACCCCCACCCCGTCTCTTCGGTCGCAAGGCGGGCCCATGGGGAGCCCAGCCATCCCCACCAGGCCACCTGACCACCACGGGGCCATGCGCACACACGCACGCACGCATACAGGCACGCATACAAGCACGCATACAAGCAAGCACGCACGAACGCACATGCGCACCCCGCCCGCCCGCCCCGCCCCCCTCTCACTCACCGCTTCTCCAGCGCCTTGTTCGCTACCTCCTGCAGCAGCGGCAGCACCGATGAGAACTCCTCCAGCTGCGACTTGAGCCGCCCTGATACCGGGTCCTCCTTGCGAGCCTGAGGACAACACATGATCATACACACACCCATGCCAAACACACGTATGTCAGCCACACATATCCAACACACGTGCATATGCACATACGTACAGTACGCATCCATGTGCTCATGGTGGATGCAGTATGTAGTATAGCACATGTATAGCACGTGTTCCTGTCAGGATGTCCGCAGGATGTCCCCCCCGATTCTGCGGCGGCAAACTCAGGCGCCAGCCACGGGGGTTGCAACAGGCGACCCGCACAGGGTCGCCGCGAGTCGGGTCGGGTCGGGTCGGCACTGCGACGGCCGCAGAGCGGCAGAGCGGCACCCGCGGCACCCGTCTCCCGCCCACCGCCCAGCTCCCCGCCCCACCGCCCAGCTCCGCCCCACCGCCCCACCTTGAGCGCCTTGTAGTTGTTCCGCGCCAGCTCGTCCACCTTGGCCTGAATGGCCTCCGGATCCAACTCCGCGCAGGGGGACGTCATCCAGCCCTCCTTGCAGGCCGCGAACTCACTCAGAGCCTGCCACTTGCCGCGAGCCGCACTCAGCTCCTTGTTGGCCTGAGGAAGGGCAGGCGGGGGGTTTAGATGGGGGGGGTATCCACGGGGGGGCCCAGCCGGGCAGGCGGGGGGGGGCAGCCGGACGGCCCAGACAGGGTCCAGACAGGGATGGGGAGGAAGGTGAGACCGCAGCGGTGGAACGGAGGGCGGTGGGACGGAGGGCCAGGGGGCGGTTCGTGCGGGCGGGAGCAGCAGCGGCGCGGTCAGGGTGGGTCGCCGGGCCCCCTTCTCCCGCCCCGAGCGAGTCCCCGCACACGAACCCGGGGTGAGACCGCAAGCGCCGCCCCACTCCACCCCACTCCAACCCCGTTCGCCAGAATCGCCTCCCTCAGTTACTTCGCTGCTGCGACCCTTCCTTCTCAGCCATTACCCCCCCACCCCCCCCCCACCCCACCCCAGCCCCACCCCCCACCTGCTCCACATCGTCCAAGCCTCTGCTGGGCTGCTGCCCAAACAGCTCCTCGTACCCCCGGTATCTCGCCGCCTTCTCCTGGATGATGGTGAAGGCGCCCGTGGCGGAGGACAGCTGCTCCAGGATGGAGCCGGGAGCAGCGTCCACGTTGTCGTACTTGCCGCTACGGAGCTCGTGGAACAGCTCCTGTGCCGCGCAGGGTGGCGCACGTGAGGGCGGCGGCGAGGGAGGTGTGTGCGGTATTGGGGTGTGCGTGTTAGGGTGCGCGTTGGGGTGTGGTGGGGTGTGATATGTGGTGTGGTGTGGGTGTGTGTGGAGGTGTGGGCGCCATCCCTCCCCTCCCATCATCACACATTCACGTACCCCACCCGCCCAAGCGCTCCACGTTCGGTTAGGCTACCACCACCACCGCCACCACGACCCCCACCACCACCATCACCCCCGCGGTCGCCAGCGGTTACGGCTTTTGTTGCTCAACCCCCCAGTGCAGTGCAGTGCACCCCTCCTCCATTGGCGCACTCCACTCCCAAAACTCTGGCCCCAACATGCTACATGCACACACAAACACACACTCCCAACCTCGCGCCCACCCGCACCCTCCCCCCTTCCCTCCCCTCCCCCTCCCCTCCTGCCCTCCCGCCCCCCCCCCCACCTGCAGCCTGTCCACCACGTCGCGTATGGCCTTGGCCAACGCATGCACCATGGCTGGCTTGCGCTCGTCCACCCAGGTGGCCGCCTCACCCAGCGCCCGGTGGAAGCCGCCAACAACCTCCTTCAGGTCGTCCAGGGTCACCTGCGGGGGGGGGGGGACGGGGCGGGGGGGACGGAGGGAGGGGGCGGGGCGGCGAGGGAGGGGGCCGGGGGCGGTTGATTTCTGGGGAGTGGGCAAGTAGGACAGTCCGCACAGCCCCGACTGCACGGGGGAACGCAAGCCGGATGGACTACCGTACCCGCGGCACGGAGAGGGAGGGAGCCCCCCGGGGTGGCGGCTGGAGGCTGGTTCGGGGACGGGTGCGGAGCAGGGAACCGGGGGGGGGGGAGCTCCAGGGGGCCTGCACAACCAGGGACGACCCCACCGCCGCACTCTTGCGCCGCGCACTTACCCCGCATTCCCCACCCGCCGCCGCACCCATTACCTCTACCCCCCGACCCCCGACGCCCCCCCCCCGCGCCCGCGCTGCCCGTCCCTCCGTCTTCCCCCTCCTCCGTCTTCCCCCGTCCGCACCTGGTCCGCTGGCGGCACCTTCCCGCCGTACTCTGTGAGCATCTCGTACATGCTGATGACGATGGCGTAGCGCCGCTCGATGGACTCCCGGTGGCTGATCACGTGACTGAACGAGGAGTAGTAGGCAGCGAAGTCGTCCAGCTTCTGGGGCCGACCAGACAGGTTGCTGCGGGGGAGGTGGGGGCGGAGGGGGGTGGGGGGCGGGAGGGGAGGAGGGCGGGTGTGGGTGGGGCCGGGCGCTGAGGGACGTGGGGGAGGGGACGGTCGACCACGGGCCGCGGGCCACAGTCTTGCTGCTCCCCTCCCCTCCCCTCCCCTCCCATGATGAAAGCTGGACCCGACCGAACCCAATGGACCGAATAGGACCCAACGCGGCGCCAAAGCCTCAACCAGGAAGAACGTGCACCGAGAATCTCCCGATTCCGCTCCCAATCCCGATTCCGATTCCGCTCCCGATTCCGCTCCCGCTCCCGATTCCGATCCGGGGCCCGATCCCTGCTCCCCGCCCCCCTGCTCACGTGGTGAGTCCCTGGAAGTCGTCCAGTGCCGCCAGGGAGGCGTTGTGGGCGGCGGCGGTGAGCAGGATGCGCAGACAGACCATCGCCTCCTCCAGGGTGGCGGACAGCATGTCCTGGAGGGGAGGCGGGGGGGAGGGTTGGAGTGGGGGGCGGGGCGGGGTGGGGGTTGGAGCGGGGAGGAGCGGGGAGGAAGACGGGGGCCACGTATCCACGTATAGGCCGGGGGGGACGAGTTGGATGCTGGATGTTGGGCGGCACAATGTGTGGGTCAGCCGGTGGGTTGGTCCGGCGGGGTGGGGTGGGGCGGGGCGGCCGCAGCTCACCCGGTAGTGGCAAGGTGACAGAATAAGGGTATACCAGGGGGGTACCGGTATTGCGGGGTGGGGAGGGCTGGGCTGGGGCCGGTCCCCCCGATGTCGCCGCCTCTGTTCCCTTGCTGCGGTTCGCGTTTCGTGTTTCTCGCCTCCCGCAACCCCTCCCGCACCCCTCCGCCGCCCGCCCCCCTGCCGTACCTGCATCTCGCTGACGGACAGGTGCAGCAGCACTCCGTCGTACCCCGCCTTGAACGCCACCAGGTCATCCATCCAGCTCCTGGTGCGTGTGGGTATGTGTGTGGGTGCGGGGGGTGGAGGAACGCGGAGGTGTGCGTAGGTGCGTATGTAGGTGCGTGGGTGTGTGTGGGTATGAGTGTGTGGGAGCGCGAGGTGGAGTCCATGCACAGGCGGGGATCCCGTGGCCTGTTCCTGGCAGTGTGCATTCGGTAAGAGCAGCGACATCGCCCTCGCTCGGCTCTCTCCCCAGCCCCGAATGGTCCCCCGAGCTTCGGCTGTCTTGCTTCTGCACCCGCACATGCACATGCTCGCGCACGTGCACACGATTACGCACACACGCACACGCGCACGTAGCCCCCACCCTCCTTCTTCCCCCGCGCGCCCGTTCTTCCCCTCGCCACCTCCCTTGCAGCAATCAACACACCCACACGCACACACGCCCCCCCAACCCCCCTTGACCCACCCACCCACACGCCCACCCACCCCACCCACCCCACCCATACCCACACCCGCCCCCCCATCGCTGCGCTGGTGTCCCCCACCCCACGCCCCCACCTGAGCAGCGCCATGTCCCGACGGAACTGCGCCACGTCGCGCTCCTGGCAGCGGTAGGCCGCCGCGTCGAAGGCCGCCGCGAAGGCCGCCACCACCCGCAGCCCGGCGTAGCGGCTGGCGGCGGCGCGGGCCTCGCGGAAGGCCTTGCTCACCACCTGGCCCAGACCCAGCCTGCGGGGAGAGGAAAAGAAGCGAAAGGAAAGGAAGGGTAAAAAGAAAATATGAAAGGGAGAGAAGTATGAAAGGAAGGGAGGAAGGGAGGGGCAAGTGTTGTTCACGTGTTAAGAGGGTAATGTGGGGGGGGACACGGACGGGTGTGCCGTTGGGGGGTGCGGCTATCTGGCGCTCATCACGAGGGAAAGGGCCGTCCGCCCGCGCCCCCCGCGCCCCCGTGGACGGGGACATGGCGCGGATGAGGACGCGCGCGCGTGGCGCTCTCGCAGCGCTTGGCTGCGCTGACCTGACCTGCGCTGCGCTGCGTAGCGCAACAGCCGCGCGACAACAGCAAACGCCGCGACAAGGCGGGAGGGCAGGCGAGCGAGCCCGGCGGCCAAGCGAAGCATCAAGAGCAGCCAGGCTGCGCCGGCGGAACGAAACGCATGCGGCACAACCACCACCACCGGGTATCACCCTCCTGGAGTGGTTCTCGGTCGCCTACGTCCCCCCCTCCGCTGCGGTATCGGTCTTCTTCCAACCCCCACCTCCACCTAGGAGCACGTTCCCTTCCCCGCCGGGTCCGTTTGCTAACGCCGTCTCCTTCTCCTCTGCGAAATTCTCTTTATACCCCCACCTTGGCTCAAAAGGACGACCATCCGCCCCCAGCACCAACAGCTGAACCGCGCAACCTGCCCCCTCCACCCCTCCCCCCAGCTCCCTTCCCCCCAAAAACACCCATCACCCAACTCACCCCTCACCCCCCCCCCAACACACACACACGCGCGCATACACACACACGTACCTGGCTTTCTGCAGCGGCCGGTAGCCCATGAGCATGGTTATCATCTCGGGCCCTATGCGGCTGAGGTGCCCCGCCCCCGTGCCGCTGCTGTTGGCCACCGCCTCCGCCACAAAGAGCGGTTTGAGGGAGTCCTGTTGAGGCAGGCGGGGCAGCTGCTTCACCACCTCGTTCAGCGCGTCCACCAGGTCGGTGGTCAGGGCCTGAAGGGCAGGAGGGGGGAGGGAGGGGGAGGGAGGGGGCAGGGAGGGGGCAGGGAGAGGGGGAGAGAGGGTTATCCACGTATAGGCCGGAGCCCGTAAACGGTATCGAAGGGGGGGAGGGGGCGGGGGAAAGGAGGGAGGGGGAGTGAAACGAGATTGGAAGTGGCAAGCGGGGCAGGGGGGAGGGGCAGCGGGGGGAGGTTGGAGTGCGGAAATGGTGCTGGCAGCAGCAACAGTGCCACTTCGCGCGAGGGAGAGGGAGGGAGAGGGAGATTGGGGGGGCGGGGGCGGAGGTGGTTCGCGTGCCGGCTTGTCCCCCATCCCCACGCTCTCCCTCCACCACCTTCAACGGTACCTGGGTAAATAAAAAAGGCGATACCGGTACCGGTCACTCGGCATGTCCCCATCCCCACCGACCCACCCGCCTCATCGCTGCGCCACCGTTTCCTCTGTTCTGCTTTACTCGCATCGTGCGGCAAATTCTTGTTTACTAGGTACTAGATAGCTAACCGGTACTAGATACCGGTAGATAACCGGTACTACCGCTAGATAGATAACCGGCACCCACCATCCGCACTTCATCCTCGCTCGCGTGGAAGCTCACTACACTGCCCTGCGCCGCCGCGCCGCCGATGCCGCCCGACGCCTCGCCCTCCACCCCGACGCCCAACGCCGCCGCCAGGCCGCCGCTGGCGCCGCCGCCCAGCCCCGCCTCGCCCCCGCCGCCGCCGCCGCCGCTGGCCGTCGCCGCGGCCACGGCGTCGGTGAGGGAGGCGGGCAGGTCCGCGCCGTCGGTGCCAAAGGACACCTGCGTTAGGAGTATGGACTTGGACTCGAATGTGTCGCGGAGGCCCTCCACGGTGCGCAGCAGCAGCTTGAGTGAGCCCTCGCAGCACATGTAGTCGGCCAGGCGGACCATGTTGACCAACAGAGAGACCTCCTGTGTGTGGGGGGTGGGGTGGGGGTGCGGGGGGAGGGGGGGTGTGGGGGGAGGGGAGGGGAGAGGGGAGGGGAGGGAAAGGGGAGGGAAAGGGGAGGGAAAGGGGAGGGAAAGGGGAGAGAGAGGTTATAAAGACGGGGGTGAGGTAGGGGGGAGAGCGGGGGGTGCGGCGGCGCGGAAGGGTGCGGGGTTGAGGGAAGGGAAGGGAGGGGAAGGGCGGGGAGGGGAAGGGAGGGGAGGGGAAGGGAGGGGAGGGGAGGGGAAGGGAGGGGAGGGGAAGGGCGGGGAGGGGAAGGGAGGGGAGGGGAAGGGCGGGGAGGGGAAGGGAGGGGAGGGGAAGGGAGGGGAGGGGAAGGGAGAGGGAAACGAAAAGGGAAGACTGCCGCCGCTGCGAAGGGGCTGTGCGCCCTGCTTTGGATGATTGGATCCTTGGCCCCCCGCCCCCGTCATCTCCCATCTGCCGCCACTTAGCTGTGCGGCGCCAACCCCCTGTCCCCACGCACCGCTCCACTGCCAAATCCCCATGTCCCCATGTCCCCATATGCCCATATCCCCATGTCCCCATGCCAAGAGGCCGTACATCCTGGAGCGTTCTGTGACGGAGCGGTGCCCTGGCTGCGGTGGTACACCCATCCCATGTTCCCATTCCCATGTTCCCATCCGATCCCCATTCCAATTCCCATGTCCGTCGCATCCCAGCCCCTGCTCGCCTGCTGCGCCTGCCGCAGCGCCTTGCTCTTCTCCAGCTTCTCCGTCTTGGCCTGCAAGGAACGGCGAGGGGAGGGGCGTGCGAGTAAGAAGAGAGAGAGAGAGACACACAGAGAGAGAGAGAGCGCTAGAGGCCAGGGAAGGTGACGCACAAAAGGCCCCATGGGTGCTCGCGAACCCACAGGCAGGCACCGAGGCAGGGCGGGGGCGCCCACCCTGCGCCGCCGCAAGGCGCGCCGCGCGTGTCCCCGCCCCGTCAATCGACGAGCAGCATGTCACAGAGCAGCCGCAGCCGCAGCAGCAGCCTCCGCCTTACGACCACAACAGCAGCACCAGGAGGCGCGGCGACACCCCGCGCCCGCGCACAACTCGAGGCGGCTTCCCTGTGTTTAAAACCCTATGTTTAAAACCCGTTAAGAACCCTAAAACCACCTTAAAACCACCTCAAAACCCTGGGGCCCACCTTGAGTATGCTCCTGCCCGGCTTGTTGCCCGTGGGGTGCGCCGCCGCCAGCACGGGGTTCGTCTCCCTCTCCAGCTCCGCCACCTCCTTGGTCAGCCACTCGGCGTTCTTGCGCACGTCCCCGATGAGGCGCTGCAGCGAGCGCTCAACCGCCACCAGGAGGTTGCCCAACTGGTAGGTGGCCTTGTTCCCGGGGGGGGAGGGTGGAGGGGGGGAGGCGTGTGTGTGGGGGGGGGGGCATGAAGTGATGACATGCGCTCGGGCTACGTCCGGGCAGAAGAACCGTCGCCCGCACCTAAACCTGTCCCCCCAGCTCCCCGGGGCCCTCTGCCACATGCCACGTCATACGGATAACAGCGGCAAATTCGCAGAAGCAGATCCGCAGCAGCAGCGGCTGACTTACTTTCGCTGCTCCTCCTGCATTGCCAGGAACTCGGACAGCGCCACGGGGCCCTCGCGGGGCATCTCCACCAGGTCGACCTGCTGCATGGCAAACACCTGCGGAGGGAGAGGGGGAGGGGAGGGGAGGGAGGGGCCGGACGGGGGGATTTTAGGAGAGCAGGTCGGAGGCGGCGGGCGGGCGGGGATGCCGGAGAACAAGTCTGGCGTTAGGGGTGGAGAGCAGTTGGGAAAGGCGGAAGGGTTGCGTCCTCGACATGTCGTCAGAACCCCCGGGGGAAAGGGGTGGGAGGTGGGCGGTGGGCACGCGGGTGGGCAAACGAGGCGGCGATATGTAACGTATGAAGGCCTAACCCCCCTCCACCACCCCCCTCCAGCCCCAGCCCGCACCTTGGCCCCCACGTCCATGATGGTGAAGCAAAAGTCGGGTTTGGCCAGCAGCATGCGCGACTCCATCCGGGCCCGCAGCCGCTCGAAGTGGCTGGAGCGGGCGGAGCCGCGCCAGATGCGCAGGTAGCGCTGCGGGGGGGGGAGGGGGAGCAGGGGGACAGCCAGGTAGGCAGGCAGGTAGGCAGGCAGGTAGGTAGGCAGGGCGGGCAGGGCGGGGAGAGCGGGGTGGGGGTGATTGGGAGGGGGGTTATCCACGTATAGGGGGGCGGGGCAGCAAGCCATCCCGACCTCCCCCCGGCGGCTGTCCCCGGCCCCGCAGCCGCCCGCCAAAGGCCTACACTGCTCCCGCACCCCGTTCCGCAAGACCAGCCCTGACCGCCCTCCTCCTCGCCCTCTCGCTCCGTTCACACCCCCGGCGGCTGCATCCCAACGTCCTTCAACACGCGCTCACGCCCTGCCTGCATTCCCCCCTCACTCCCACCTACTGCGGTTCGTATCTCCCCCCCTAACCCCCAGCCCACCCCAGCCCGCCCCACCCCCCAAACACACAGGCACACACACACGCCTACACGCACCTGCGACATGTAGTTCCTGAAGAAGGACAGCTGCTTCATCATGTTGTATACGGACGTCTCTCGGACCCACTCGCCAATGGGCGTGTACTCGGCCGGAGAGCCGTCCGCGAAGACCTGCGGACGCACCAAGAAACCACAAGGCACCACACCACACCACACCACAACACGCGACCTCACTGACTCCAGGCCCCGCCCTGCTCAGCTTCCCTTCCTGCTCCCTGGCCCAACCTCGCTAAGGGCCCGTCCACCCCTCCTTATCCCACCCCACCCCACCCCACCCCACCCATTGCTGGGCCCAATTCACCAATCTCCCCTCTCGGTTACACCGCCGCAGATCTTCCCTCTTCACCCACCCCTTCCCTCCCCTCTCCGCATCACCCCCGCCCCCGTTTCCTGCACCACCGCCATGCTCACGACAATCCCCCAAAACCCCCATCCCTCCCTCGCAACCTCCAGGCCCCACCCTGCTCCGCCCCCCATCCCCGCTCCATCCCCAATCGGCGCCCCACCTCCCCCCCCCATCACAGCACACAACCAAAACCGGACCGTGTCAAAGACCACCCCACCCCACCTCACCCCACTCCACCCCACTCCTTCCCATCCTCCCTTCCCTTCACCTGCACCACTCCCGATGCCGACATGGTGTAGTAGCTGTTCCCCGGCCGCGGCGCCGGCAGCGCCTCCTTAGCCACCACCGCCAGATCGTAGGGGCTGCCGGTGCCGTGAGGGTGCGCCTTGACGCAGTGGAACATCTTGACCTTGGCATCGTGGCCGTAGCGGGCGTAGTACTCGATCACGTCGGTACCCTGGGGGGGGTGCGAGGGTGCGGGGGCGGGAATAGGGGTATTAGGGGTGGGGGTAGGGGTAGGGAGGGTAGGGCGGGGGAGGGGAGGTGGAAGGGTGGGGGAAGGGTGGGGAAAGAGGGGCTTGGGAGGGGGATGTTTGTGGGTGAGAGGGGGTAGGAGGGTGGGTGTGTGTGTGTGTGGGGGGGTGCGGGTGCGGGTGTGGGGAGGGATGGATGGCTGCAGGCGGCGGGCGGCGTGGGAGAGCACAGATCAGCTCCGCGATGCGGCGGGCGGCATGCAGTGCAGCGATGCACGCGGGTACCTGCCCCCTGGGTTGTCGTGTTTGGCAGTGCCGCTGCCGTCCTGCCGTTGTCAGAGACCTTTTTTCGGCACCGGCACCGGCCCCGCCCCCCCGTAACTTCCCCTTGTCCCCTTCCGTTCTGCTCCATCCCGCCCCACGCACAGGCACACACGTGCCAAGCACAGCCCACTTCCGCAGGCGCGCCCGCGTCCGCGCATCCTCCTCCCCTCGTCCCACTCCCCGGCCCAAGCGCGATTTCCGCCAGCCCGTCCAAACCCCCTCCCCCGGCTGTGGACAGTGGCAAGCAAACTGAAAACAGAGGCGAGCTTAGAACACCGGAGAGCCCCTCAGTGCGAAACGCCTGGAAAGGCGGCGCCCCCGGGTCCACCCAGATGCCTTTGCTCGCCGATGTGTGTGTGTGTGTGGGGGGGGGGGCTGGCGACGCAGGGCGTGGCGCGGCGGAGGTGCGAGCAAAGCAGCTGCTGCTGCTGCCGCCGCCAGGGCCGCACTGGCACCCCACGCCGGTGCCGCCCCGATCGAGCCCCCCCTCAGGAAGAACGACCCAAATGCCCCAATGTGGCCGAGTGGCCCACTCGCAGTCCCCGGCGGCCAGCGGCAGCCAGCCCAGCGCAGTTGCAAGGGGGGCCCCTGCACCCCGCTCCTCCAGGCTCCTCCGCCCCTCCCCCGGTTCCACCGGTGGACATCCCGGCCCTCACGTCCTTGCTCGGTAAGGGCAGTGTGACCATGTCACTGGCGACGCTGTCGCCAGCTCCCCGCAGGGGGGCCCACATCTCCGGGGACGGTCAATATCTCCCCCCTTTGGCAGCCCAGCGCTGGGATTCGGCAACCCACTGCCGCCGTTTGCTTGCGGCCGTGTGCCGGGCATCCGTGCTGTGCCCCGTCCGATCGTCCGTCCATCCACCCAACCGGCACGGCCCCGCTCCCGCATGAAACCTCTCCTCGTCTTTTCCTCACCTCACCTCACCTCACCTCACCCCTCCTCAGGGAGGGATCTGCCCCTCCCATAACCCTAAAACCCTAAAACCCTAAAACCCCTCCGGAGGCCCGCCCTGCCGCTGCCCCAGCTCCCCCCAGTGCCTGCACCCTCTGCTGTGTGGCCCCCCTGTGGCGACGCCCTGGCGACCCCACCCGACCCCCGGTGACCGCACCCGCCGCAACCCCACCCCACACCAGCACCTACCCCAGCACCGCGCCGCACTTCACCCCACCGCACCACCCACCCCAGGACCGCACTGCACCACACCCCACCCCCCCCACACACCCCGCTCCAGAACCATCAACCCCCCCCCCCAGGTCCCCACCTTGAAGATGCGGTACCGGAACTCCGGCTCGATGATCGCCATGATGGCCACCAGCGAGTTCTGACTGAGCTCCGGAGCCGAGGCTTGCTCCCGGGGAGGGGAGGGCAGCCGCGGGTGCTGCACATCAGGCAGGTGCGGGGGGGGGGAGAGGGTGTGGAGGGACGGGGGTTGTTAGGGGGCGGGGGTTGTTGGGGGGCGGGGGTTGTTGGGGGACGGGGGTTGTTGGGGGGGGGGGGTTGTTGGGGGGCGGGGTTGTTGGGGAGCGGGGTTGTTGGGGGACGGGGGTTGTTGGGGGGCGGGGTTTGTGGGGGGAGGGGGGTTGTTGGGGGGCGGGGGTTGTTGGGGGGCGGGGGTTGTTGGGGAGCGGGGTTGTTGGGGGGGGGGGTTTGTTGGGGGGGGGGGTTTTTTGGGGGAGGGGGTTTGTTGGGGGGGGGGGTTTGTTGGGGGGCGGGGTTGTTGGGGGGCGGGGTTGTTGGGGGGCGGGGTTGTTGGGGAGCGGGGTTGTTGGGGAGCGGGGTTGTTGGGGGGCGGGGGTGTTGGGGGGCGGGGTTGTTGGGGGGCGGGGTTGTTGGGGGGCGGGGTTGTTGGGGGGCGGGGTTGTTGGGGGGCGGGGGTTGTTGGGGGTTTACAGGAAACAGTCCACTCGAACAAGTGGTGCGGACAAGTGGTGCGGTGTGGCAAGTAAGGGCGGGTCGAAAAGGGGGGGAGAGGTTCAGGGGAGGGCGGAGAGCGAGCCGCGGGAGGAGGGAGGGCAGGGCTTTGGGGGCGCTGCCATGCGGGAGGCTCCCTGTCTGTGTGTGTGTCTGTGTGTGTAGTTAGGGGGGCAAGGGGGTGGGACGTGCACGGCGCGGGTCCCAGCGCGGGTCCCGGCAGAGCACCCAAGGGGTTAGGTTCCGCCTCGCCTCACGACCTGGAAGCGGCCGGGAAAGGAAACGTTGGCAACCAGCATCCGCTGCAGCGCTCCGCAGTGCGCCCCATCGAGCGCACGACCTGGACCTAACCGCGTAACCGGCCCGGACCCAGCCGACGTGTGCTGGGTCCAGCGCAGTGTGTTTTGTGTGTGTGTGTGTGTGCATTGCGCGGCGCTCAAGGCGAACGCAGCTCGGGGCAGTGGAGAGCGGCCCCGAATGACACGGCAAGGGCTGAAGGGCAAGGGAGGGCGCAAAGCGGCGGTCGGACGCAGCCGCACCTGGGAGGGCGTGTGTGGGCTGGTGATGGGCGGCAGTGTGCCCGGGCGATGATCCGCGGACACCAGCGGAGGCTGAGCTCCTCCGCCCGCTGCTGGGGACAATGTGCGCGTCCAGGCACAGAAGGGGAGTTGATGAATCAGCCAGCGGCCAGCGGCCGAGGGAAACTCGTGTTGTGCGCCGCTATGGCCAGTGTCCCCCTGGTGCGGTCGGTGGCAGCCTAACCCCGCGCTTGCACGCAGTAGCCCCACGCGCGCGCACACAGCGTAGATTCCCACACCTACTTCCCCCCCACGTGACGCCAGCTCTTATACCACTTTTGTAGTCAGCGTACCTTGCTGCAAAACGGACGGTGAGCCGGCGCCATTCCCAGCGCTTCCCCCCTGCGCAGGAGGGCGAGGAACCTCTTAAGGCGCCCGTGCTCCTGTGTATAGCGGCATATCAGGGCTCTACCGCATCCATGGAACCATTGGGGGCAAGCACAGCGGCGCTTGTACGCACGCATTCCGGCGTCCGGAGCCCGCATGCAAGCCCAAGTCGCCCATGGGCCCACCCTGAGCGGCGGCAGCTTTGATCCAGTCGCCTTTCCAGCCGATGATTGCGGATTGCCTGCAAACCATTATCGCCGGGTCAACGGTGGCGAGCTGACTCCTTCGGAATGGCATGCTGACCAAAATGATTACCACCCGGAGTCAGCTTCCCCTATACAAGAAGTCACATATTGTGCTTTGCCCACCATTGCTGCGGGGCCGCGTGGGACTCCTGTTCCGGTCCATTATTTCGTTGTTATAAGGTACTCCTAACACGGACGTTTCCTTCCTTCCATTATTGACTTCGTCATGGCAGTAAGTGAGCTACGGCATCGTCATAAATGCAATTCACATGAAAGCTCGGCGGCAATGCCAGTTCGTCAGTGTGAGGCAGCAAGACGGTCTAACGACGGTACTCCTACGGTGTCTACCAGCTGCTTACACTCAGAGAATCATGGAGAAAATCCCGCTCCTGTCGATTCCCGCGCGTCGTACAGACGGCAGTAACAGCAGTACACGAGGTGTGTGCAGTGTGCAGGGGCGGTGCACACAGCGCTACAGGACGCATACACGCCGTGCATTGGCTTGGCGACGCTATTCGCATCACCCTTGAATACGTGTGTAAGCCTGCGTGCGTTGCCCAAGCCGTCGTCTGTGGAGGTCTGTGGCTACAGTGGGGAAGGTCGGCCTGCTCCGGGCCGCCTGTGCATTCACTCGTTACCTACGTGCCCAGCGGCCTGGCAACTGGCGCGGCACGCACAAGGCCATACCTACCGGTATCTCGCTATTACCCCTGCTAAGGGCCTCCCGTGCCGACCCCTGCGTTGCTGCAGACGGTGTAGGCTGCCCGGCAGCTTACACGCCCGCGCGTGCCCACAGCCCCCAATCGCCGGCCTCTGCATCGGATTCCAGTCCTTCGTCGCGGAGACGTTTGATATGACGTAAACGTGCGATGCACATTTAAAGCAGCGTGTATCGGTTGACCGTTCGCGGGCTGCTCCTCCCGTTACGATTACGAGCAGGAGGGCCACGCCCACCAGCCCCCGCCCCCCGCCTGCGCCCAACCGGGTGGGATAGGGAGGCCTGGCCTCACGAAGAACCCAAAGTATGGTACGCCATCGCCCATCGGTGTCTGCCGCACCGGCGACTCCTTCGGCTAACAAGGCGCGAGCTCGCGCCCGAGGAGGACGTCCACCTCCTTCCTTACGTCCACGTCTTTCCGACGGTACAGAGCGCACAGCTCCGATGCCACAGCTCCGATGTCCCCCGCATTCAGGAACCCCGCTCCCCGGGCACACCTCCGAAGATGTCGCAGTTCCCCGGATCCCCTCCCCCCCGGGCTCCGGCCTGTACGTGGATAACCCCCAATACACACAATGAAGTGCCGCAGCAAATTTTCAGTGCGCTGACGCACATGCGACCGCCCACTTGCCTGCCCCAGGAACCCAGCACCCCAGCACGCATGGCGTTGCCGCCATGGCTTGGCAACATCTCCCGAGGCGACGCCACTCCCTCTTCCCCCCCCCCCCCGGGCGACACGCGATGATGCGGTAGATGCCCTGGAGCCCATGGATCCCACGCGCAGTGCCCCCCTGGTCGCCCGGACGGAGCTGCGGGCGCTGCTGGGCGCGTCATCACTGTCATCATTGTCATACCTGTATTGGATACATCAGACAAACGCTGCTGGCCCACGTGACTCGAGCTCGCAAGCTCGCATGTATAGAGCAGCACTGCGCCCATGCGGCAGCAGCCGCTGACGCAGGGGCGCGCGCGCGCGTCCGGATCGCAGTCTTGCCACCTGAACGCCGCCGCCGTCGGAGCAGTCGTGGCGCCAAAGACATCGCTGCCACAGCGCATTTCCTCGGCGGCGTGTCCGGAGCCACCATCACGTGGCCACGCATATCGAAGGCTCACCCATCCACCCAGTCGTCCAGGCCGTCCGTCCATTCGCACACGAACACGGACACGGACACAGACACGGACAGGACCACCCAATCACAGAATCACCGCCACCCTAAAAACCCCAAGTCAACAGCGCAGCGCTAAATACCACCACTTACAAACAAATGCAAGCACGTCCTACTCCTCCAAAGAACGAAATGCGCATGCAGTTTCCCTACCAAGAGCCTATCGTATACGCTGCGCTAACGCGCGCCGCTGCTGCCCGGGGCCCCGCCCCCCCACCCCCGCAGCCCCGCCCCGGCCCCCGCCCGGCCCAGCGCCGCCCCCGTCCCCACCCGACCCTCCGTCGTCACCCCAGCTCCACGCCCTGCCCCAGCGCCTGCAGCCGCGCCTGCATGGATGTGCTGCCGCCCTGGAAGGGCTTGTAGGCGGAGGAGGCGGTGCGGTCCTTGATGGTCGCCTCGAACTTGCGCTGGCCGTTGACGATGTCGGTGCGCCGAGTCATGTCAGCCAGGCTCTCCGCGCTGGCCTGCTGACGCAGCGCCGCCAGCTTCTCGTCGTAGGCGCGCATGAAGTCGTCCTTGGCTTTGAGCTCCTGGGGGCGGGCGGGTTGTAAGGGGAGAGACGGTGACCGTAGCGGAGGGAGGGGGGCGGCGGCAACGTTGGCGAACGGACCCGGGACCCAGCAGTGGCGCGGGGTGGGGGTGGTGGTGGTGGGGGCGGTGGGGGTGGTGGTGGGGGGTTCAGGGAGTGATATGCTCCTTTATAAAATAATGAGTGGTGGTGGGGGGGGGCAGCGAAGGACGCAACGAGACGGGTGGTGGGGATGGCCCTTCGGGCCAGCCGCGGGAGGAAGCGGCCGCAGACAAAAAGTGGGCTTCGGGAAGAGAGGCGCCGGGGAGAGGTGCGAGCGAAGCTGTGCTACCCATGCGAGGTTCTTCTGTTGTTTTTTCCAGAACCAGAGCCGCAACAGGCATGCGCCTGTTCCCGCAGTCTTGGCCCCCCCCCCGCTCGCAGCACACACACCCGGCGCGCGCACCTGTCGCACGTTCTTCATGCGCACGTTCTGCGCGCGCGCCTTGGTTCCCTCGTACAGCGTCGCACTCGCCAGCTTGCCCTCCTGCCGCTCCCGCGCCTCCCGCTGCGCCCCCGACCGCAGCTCCCGGAACTTGGTCTCCTCCACCACCGCCGCGCCCGCCGCTGCCTGCATCTGCTCGAAGCGCGTGCGCTTCTGTTCCGCCGCCAGTCGCGCCCGCTCCGCCGCCAGCGCCGCGCGCTTGGCGTCCAACTTGTCGGCCAGTTGCAGCACGTCCGCCTCGCGAGCCTTGGCGGCCTGCGCGTGTGGGTGTGTGTGCGTGTGTGTGGGGGGGATCCCACCTCGATTGGCTGCCCAGTGGCCAGTTTCCCAGGCTCTCCCGTTGCGACTGACTTTGCGACCGACCCCGTCAGGCACAAGCCTCCGTGTCCATGTCCCTCAATGTCCCTCAATGTCCCTCCAAGCTACAGCAGGAGCACGCTGTTAACGCGCGGTGGTGGTGGCGGTGCATGCATGCGTGCCGGCCTCCCTCCACTTCCGCGCCCTGCTGACCCGCAGCTCACCTCGCTCTGCCTCCGCTCGGTGGCCTCGGCGGACGCCGCCCGGCGGGCTGCTGCCTGCGCCGCCGCCACCCGCCGCACTCGCTGCACGTTCGCGGCCTTCTCCATCAGAGCCGACTCGCGGTCCTGCTTCTGCCGGAGGATCTCCGCGCGCTGCCGCTCCTCCTGCGCGCGCCAAATACGGTAGCCAGGAGGCGCAGCAGGAGCAGGGGGAGTGGTCAAGGTGGGCTGCGCCAGCCGCAACAATTACGGTAGCCGGGCGATACGAGGCAAAGTGCGCGAGAGGGCACTGCGCAGAGGCGTTAGGCTCACTGGTTCCAGAACCTTCTCGAGGTTCAGACGCAAGGCCGGTTGGAGCCCACTTAGGGCTTCCGAAGGCCCTCAGCTGGCGGCTGCGTTGCCGCCCCCCTGGAGCGCTCGCGTTCGGCTTGTGACCCAGGTCGCGAAGCGCCAGGGCCATGCAGGCCATAGCACGACAGGACCACCAGCACCAACGCCAGCACCAACACCGCAGGCGAGTACGGGTGCTACGGTCCCGGTGCGCCGCTTCGAAACCCTAACGGTCCTCTTCGCGCACCTCTTCGCGCGCTCTCCGCTTGGCGACATTCAGCCGCTCCCGCAGCTCCACCAGGCTCATGGTCTGCACGGAGACGGACCCAGAAGCACGCACACGCACACGTACATGTACACCGCAGGGCGCGTCAAAAGTGTGTGACACATTCGTGACAATGCCAGTCGGTGATGGGACGTGTTGAGGTGCTGAGGCTTCCCAGACAGTCGGTGATGGGACGTGTGGGGGTGAGGCCACCCAGCCGTGATGAACGATGGGCTCGCTGTGCATACCGAGGAGTGCACACTGGGGTAACCGTGCATGTACCGGTATGTCAGTATGTCAGTATGTGCTGGACGCTCAACTCAACGGCGGCGCGGGCTGCTGGGCCGCGCAGCCCCAGCCACCCGCCTGGCTCAGGGCCGGGACGACGCCACGCCACGCCGGCGTGGCGCACCCCCCCGGAACCCGCACCTGGCGTCCCCGGCTGCTGGCAACCGCGAAAAGCGACAGCCGCATGCCCCAAGCGCATCCTCATGGAGGGAGGGAGGGAGGGCAACCCTGCATCGCCCCCGCTTACCTCGAGGAGCCCATAGTCCGGCCCCGTCTCCGTGGGATCGAACTCCCGGACTCGCTGCCGCGGCACCTTCTCCAGCGCACGCAGCTGCAGGATGATGTCCCGCCGCTCCGCCATCTCCTTGGCGGCCGCCTCGGCGCGCGCCCGCGCGTCCTCCGCCTGCTTGCGCCGCTCCTCCTCCGCAGCCAGCCGCCGCTCCTGGGCCGCCTTCTCCAGGGCCACCTGCAGCAGGATCGCGGTGCCCGCAGGGCGGAAGATTACCGCAGCAGGGCGTTCTGTTATGCAGAGCACAGCGCGGTCGGATCGGGGGGTTAAGCGCGCGCGGGCGCCGTGAAGTGCCACAGCGTCGTGCACTGCCCATGACCCGTGCCCCGAGACCAGCGTGTGAGCTCGCGAGGCTCGTGCACCGCTCTCGAAAGGCGGAAACGCCCCCACAGCAGATACGGCGAGATTCCATGTCGCGATATCACAATCGCAGGACATGAATTCAAGTAGATGAAGTCTGAGCCAGCCAGAGGGCAGCACCGCCGGGATAGCAGCAGCTGCAGCAGCACAGCAACACACCCCAAACCTCTCCCTCCCCTCCCCCACGACCCATCCGCCAGCTGCCACCACTTCGCCCGATCTACCTGCACGTTCTGTCGCGCCTCCACCACCGCATCGCGCCGCTGCACGTTCTGCCGCGCCTGCTCCTCCCGTTCGCGCCGCAGGTCGTCCTCGATGCGCTTCGCCTCCTCCTTGGCCACGCGAGCCAGCTCCTGGTTGGCCTCCACCGCCGCCTGGCGCGCCTTGATGGCGTTCTCCTGCGGCAGATCGCGGCACACACAACCAAAGTGAGCCGCAGTCGCCCCCCCAGCCGGCTCAACGAAACCTCCTCTTCAATCTTCACCCCCCCTTCATGCGCGCATCCCAACGCCATGCACGCCGCGGCCAGGCAGCCGTCACCCACGTGCTCCGCACGTGAAGTACTTTTCTCGGTGCGGTGCAAATGCAGGATGAGAGAGACATCGCCCAGGCGCGTTGCGAGCAGCGCAGGACTTGGGCAGTTGGGTTGGCCGGCACGCTGCCGGGGGGGGGGCTCAGGGTGCTCGCGGCTCCGTTACCTGCGCCGCGGCCATCTCCAGCCTCCGCCGCTCGATCGAGGCCGCTCGCTCCGCCTCGTCCTGCTCCAGCATGGCGGTCTGCCAGGCCTTGAAGCTGCTGGCGTCACGCAGCTCCGCCTCGTAGCGCTTGAGCGACTCCGCCTCCTCCTGCTGCTTGCGCCGATACAGCGCGTCCTCACGCAGGATGGCGGCCGCATTGAGCTTGACCTGCAAGCACGCACGCCCGGGCGAGAGAACGCATGTGTGTGGTTCGGGGTAAGGAATACGAGGGGCAGCGAGAGGGGACTGAAGCGACGGGGAAGCAAACGGACCCAGAAATACTTGGGGCAAGATGAGGCGCATGTGAGCGGGTGGCGCCAACAAAAGAATTGAGGGATCGGACAAAGGAGGAGAGTTGCAGCAGCAGCCCCGAGACGAGGTGCTGGCTGTCTCCCTCTCCCTTCGCGGCCGGGGCAGGACCGCAGATCAGGCGGCCGCGCGCGTCCCCGCCGCTGCCGACCCCCGCGTTCCCCACCTGCGCGTTCGGCTGCGGCGGCGCCGGCGCTGCCTTTATCCCCTTGAACGTCAGCTCCCGTGTGCGCTCCTCCTCCAGCTCCTCACGGATCTTTTCAATGTTGGTGGGCCGCTCCAGCACACGCAGCTTGAACGGCGCGGCCCTGCGGGTCCAGGTCCGGGACGCACACACACACGCACACACACACGCGACTTGGTGGCCGCACGTTCAACCGGGACGCGTGCCGGGACGCCAGAACCCCATCGCCCAAGTCCCATCGCCGACGCCGCGACGACCCCCCTGCCCGCGCCTGCAGCGGCGCTGGCCACTGCCACCGGAGAAGGGCGCCACTCACCTGGCGTTCTTCTCCGCCTGGGCCCTATTGGCCTCCCTCGCCGCCTGCAGCGCCTGCTCCTCCCGCGTGGGGCCGTCGCGCGACCGGGGCGCGGGCTTGGCGCGGATGGGCGGCGGCGGCGGGTCCTCTACGGGCAGCGGCTTGGGTTTGGGCTGCGTCAGGTTGAAGGGCTGCGGCACGGTGGGCGCGCGAGGCACGTGCGCCGTGCCCAGCGTCTCCTTCTCCTCCTCCTGGGGGCGCGGCAGGGCGGGGCAGCAGGCGCGCGCAAGCACGCATGCAGGGGAGCAGCGGCCCGACCGGGGGGGCGACAGCGCTCGGGACAAGGACCAGGAGGATAGGATGGACAGCGGGGCGCAGCGTCGCTGCACCTGTCCTCCGGCTGTGCTCGTTACATACGTCGTCCGATGCGTCAAGATCGACGCAGGCAGCAAGACAGGTGTGTGCGGCCCCATCCATCCATCTAGAGAGTTCGCAGCAGGTTGCGCCGTGGTGTGGCGCACGGTGCCGCATGGTGTCGCCCCACGCGCCAGCTGGCACCAGCGGGTGTGCACCGCCTCATTCCGCGCTGCCGCCGCGCGCAACGCCACCAGCAACGCTCCAGCACTGCGGCAACCCACACCCCGCCGTCGCAAGGCCCCGTGGCAGCACCCCACCCCGACTCTGATCGCGCGCCGCGACGACGAGACGCGCGCAGTGAGGCCCCTGATTGCCGCCCATTGCCGCCTGCGCCGGCGGGCCCGCGCCAACGCATCCGCCGCCCCCTCACTCACTCACCACTTTTCTGCTGAGCGTGACCCGGTATTCGAGTTTGGAGAGCATGGCGGAGCTCTCCGAGTGCCACGCCAGCAGCCGCTCGATGGTCTCGTCCACGAACTGCAGCGGAGGGGAGCCGCGGGGACAAGGGCGCCGTCGCAAAAGCAGTCAGGCTCACGCCGCGCCTCCGGCCCTTTCCCGCTGCGGAGGGAAAGCCTGCGCGAGCAGGGACAACCCCTCTCTTCCCCGCGCCCGGCCGGGCCCAGCTCCTTTTCCCGACCGACAGGCTCAGGGCGAGCACGGACGAGCCCGGGCCCGGGCCCCCGTTTTGGTTCAGCGCGCCGCCGGGATGCTGACGTACCTCCTTGTCGTACAGCTTCAGCCAGTCCTCCCGTACGACCTCCTTCAGGTACTTGGGGTCGAACAGGTACTTGAGCAGCACGTACATCTTCTGCGGCGTCATGGCGTCTATGAGCCGCCTGCGGGGGGGGGGGCGGGACACCGCGGGACCGCTCAAGCCGGTGGGTTGGGCGTGCGTGCACCGCACCACACCGCACCACACAGGCCGGTGCGGTGTCCAGGGCCCCGCAAGGTGTTGCCCCAAGACTCGCGCATGTAATGCACTCATCGCGACCATATACAAAAGCACACGCGCGCGCGTGCGCCAGTCGCCCAGGCACAGGCCCCAGCTTCTCGCAAACGGGGAGCCGGGGCAGTCCTCCTGGTGGGACCAGTGGCTCTGAGAGCATGCAGAGGCCCTCCTCGCGCCTGTGCTACACAGCTGTCGTTACCGGTTGCACGCGGACATGCCTGCTGGGCCCGCCACACCATGTACGCGGTGGGTACTTTCAGGAGGCGAGGACCCACGCCCGACTATGCCAACGGGGTAGTTGACAAGACTGTAAAGCTGAGCGCCGCAGCGGATTGCTGCGCGGTCCGGGCACACCCGGGCTGACCCCTGGTCCGATCTTCCCAGCCAACGTTTCATCACCACCACCCCTAGCGCCAGCTTCGCCTTTTGGCCCCGGCCGTATCCGGTGTGCAGTGCACGGAGGGCCGGCAGCTGGCCCATCGGCTCTGCTCCTCCGGGTCCTGGAGCCCATTGTAAACACCCCCACCCCCACCACCCCCACCTGCACCACCAACAGCACCCAGCAGCCTGCAAGAGATCGGACAGGTCGCAGGACTCACTGGAAGTTGTTAAAGGTGAGCTCCTCCAGTCGAAATATGGTCAGGTAGCTGTACAGCTTGTACATGTCAACGTCCTCCCGGGAGGCCGCGCCGCTGCGGGGAGAGAGAGGGAGGGAGGGAAGGAGGGTAAGGCAAAGGCAGGACACAGGCGACGCACACCAGGCGCGGGTGCAATGAAACCCATATCACCGAAAGCGCCGGGGGGCCGGACGGCCATGATGGTCATGCGTCCCGGCGCGGCGTTCCGGCCGGCCGTCCACTCTGCCGTGCGGGACTCAGCAGCAGCGGCAGCAGCACGCATGCCAGGCGGCGATCCGGTGGCGACCTGCCCGCCTCTTCCCGTACATGTGGCGAGGTCGACGGGCCACGGACCGCCCACTGGCACGCACGAGCGCGCGAGTGCGGCGCCTCGACGATGGCCGCGTGTATGTCACGTGCGGTCAGCAACGGCGCCACTAAGGAGACCAGAGGGCGCCCAGGTGCTCAACCCCACTGTGCTGTCCAAACCCAAGGACGGCGTCGTCAATGCCAGGGGCGGGCATACACAACACTGCGCTTTGGGCCGCCCGGACAAAAGGCCGGAGTCATTCGCCTGGTGCGTGGCGAGCCCGCAGCTAGCTGCAACGACAACTTCCCCCACTGGAAGCTGCCGGAATTGTTGGTGCAACGGTCTGCGTGCTTGAACCCACCGACACGTACCCCGCCCCTACACTCCCGCCCCCCGCCCGTCCTGCACGGACGGAAACCGACCCACCCGTTGTAATGGTAGAACGAGTCCATGAGCGCGCCCAATAGCCGCCGATAGCGCACTGCGCCATAGATGACCTGGCGGATAAAGCTATCATCGAAGCTGTTGTAAATGTGCAGCTCCGCGATACAGTTGTCGACATGCGTGTCTAGCGTGACTTGGGCCGGATTGAAGGTTTTGTATATGTGCTCGCACGTTTTCATGAGCTTCTCCGCGCCCATAGGCTTGCCGCTGAGCCGGTTGGAGCCAGCACTACTGGACGACAGGGGCCGTGACGGCACCTGAAGCCCAGTAGTGGCGAAGGACGTCGCAGAGCCGGGGCGAGACCCCATTTTCGGGCCGCGCTCCAAAGAGGGCAAGCGCTGTTAAGTCCGCGTGCCCCGAGCGTATTACATGGAAGCCCCACGCCTAGCCAGGGGCTTGCCCCATCACTCGGATGAGATCGTGAAGACAAATAACAGTATTTTTTAGGCACGGGGACGGTCCCTATGTTCTTCAAGTCGTGCGTCACAAGCAGAAATATAACCGCAAAGGCCCTTTCCAAAGTTTTTATGCTACAAGACCATAAACATTAGCTTCAAAATAAATTGTCCAGAGCTAGAATTGCGGATGTGGGCAGCAATCGCAATACTTCAGCTTCGAAGCTTCGGCCGTTTGCATGAGGCTAGCGCAGGGTCCACCCTAGATATGTGTGCCTATATGTTGCAGCAGGCATAGTGGAGTGGGCCCTAAGGTTGTCTTCTGTCTTCCGACAGGAGGCACAAATTGTCGTGCAAACGGCCAAACGGAAACGGAATGTGCAGCCGTCCAACGGGCCAACCGCTCGTCTTGCCCTTCGCAGCAATTTGGAAAAGTTAAGAGGAGGATGATCGTACTTCAATGAGCTTCCATGGAAAGCTGTGCTCATCTTCCTTCGACTGGTTCGTGCTGTTCGTGAGAACACCCTTGAGGGCGGGCTCTGGCAATACACAAGCCGCGGGCACGGCTGTATGCCCGACATCACCGTGACTTTCCGTCAGCAACCTCCACATACCATGTGCAAATGCCATGATCATCGCATGCCCACCTGGCATCACCGCCGTTCCCGGCGCCGCTGAGCTTCTGGCCTCGACCTGTCCCACTCGGGGCCCACTGTAGCAACCGCAACTCGGGGCAAACCCATGGCACATGGCCCCTACGAGATGCCAGAAAGCACTGCTAGGTGTCTGTGACCGATGGTAGACGCCCGTTCCCTGGATTTCTAGTGACAAACGTGACAAGCACTTCTATCCAGGGCTGTGCTGTCCCTGTGCAGGGAAGGGAAGCTCCCAGAGCTGGGCCTCCGTACGCCGGCGTGTCCCTGGAGGCATACTTGGACACGCGACGAAACGACGTGCAGAAGAATCCAAGCAGTGGGGTAGTCGTAGGCCCTTCGTGTGCCTTTGGCAGTTGTCCTGCCGCCGAGAGGTCTGCTGTACACGCTGTAGCTCTGCTGTACAGGTGGTTAGACATCGTAGCTGCTCGCCTTGGGCCTAGATGTTATGCCTCACAGCGTAGATAACGACGACATCGCAGTTTGAGCCTGATTGGATACTTGACACTCACTTGCAGACTTCGGTATCTCTTCTGCCGAGGTTGCCATTTGTCTTAAAAAGCGGGCTCAGTGCTGAACTAGCGAAGCTGCGCATACTGCATATACTTTTACAGCTTTGAAACTCTACCGCGTAGCTGCTCAGCAAGCAAAGACGGTTTTGTGCAGTTTCGGCGCCGGCCACAAGTGACGGCCGTCTAGTAACTCAGAATCACACACCCAGCGAGCCGTTCTTTTGCATCTTCAATTTTGTTCTAGCTGTGGCGATGGAAGTCGACGCAGCCGGTCCAGGGCCGGGGTCATCCCGCGCCCGGGGGCGCCTGTCGACGCAGCTCAGGTGCGATATCTATAGCCACCAGCGTGCCGGTGCTGTAAGATGACCAAAAGTTGTGCGTTCAAACCTTCAATCGCGAGCGCAGGACGCTGGTGTGCGAGCGCAGCGTGCTCGACCGGGCGGATGGCTCCGCGAGGTGGACCCAGGAGGGCAGCAGCGTGCTGGCCGCGGTCTACGGGCCGCGCCAAGCAAAGATACAGAAGGAGGATGCGGAGCGGGCGGTCGTGGAGGTTGTGTACAAGCTGCGCGCCGGCTTGCAAGGTACGGGAGCCGGCCGGTGTATGTGGCGAGGCCCAGCGTCTGGCAGGGCACCCGGTCTCACAGGCTCCCTCGTCGGGCTTCCGCCGTACACCTACGTCTCTGGATGATTGCGCCGTAGTTGCTGCCCTAGGGCCCCGGTAATGAACCGGCAACACACGGTCAACGGCGATGGACGGGGCGGGGGACGCACGCGCGAACAACACGGTCGGGCTCTGTGTGTGGGTGTGGGTGTGGGCCCGCTTCCCGCTGGCGGCGGGAGGCGTGTTCCTCCTGGGCGAAACAACCCCACGCTGGCCGCGCGGCGGCAGGGCGCGCTTGCCGACACACGCTAGCGTGGCCTGCAGGGGTTTATTGCCCCGTTTGCTGCCCCGGAGTCCGCTCTGTCGGGTGATGCACTGTAAGGCACCCTTGGCCGCACCCTTGGCCGCACCCGCACCCACACCCTTGATCACCAGGCCACGAGGACCGCTCCCTTGAGCTGGAGATCCGCGGCATCCTGGAGGGCGTCATCCCGCTCGGAATGCACCCCCGGACCTCCATCATGGTTGTACTGCAGGTACGGCAGGTCGTACAACGGGCGACACAGACATGTTGCGCCTGACAGGTTGCGGCTGCGCGACGCGTGGCTGGAGGTTCCCCATGTGTACCGCAGCCAATGAAGGAGGGGCACTAGGGCAGAGTCCAGAACATGTGTGCTGCGGCTGCGGCTATGCGGTACGTTGGCGGCGGCTGCGTCCAGAGCACTGGGACAGGAGCACCGCCGGCTGCGGTCCTATAGTCCGGTAGCTGTGCCGCCCCTGCTCCACACACACACACACACACACCCGTTGACCCCCCTTGACCCCGCTGCCACCCGATCTCCGGTCCGCTCTGACCCGAGGTTCCCCCCCCCCCGCCCCCGTACCCGCACGGCGCAGGTGTTGCAAGAGGACGGGTCGGTGCTGTCTTGCGCGCTCAACGCCGCGTGCGCTGCGCTCGTGGACGCGGGCGTGCCCATGAGCTCCATGTACGGTGAGTCGTACAACCGTACAGTCGTAGTACGGTACGTCGCGGCACAGCGCACAGGGCAGGGGCCCCGCCGGCGGACAAGTGCGGGGCCCCACCCGGGGGCCCGTTCGTCCGTAATTTGCGCATGGGCCTTGTGCCGGAGCACACCTACAGCCACACACACGGTTGCTTTGCTCCGTCCGTCCAGAATTCTGAACGCCACATGCACCGCTGACGTTCCTTCCGGTGCCTTGCCCCTGCCCCTGCCCCTGCCCCTGCCCCTGCCCCTGCCCCTGCCCCTGCCCCTGCCCCTGCCCCTGCCCCTGCCCCTGCCCCTGCCCCTGCCCCTGCCCCTGCCCCTGCCCCTGCCCCTGCCCCTGCCCCTGCCCCTGCCCCTGCCCCTGCCCCTGCCCCTGCCCCTGCCCCTGCCCCAGCCCCTGCCCCTGCCCCTGCCCCTGCCCCTGCCCCTGGCCCTGCCCATGCCCCTGCCCCTGCCCCTGCCCCTGCCCATGACCCTGGCCCTGCCCCTGCCCCTGCCCCTGCCCCTGCCCCTGCCCCTGCCCCTGCCCCTGCCCCTGCTCCTGCTCCTGCCCCTGCCCCTGCCCCTGCCCCTGCCCCTGCCTCTGCCCCTGCCCCTGCCCCTGCCCCTGCCCCTGCCCCTGCCCCTCATCTCCTTCCTTCCTTTGCAGCATCGGTCACGTGCGCGTTGACGGCGGATGAGCGACTGCTGCTGCTGGACCCCGACGCCGCGGAGGAGCAGGTGAGCGGAAGGCGCTGACATCCGCCCCCTGCTTTCTCCTGCTACTTGACCGCTTACGGGCTCCGGCCTATACCCCCGTGGATAACCCCCCCCCGCGGTGCCCTGCTCTTGCGCCTCCCTTCCCCCTTCCCCGCCAGGCTGCAAAGGCGCGCTTCTGCTTCACCTTCCCGCACCACTTCGACCTCGCCAAGGCGCCAGCCGACGGCGGTGAGGGCGCCGCCGCCGGCGGCGGCGGCGACACCGCCGCGGCGGCAGCGGCGATTGTGTCTGCTGCTGCGCTGGGCAGTCGGTCGTTCGGCAGCTTCAGCTCGGATCAGCTGCTGGATGCCTTCCAGCTGGCAAGGCTGGGATGCGAGCGAGTCGCCGTCTTTGCGCGGCTGTCACTCACCAAGAGCTTCCAGGCCGCGAGCAGCAAGTGAACGGACGGACGGACGGGTGGACGGGTGGACACACACACACACACGTACACACACGCACATACACACACGTGTTGGCGTCCGTCGTTGTGGCTGTTGTTGCAGTGTAGCGGGGCTCCAGACCCTGGTGCCCGCGGGTGGGTGGGGCCCACTGCTTTTATGACTCAAGTGGCGGTCATGGCCTTACGGGCAGGTGCCTCTCGTACCTTCCACAGCTCAAACGAGGCTTACGCTCTCGAATACTGCCTCGGCCTTTGTGTGCCAAGCCGCGCTTACCTTGCGATGCCCTCGCTGCGTAACGGACGGCCTTCAATTCCCTGAAAAGCTATTGCGACTCGTCCCGTCGTGCTTTGCCCTGGGTCGTCCGGCCACGCCGCGCCATTGCCGCGCTTGGGGTGTCAGCCAGTCATTTACAGCACCTCGCAACACACTGCACAGTACGCGTCCTGACTCTTAACGAGGGCACTGTTGCGAAATGGGTGTTCAGCCTTGCAACGCCGAGGTTTCGGAGGCTTTGTACGGCGATCGTTGAGTCGCCATCGTTGTGGTGTATCGAGTCCTCTGTGCAATATAAGGTCCTTTTTACAAGCACAAGTTATAACTTGAGGAATGACTGCGTAATACGTCCGCCCCATTCACAGTAGGTTGTCAGTCCCGATCGCCAGGGCGCACTGGGCCGTGAGGCCGCCGTTTCGATTCCCACTAGTGCTGGGAAACTGTGACGATCGGGGCTCATAACCTGTTGTGAATGGAGCGGACGTAGTACGCAGTCATTCTCCGGGTGATATAAAGATTTTCTCTCTCACAGAGGACTCGATACACCACAACGACGGCCACTCAACGATCGCCGTACAAAGCCTCCGAAACCTCGGCGTTGCAAGGCTGAACAACCATTTCGCAACACTCCCACGTGATCAGAGCTTGCACACCGCCCATCGCCTCCCGGTGCTTCTGGAACACCTCGTACGACAGTGGCTTCGTCAGGCAATCAGCCACCATCTCCCACGTGCGGCAGTCAACCCTAGTGAACGCGCCGCTAGCCACGTACTCCCGGACCCAGTGGTAACGCACCGCACTGTGCTTCGACATCTCGGTAATCACCGGGTTCTTGATTACCTTCATCGCGCATTGGCTGTCGCAGTTAAACTGCGTAGGGCTCAAATCGTACCCCAGGTCGGACAAAAGCTGTCTCAGCTTTAGCAGCATGAACCTTACCCGTGGGGATGTTATGGTTGGTGTACCCGTAGCTGGCTCTCTGCAGCCACCTCCAACCCCCACCACCAGTAGTATTGGTGACCCAACCACAGCGCCTGCCTGGCTGCCTCCGAAGCTGCCACATACTCTGTCTCCATCGTGGAAACCGCGACCGTACGCTGGAACTTGCTCGTCCAGCTCACCGCAGCCCCGTGCAGCAAGAACAAAACGCCCGACGTAGAGCGGCGGGTATCAAGCTATCAACACAACCCGCGTGATCGGAGTCATTGTAGCCAATCAGGCCCTCATCCACTCGACTGCCACCGAAAACCAGCCCACTGCACGTGCACTGCAACTGCACGTAAGAGAGAGCAGTGTCAGGGCCTTGGTGGGGTTGCAGTGCCGGCGGTGGAGCTTGGGGGGGCCTGGGGTGGGTTGGGCCTTGGGCGCTGCAGCGGAGCAACCTGGGTGAAGAGACGAGCGAGAGCGGTGTGTGGCTCTTGTGGGGCTGCTATGGGGCTGCGGTGTAATGCGGCAGGGATGCGCTGTTAAGGGCTGCTGTCAGACGGCCCCCGCCCATGCGCCCGATGGTTGACTGGAGCAGTACTGGGCCCTGTGGGACCGGGCGCGCTGGAGGCGGGGCGTGTGGGTGCCGCGACCGGCGCCTGTATATGGCTGTGATGGGCAATTTGCTTTACAGTTTGCTTTACAGTTTGCTTTACAGCAAATTTGAATTAAAATGGAAATTTGCAGCGTCGGCAAGGGGCTGGGCTAGCCTTGCGCCAGCGAGCGTGCGAAGCGCCAGCCTGCGCCAGCGGAGTTAGCCACGTCACCATCTTGCGCATAACAGTGCCGTGTTATCGTATTTTGTGGCTGTAGCCAAACCTACGTAATATATGGATAGGGGGGTTGGCACAAAGATCGTTCGTCCGTCCGCCCGCCCGGCAGCGCCGCGCACAGCTTTGCCAGCTTTGCCACTGTGTCCCCATAATAGGCCTTATGGGGCCGAGCAAAGATGTTGGGCGCCGTGTGTTAAGCCCCCCGAGGGATGCGCAGGATGTCTCCCTTGCCTTCGCCACTGGTCCGGCGGAGCAATCAGGAGTCACGCCTGTTTGTCAGACAAACACGCTGAACTGGCCCCGGACGTCAACCAGCGCGGGGCCTAATCTGCTACTGAACAAGACTACAGGAGCCAATCATTTGGCTGCAATAAGCTCACAAACATGCCCAGCGCGCGAGCAAAGCCTTGCAGGCCGGGGCAGGGTTCATAATATGAAAAACCGAATGAGATCCGAATATCGGCGAAATGAACCCTTTGTGGGCAGTATGTTGTTGTTGAAGGCCACTGGGCTAATAGGTGGCCACTGCCCCCATGCCTCGACGGGTGGGCCAACAGCCCGCGGGGGGAGGTCGAGGCCCTTCGCAGCTTTGGACAATTACTAGACACAGCGCAGTGTATGGTAGGCAAAGGCCGGCTGGCCAACGGTCGCCCGCACAGCCACTAACGGCGACTAACAGTGTCATGGAGGACTGGCACCAGACTGCGCCGAACACGCTTTCGGCGCGCTTGGGTACCGCACCGCACCCCACCCCACCCCACCCCACACGTGCGTGTCACAGCACAGACAAGACCCTACGGCCACCAACACCAGCAGGGACGACCGACCGAGTAAAGAAGCCAGGAGGCCGCTGCGGTGCGTTCCCAGCGGGACGACCGCATGCATACAAGGGTGGATGGATGTGCAGGGCGAGTTGCACCCCCCTAAAGAAAAGCTGACTACTGAGCTCTGCCCCCTACACCGGTCCTGGTGTGCCGCTGCCACAGTCACAGCCAAAGCCGTCGGCCCCCGGGGGACAACCGCCGCCTGACTCACCACACCTGATGGCCAACACAACCGCCATGCGCGCCATAAAGATGTATACGGTGGAAAGGGATGCGGGGGAGGGACACACGAAGAACTGCGGGAGGAGGCAGGAGACTCCCCCCCGGTGGTGGTGGTGGGAGGGGCCCTCCGCAGCTCTCTCCGGTGCAGCAGGCTGCCGCGTCATCAACCGGCCAGCCCCTCGGCCCAACACGCGCCACAGCCGCCGGGCGCTGCCGGCTCTCCCCACACCTCCTCACCTCCGGAACAAATGATCGGACACCGCCCTTTCGGATGCGCCGCTTCTTCTTTTCAGAACCGTCACCTATGTATCAAACGCAATCTTAAAAACGAAATTTCACCGTGCCCGCTGCTGCTTGGGGTTCTCTTCTCTCCGAATCTCCATCAGTTCCTCCGCGACTCCGCCTCTTCCTCTGCTTTACATGTGCATCATACCGTAGCGTACAAGTTGCGAGGCGAGAGTCACGCCGCCGCCGCCGCCGCCGCGTTGCGCGCGCTTACTTGCGCCTGGCGACGGTGCGGCTGCGCGGCTTGGCGCGGGCGGTGACGGGCGGCGGCGGCGGCGAGAGGCCCTGCGCCTCTTGCTGCTGCAGGATCTGGCCGATCAGGTCACCCCGGCTGGAGCCCACGTGGCGCCCAACCTCCCGACCCCCCCTGGAGCGACAAATTAGAGGGGCAGAGATGGCAGAGTCAGGTGGCTAAGCAACGCTGGGCTGTGCCGTGTGTTAGGGCAGTGACGTTGACGTTGACATTTTGACGTTGACATGGGCAGTGCGGGGTGGGGCGGGGTGGGGTGGAGTGGAGTGGGTGGGAAGCACAGGCGCAGCGCTGCGCGGGCAGAAACGCCGGCAGCGCCGGGGCCGCAGGGCGGCATACCGTATGCGGCGGTGGAGCGGCGGAGGATGCGGCAAGAACAAGGCATCAGTCCGTAATGCCGCCCGAAAAGGCGCGGCGGCTCAACTGGCTGGGAGCAATTGGCAGCAGGTAGGCTGACAGCGAGCAGCAGGGCGCCCTATTCGGCCAAATCCGGCCCGAAGCCCACATGCGCGGTGGGCCGGCCCCCGCGACCCGCACCCCAGGAAAGAGACCCGCCCCCGCCCCCGCGCCCGCTCCCCAGCGCCCTAGCCCCGCCCGGTCTGCCGCACCTGAAGAAGATAAAGGTGGGCACCTCGATGACATTGAGCTCCTGCAGCAGCGCCCGCGTCTCACCGTTCTGGTCGCCCATCATGCGGGCAAAGGTAGCGAAGCCCTGGAACGACCGGCTCAGCGCCACCACCTGAACCGGGCCGGCGCGCGGAAGCGCATGGCGATTGGTGAATGGGGCGCACAGGGCATCACCGCGGGGGCCAGATAGGGTAGAGCGCCGATCGAGGTTGAAATGGGAGCATGGGTGCTCGGGGGGGGGGGTGAGGTGCGGTGCGTGGGGTCCCGGGCGATCGTTTTGGTGGTCAGCGACACTCCAAGGGCACCGGTACTCCACACCACCTCACAGGCGAGATGGGAGCGAGCGAGCGGCCCTTGCGTCTGCCTCGGACCCCGCTTCCGCTCCCGCTCCCGCTGCTGCCCTGCTGCTGCTCCACCTGCTGCTCCCGCTGATGCTCCCGCTGGTGCACTCCCCTTCCAGAGAACCGCACCACACAGCCCCAGTCAGTAGACCCTTTCCGCACGACGGACAAGTGCAGCTTTCGCCGTGAGTGCGCTGCCCCTCCCAGTCCTCCCCAGTCCTCCCCAGTCCTCCCGGCCTACCGCGGGGAAGACCTTGATGCAGGGGCCCGCGCTTGTGAGCGACACGTTAAGTACCTGCAGCGACACACCGGCGGGGCCAGCAGCGGCAGCAGCGGCAGCAGCGGCAGTGGCAGCAGACGACCGTCCGTCGGAAGCGCACCGCACCCAAACAGAGCGTGAGAGGTGGAGAGGGCAAGAGGTTACGTTGCGGCGCAGCCCGGCGGGGCAGCGCAGCGGAGACGCAGCACGTGCTACTTTTCCTCCCTTCCCTTCCCTTCCCTTCCCTGGGTGGGGGAAGAAGGGACAGCGGGTCGACGGGCGGGGCCCAGTCCAGACGCGAACGGGCCCGGGCCTGTGTGCACCCAGGGCAAACAGCGCAGCCGCCGACAAGTCGGATGACCGGGCCCAGGGCACATACGCGCCACACACCGGCGCCTGCGGCTCACGGCTCACGGATGGCAGTCCCTGGGCAGTCCCCAAGCACTGCAGGCCCCACCAACCCACCCAAGGCCACAGCCGCCCCGCGTCACACGCCCCTCCTTCCTCCTTCCACGATCACGGTAGTTGGCTGGCTAGCTGGCTGGCCCTACCTGGAGCACCTTGGGGTCGGAGGTGGAGCCCAGGAACTGCTCCAGGAGGGCCCGGGAGGTGATGTCCGCCACCACACTGCTGGGCTGAACACCGCCCGCAGCGGCGTCACCGTAGTACATGACGCCTGCGTGCGTGCGGTGTCGGGGGTGTCGGGGGTTGGGGGGCCAGGGCCAGGGCCGGGGCCGGGTAGGTTGAGTTTAGGGTTTGGGTTGAGCCAGGGTGGGGATGGGGGGGCGGGGCCAGGGCCGAGTAGGCGCACAGCAGCAGGGCAGCAGCGTAGTGCGAACGCGTCGCGTGCAGTTGGAGGCGGCGGCGGCGGCGGGGACTGAGCCGCCCTTCAGCCCTCCCCTTTGCTATCACCCACCTTCTCCCACGCCTGCCTCCATCTGCATGACTCCCTTGTGCTCCCACAGCAGCTTGCCCTGCCGGTAGAACTGCAGCGTGGGGAGCACCTGCACACCCAGCTTCTGGACGAGCGCCTCGCGATCACGGGAGCCGTCGGTCTGCGGAGGGGCGTGAGTGTGAGTGTGGGTGTTGAGGGTGTGGGTGTGTGGGTGCACCCGCAGAGGGGACCGGCGAACCGGGGCCCAGGAAACCTCGATGCCGTCCTCGACGCCGCCCCGACCCTCCGCTTTCCATCCGCAAGGCGCATTGTGACCAGAACAACATAGCCACGGCCCGGCCCCCGCCCCCCTCCCGGCTCCCGTTCCTTTTGTGCTGTCCGGGCTGTGTGTCTGTGTTGGTCTCGTGCTGTCGTGTGCCAGTCCGTCTGGGGTTGGTCGGCGGCGACGCGGCCACGCGCTCGCTTTATTTCTGCTGGAGATATCAGGTAATCCTCAGGTAATATCCCTGGTAACTGCGTTGCGTTCCCTCGCCCCGGGCCGTTCTTATTACCCCTCTGCTCACCTCGATGGTGACGAAGCACACATCCGGACACTCGCGAGCCGTGCGCTGTATGACGTGTTTGACTGCCGTACACTTGGCCATCTGCTGCTCGTACGCCTTCTCCGCGTCCAGCTTCCAATGCAGCTCCGGCTCCGGCTCGTCCAGCCCCGTCTCACAGACCTGCTCCGATTGGACCTGCAGCCGGGAGGGCAGGGAGGCAGGAGGGGAGGCGACAGGTTCAGGCAGGCAGGCAGGTGTAGTGAGTGATCAAGACACGCCGTGGGATGGAGGGTATACAGACACGCGTGGGAGCCATCGCGAGCCGCAATGCCCCCAACGCACGCACGCCCCATGTCCCACGTGACCCGCCCCGGAGTGCCTTTGTCCCGGTGTGCATCCCCGGTGTGCATCCCCGGTGGACCTGCCGCCCAGCGGCCTGGCGTCCACCCTCCGGCCCCGTCGTCCGCACTCGCCGTCCCACTCGCCGCCCCACCCACCCACCCACGCCGCGGACCCCCACTCCGGTCTCTGCTGCGGTGATGTTTCGTCCCGGGTGCGCTCACCTCCACCACCACGAGCTTGTCCCCCGCATCATCCAGCACCTTGAGGAACTCATCCTCCGTGTCCACGTTGACGACACGGGACTCGACCTGCGGGCGGACGGCAGACCCACGGGACACCGACCCACGGGACACCGACCCACGGGACGGGGCGCTGTAATCAAAGTGCGGCGGCGATGTCGTGTGTGCTGAAGTAATGGGGGACGTCGCCAGGGCGTGAGAGTCGCCTCAAGAATCGTGGGTTATGTGGGTTATGTGGAAGAGCGCGTGAAACAGGCTCGTGCCAAGCATTGGACGATGGGCGGGAGGCGATGGCAGCTCGTTTGCGGGCAGCAGCGGACGCGGGATGTGGGTTGCGGGTGCGCTTACCTCGGCGCTCTCCCGTATCCGTCGCTCAATCTGATCTTGAGGAGTCTCGCCAAAGTGGCTGCTGTAGGCGGACCTCGGAGCAAGCCGCCCGCAGTCTTGGACGCGACCCGCAACTGCGGCGCGTTAAGGGCAGCGTGGCATTCCGACACCGGGGAGGGTGTTGCATTGTTGTCAGGTGCGCTGAAGGGCGACAAGGGTGTACGCAAGGAGTGTGGGCCGACCGTGTGACTGCCATAGCAGAACGGAAGTTATAATTCCTCCAATGGCGCTATCGTGACATCCGCAATGCCAGTTCTACGCTTAATGAGGAACACCGTAAAAGGGACGCACCCGGCGCGCTGTGCAACGCCAACCTCGGCACTGAAGGGCTCGCCACCATCCGCGCGACTGCTGTTCGACTTGATGTCGAGACACATGGACAAAGATCCGCAGCAGCGCGACCAGAAGAGCACCAACCCAAGACCGTCATCGTTTCTCTTTCAACGACAAACGGCACAGAAACGTTTGTGCGCAAGGAAAGTAGGATGACAGGCACTGGTGTTGGACTTTAGAGATGCAAGTAGGTTTCCAGCGACAGATGATGTGAGTGCTGATTGTAAATAGAAGGTCGTTGTACGGGTTGTATGCTTGCCGCGACTGTCAGAGGTTTCAAGCCCCCGAAACTGCCGGCAGACTTCATCAAAACATTTTGAGGTTCGCGGATGAACAGAGCACTTACTCATCGCCCTTTCGGCGTAACCATGCATCCCGCGGTTCCGACATACGATGTGACAGGTCCTTGCGATACTTAGGACCACGTGGAGTGCTGATTAACAAAACCTCGGCATAGATACGTTGTCAAAGTAGGCGTTCTTGCCAAACCATGACCTCTGAAACGGTGTCAAGCTGTCAAGTGCCCGCAGCTGATTTAATTAATGATCGGAAAAGCCATACAACGAAATGCGCAATTCAGTCGGTGATTGTGGCTGGTTATGTGTTGGCATGCGGAAGCAGCTGCACCTTTGGTATGCCCTACCGGTAGTCCCGTGGGTCCTAAGTCGCCGTGAAATACATCCTTGCGCAGCCCCGTTGCGAGATGCTAGGACCTAAAATAGGCCATTACAGACGTAAAAATTAAACCCTCGGCTCCAGGCGCACAACAAGTGTTGAAAAATGAACGGTTCCACAGCGGACTCCAAGGGATCACCCGCGCATGCAACAAATGACACTGCCATAACCGGAGCCCAAATCGCAGAAGCCAACCTGGAACAGCCATACTTAGGAACAAACCCCAGGCAGCGGGCACCCAGAGCAAAGGGGTAAACAACACTCGTTGTCGCTAGGGCAATTGGGCAATGGGGACCTGCACGGGTATGTATCACCCCTCCGCAGGCGCTCGTGCTTTGAATTCGCCAGTTGGGCGGGTGGATGAGTGGGTCGGCGGTTCTCGTATTGGGTGGGCGGATCTCGTGGCCCTCGTCCGCGGTTGGCTGCTGGTTGGCTACTTCCTTCTCGGTTCGGTTCGGTTCGGTTCGGTGGCTGCTCTCGTCAAAAAATCCAAACATGAGGGGACAAGCAGGGCAACCGGCAACCCTGTGAACCGTCTCCCATCCAACAAGCTGCACGGCACCCTACCAGGGAACGAGCTGGACGACGACCGTTTGCGGCTAGCTCGCGAATTTTGCGGCCAATCGCACACACACACACACACACACACACAGTGAGTGCCCTGGTAGATTACGCAGCTGTAGAGCATGCGTTCGGTGGACTGAGGACAGTAGGCGCCTGGGGCTAGCTTAGCTGGCACATGGACAATCAGGTGGACGCTGTCCTGTGACGATTACGGCGCAGCGGTTAGCACTTCCCGGTGCAGTGTGCGGACAAGGTGGTACGCCCCTCCTCAGCAGAGGAGTGCTTCGGCGGTCTCCCGTATGTGGGCGGGTTAGCGCCCCCGGCCAGTGTCGGCCCGGCAGATATGTAACAGTTACACACACACACACACACACACACACACACACACACACACACACACACACACACACACACACACACACACACACACACACACACACACACACACACACACACACACACACACACACACACACACACACACACAACCGGCGTAGCTCAAGTTGGTAGAGCACCGGGTTAGTAACCGGCGGGTCTGGAGTTCGATCCCCAGAGTCGGCACTAACTTAACCGGAAGACGTGGGATCGTACCCCACCGCTGGTCCCCCGGGTGAAATAGATCGGGGTGTCGAAGGCTGGAGACAATGGTGTCCTCTGGTGCGCGGGGCGGCTGGAGTGGGATGCTACCAAGAAGACTACAACGCTGCCGCAGAGCAGTGGTGGAGGAATGAGTCTGCATAGGGCCTGGACCAGACTGCATAGCAGGTGGTGGTTGGATAACTAAGATCGGGCGGCGGCAGGCTTCCGAAGGATATAGGAGGTGGCAATGGCACCGGTGTGAGTGCCCTGGTAGATTACGCAGCTGTAGAGCATGCGTTCGGTGGACTGAGGACAGTAGGCGCCTGGGGCTAGCTTAGCTGGCACATGGACAATCAGGTGGACGCTGTCCTGTGACGATTACGGCGCAGCGGTTAGCACTTCCCGGTGCAGTGTGCAGACAAGGTGGTACGCCCCTCCTCAACAGAGGAGTGCTTCGGCGGTCTCCCGTATGTGGGCGGGTTAGCGCCCCCGGCCAGTGTCGGCCCGGCAGATATGTAACAGTTACACACACACACACACACACACACACACACACACACACACACACACACACACACACACACACACACACACACACACACACACACACACACACACACACACACACATCCACAAGCGAGGGTAAAAAAGAAGACACCGCAGATCAGCTTGCATCCAAGCGGTCGGGCCCCCGATGGGATGGCGGGCCCCCGGCAGTGTCGCTGCTGCCACGACAGGGTATCCCCAACGCAGCAAAACCCAGGAATCAAAAACCGCCAGCTGCTAGACGGCTTGCTGCTCCAGTGTCCAGAGTCCAGTCCCATGGCGGCCTCTGGGGTCTGGTCCCGCCGCCATCGGACGCCATCGGGCCGCTGCCATCAACCACGGCCAACCCCCATCGCTCTTACTTGGCGCCGCCAGGCATGCCACGGTCCCAGACTCATTGCTGCGCAGCATCCGGCGGGAGCACCAGGGACCAGGCGCTGCCGAGGAAAGGGCCCCCCACCCCCCCAAATGCGCGTCAACAACAACCGGCAACACCTGGCCGAGAACCACCGGCGCCTCACTGCACCTCCAAAACAATTGCTGCCTGGACGTGCAGAGGGCTCGCCGTACGTACCGGGGAAACCGTCCGCATCCGCAGGGCGCAGGTCTGGCTCTCGCAGCATGTGTTGAGTTTCTCAGCAGTGGGATCCCAACCACCGTCAGGCGCCAGTATGCGTCCTTATCATCGTCCCCCCAACCACTTGTTTCCCCAAGGCGTCGCGCCAGGTCTACACGAGGTGCAGAGCCTTCCGCTGCCACCTGCGGCAACTGCAGTTCAACTCTTGCTGCTTCACTGACGAAGCACGACGGTGCACACCTATCACTTTCTCGATACTGCTGCCCAAAGGGCCTTCTGCGATGTGACCCCGAGGTATCCGTGCACAACTTCACAGGACCTGCACGGCATGATACGAGACGCCTTCACGCAGCCGACGGGAGCTCCCTCTTCGTGGCCCTGCTCAGCGCCTTTGCCATGGCGGGCGGGACAGGCGGCGCCGGTGGTGGATGCGGCCTGATGCGGGGATATCGGGGCATGACAGGTGCGCTCGTGTGTGCGTGCGCTTTGCTCATGTTCGTGTGCTGCTGATGCTGCAGGTCATCACAATGGGGTGCCGCTGCATTTCGGTTTAGGAAGACGGGGCGTGTGGGGGCAGCCGGAGGACTGCGTTGGCCGATGAGTCGCATCTAGTTGGCCACTGTCAGCATTGGCTTCGGCATCCCAAAACGTGCTGCCTTGTTGCTGCTCTCAGCGGCGGCTGCGTACTTCCGTGGCCGCGTACCAACGAGGTCATATGAAGGGTGGATTGCTTGCGCACCCATGGCCTGAACCGCTCTTGAAGCATGCATAGCATGTTTTTACCATTCCTGCGAGTATTGCGCAGCATTGTCCGAGCCCGTCATTTCCGTTACAAGGGTGGGGAGGCACACACTCGAGCCCCGGGTGCCGGGTGGGTTTGGCCAGAGTGCGCAGCTGCGACCTCATCACATTCCCGTACACCGCCAGACTGCAGCCACGCCTTAGATGAGCAGCTTCTCGATAGAGCCCTGTAAATCAAAGGGACGACATCGCGGCGGCGGGCGCCATTAGCAAAAGTTCGCGCCGGCTCCAACATTGATAAAAACAAAATACCGCACGAGGATTTACCTTGAGGTTCTGAATTTGCGGCTTCAGCTGACTGCCCTCGTTGGTCGTCACGGAAGCGGCAATGACCTGCGACGCAAAGCGTTTGTTAGAGAGTTAAGTATTGACATCGTTCAACAGCAAGTCCAGTAAAATGTACATGCAACTTTCACCCACCGGCCGCGAGACGCCGCAGGCGCGGCCCAGAGCCGCCTTGCTCGGAACGAACACGTAGGGCACGTTCTTGTCCTCCGCAAGCAGCGGAAGGTGGAGCAGAATCTCAATGGGCTCCGTGTCAGCAGCCATCACCACGAACTCAGAAATGCCGCGGTTCAGCGTCTTCGTTGCTGCGAAGGATGCAGAAGGATTTGTTTAGGTCCTGTCATTGCTTGGCGCAGCCAACGCTAGCATGCTCACCCTCATTGGCGCCCTTCTTCAGCTGCTTATAGTTGGACGCTTGCTGGACAATGTCGAGAATCGTGTTGGTCAGCTGGGCATCCGCCAGCGGATAGGCCTTCGGGTTCACAGCCTCACTCATCGTTTCCGGATCACAGGCTGATCACTACCCCAGAGGCTGTTGTGAGAGGTGAGTTAAAAAGGTTTGCTAAAGAGACATACAGTGGAAGAAACGAGTTGTATGGCGGCGGCGGTCAAAATACTCCGGCACGCATGTGGGCCTTACGTCCGGTAGCGGTTACAAAAGGGTCTGCCAGATTTCGGCGCAGATTGCACAAACTTAAACGCTGCTTCTTGGTCTTCCAGGGCATACTTCGGCTGCGAATAAAACTAACTAATCATTACAGTGAGTTGTCGGGACAAAGCCAGCCGGGCTCTTCCCTTGACCACGGTCCCCCCGTGGACGGGGCAAAAGTCAAGGTCGGGGCACGAAAGCCTGCCAAGGGTAACGTGCCAAGGCAACAACCAAGCGAGCGAGGCTGAAGCCCATCGTAGCCAGTGAAGAACGGCTGGGAATTTCGACGGGGAGGATACGAGGGAGAGGAGTGCACCCGGCGTCGGTGTCGAAGTGCAGGGGCTCCGGGGCTCACGAAATCAAAAGGGGCAGGTGGCCTTGCAACCACAGGTCAGGGTCTGGAGCTCACTATAATAACCTTAGTAGCCACAACAGCACAGGCCTGCAGCGGTTGCTGGCCATTCGACACCCCAACAAGCCCCAACAGGCCCAAACGTGGGAAGCTGGTATGGGGCAGTGGAGGTTGAAGTCCACTGCCCTCTTTAGGCTACGGCGTAGTGCCTCTGCCGATGCAATCCAAGGGCCGTCCTGCGGCAGGTCCCCGACGATGCGGACGCTCGCCTCAATCCGCCAGTCAGGTCATGCCGTAGGCGCAAAAGGACACAGGCACAAAAACGCGGCCATCTCTCCCTTCATGCCCGAAACGTATCCGGGGAGGATCCGCCAAAGGCCCTCTTTTGGGTACATGGCCTGTCACCCGGCGGCGCTGCGATTAGACTGTACGAGCGATGCATCCCTTGGCAGTACAACTGCATGCCATGTGTCACGCCGGGACACGCAACGTAGTCGGTCTATTCCAATCAAAGTACTGGACCGGCACAGCTTTCCCGCTGGGTTGATGTCAAAGCGACGACTGGACGAGACTCGTCCGTTTCAGAGGGCGATGCTCTCTTGGACGCCCTTTGGAGTCTGTACTTTGGGAAGTGTGCGTTTGAGATGCCTTGTTGTAGCTTAAAAGAAATAGCTGTTGCAACTATATCGCGACAGCTCGCAGCGGCTTCCGCGACAGACCCGGAATCCTGGGCCGACGGCCCTGTCACATTACTCGCCCAGAAGGTGTTTGATTATGTCCCTGTCGAAGTAAAATGGTCTATACTTTCGGTTCTAGCGCAGCAAGGAGCGCTGACAACGCACACGCTATCGTGAGTTGTCAAAGACTTGGGTTGGCAGCGCAACAAGGGTATCTGTTCAGGACAAACCAGGGCGGGACCGCCCTGGGAGAACAAACGAGCCATCAAAGTGCCGTCGTGGGGTTCAGGGCCCAGCTGGCGCTGCGGGCCTGCGACATCCGTTTCTCGTTGCATCGGTTCAGAAAGTTACAACCGCACGGGACGCGGGCAGGCGGCGGACCACGCAGCGCGGACGCACGTTTTGTTCCGGGGCTATGCTTCCTTTCTTTGGGAAGTTAAGTGTTCTCAGTGTATGTACCCAGCACCAAAAGTTGCCGCCGTCCTCGTACGCGTCGTCGCAAACCTGAGGCCTCACCGGCCGCGCAGTAAGAAGGACCCCAGCTGCCGCCTCGGCGCCCTGCTGCCACCTCCCATCCCCCTCCAATCCACCGCCATTTCCTTGCACGCTCGGCTCCGAAACACCAGAAACCCTCGTTTTTTATTATTATTTACCGGTACCACATTCGCCCGCGCGGCAGGGCCTTATGGAGCCCCGAGCTCGCGGCGCTTGTGAGCCACCTCCAGCTCTCCGGCTGCTGCCGACTTACGGCGGGCAGCCTCGCGGACTGCATGGCGGCATCGGCAGCTGCGTCGACGTCGACGTCGACGTCGACGTCGGTGGTGCGTTCCGCGGCGGGGGTCACCGGTGGAAGGGACGGCGGCGGCGGCGGCGGCGGCGCTCGATCGGACGAACTCGGGCCTCCCGGGCTGCACTCGCCGGGAGTGGTTGGGTCAGCGGCCGCGGCGCGTGGCGCAGGGGGCACGTCGCCGCCGTCAGCCGCCGCTTGGCCGCCGGCAGGGCACACCCATGATCTTGATCTGGGTCGGCGCCTGTTCACGCCGCCCCCGCGGCAGCAGCCGACCGTGGCGCTGCGGGTTCTGGGGCTGCATGGCTGTCACCGCACCCGGTGAGGTGCCGAGCGTGTGTGTGTGTGGCGCTGCTGCTCCGTGCTGCGCGGTGTGGGGTGCGTGTTGGGGCCCCCCGGTTATTCCACACGACACCATACGATACCACACGACACGACACTGCCCACGATTCGTGTGTGCGAGCTGCCCGACCCTAAGCCAATCCGCACAGACGCGCGCGCCTTGGCATATAAGATATAACCAACGACGCATGCGCATGAGCAACGGAGCTGTGTGCGTGAGTGTGTGTTGAGGGGAACTTTCCACGGGTGGTTGGGGGGCGGGGCGGCACGGTTGGCAGTGTCACGACTGGCGACACCGGCCGAGCGTCTTGCCCAGCGCCAACCACAGGTGCTGATCACACCCTAAAACCATAAACCCTAACTCGGCCCCCCGCCCCCCGCCTCGCATTCGCCCGCCTGCATGGCAGCGACGAGGACGTACGGCTGCTGCTGCCGTACTGCAACCGCCTGGAAGCGTTGGACGTGTCCGCATGCCACCAGCTGGGGGACGAGACAGTTGCGGCGGTTGGGATCCAACTGTCTAACCGCCTTACCTCCCTGGACGTATCCGATTGCGTGCTGGTGAGTGCTGAGCCGCCCTCATTCGCCCTCAATTGCTGTTAGCGGCAACCGATGGTTTGGAGCACCTCCCTCCGGATCGCCATCACCTCCCTCCGGGTCGGGTGCGTCCCTCGGGTGTGGCCGCAAGGCCCGGCAGCCGACGTGAGCCGAGCGAGAGCTGGCCCCCCCTCACCCGCCCTCTGCCCCCCACCCGCCACGCAACGACCCGTGGGTCACACCCACACCCACACCCACACCCACACCCACACCCACACCCACACCCACACCCACACCCACACCCACACCCACACCCACACCCACACCCACACCCACACCCACACCCACACCCACACCCACACCCACACCCACACCCACACCCACACCCACACCCACACCCACACCAAATCCCACACCCTCACCCACACCCACACGCACACCCACACCCACACCCACACCCACACCCACACCCACACCCACACCCACACCCACACCCACACCCACACCCACACCCACACCCACACCCACACCCACACCCACACCCACACCCACACCCACACCCACACCCACACCCACACCCACACCCACACCCACACCCACACCCACACCCACACCCACACCCACACCCACACCCACACCCACACCCACACCCACACCCACACCCACACCCACACCCACACCCACACCCACACCCACACCCACACCCACACCCACACCCACACCCACACCCACACCCACACCCACACCCACACCCACACCCACACCCACACCCACACCCACACCCACACCCACACCCACACCCACACCCACACCCACACCCACACCCACACCCACACCCACACCCACACCCACACCCACACCCACACCCACACCCACACCCACACCCACACCCACACCCACACCCACACCCACACCCACACCCACACCCACACCCACACCCACACCCACACCCACACCCACACCCACACCCACACCCACACCCACACCCACACCCACACCCACACCCACACCCACACCCACACCCACACCCACACCCACACCCACACCCACACCCACACCAACACCCACACCCACACCCACACCCACACCCACACCCACACCCACACCCACACCCACACCCAAACGCACACCCACACCCACACCCACACCCACACCCACACCCACACCCACACCCACACCCACACCCACACCCACACCCACACCCACACCCACACCCACACCCACACCCACACCCACACCCACACCCACACCCACACCCACACCCACACCCACACCCACACCCACACCCACACCCACTCCCACACCCACACCCACACCCACTCCCACACCCACACCCACACCCACACCCACACCCACACCCACACCCACACCCACACCCACACCCACACCCACACCCACACCCACACCCACACCCACACCCACACCCACACCCACACCCACACCCACACCCACACCCACACCCACACCCACACCCACACCCACACCCACACCCACACCCACACCCACACCCACACCCACACCCACACCCACACCCACACCCACACCCACACCCACACCCACACCCACACCCACACCCACACCCACACCCACACCCACACCCACACCCACACCCACACCCACACCCACACCCACACCCACACCCACACCCACACCCACACCCACACCCACACCCACACCCACACCCACACCCACACCCACACCCACACCCACACCCACACCCACACCCACACCCACACCCACACCCACACCCACACCCACACCCACACCCACACCCACACCCACACCCACACCCACACCCACAACCACACCCACACCCACACCCACACCCACACCCACACCCACACCCACACCCACACCCACACCCACACCCACACCCACACCCACACCCACACCCACACCCACACCCACACCCTCACCCACACCCTCACCCACACCCACACCCACACCCACACCCACACCCACACCCACACCCACACCCACACCCACACCCACACCCACACCCACACCCACACCCACACCCAAACCCACACCCACACCCACACCCACACCCACACCCACACCCACACCCACACCCACACCCACACCCACACCCACACCCACACCCACACCCACACCCACACCCACACCCACACCCACACCCACACCCACACCCACCCCCACCCCCACACCCACACCCACACCCACACCCACACCCACACCCACACCCACACCCACACCCACACCCACACCCACACCCACACCCACAACCACACCCACACCCACACCCACACCCACACCCACACCCACACCCACACCCACACCCACACCCACACCCACACCCACACCCACACCCACACCCACACCCACACCCACACCCACACCCACACCCACACCCACACCCACACCCACACCCACACCCACACCCACACCCACACCCACACCCACACCCACACCCACACCCACACCCACACCCATTCGCAGGTGTCGGATCTGACGCCCCTTCACGTCTGCAGCCGTCTCCGGTGGGTAGAGTTCAGTCGAACCGAGTCGAGAGAGGGCGTGTGCACCCACGGAGGGGCCTGTCACTGTCCGGTGCTCGCGAATGGGGATGTTGATCGAGTTAGTCCAGGGAGCGGAGATGTGGGGCTGTAAATGTCTGTTGCGTCTGAGAGGGGTATGTGTGTGTGTGTGTGTGTGTGTGTGGCATATGGGGGCCTGCAGGAGGACGTGAGGGGGTGCTGGGCGTGTAGGCCTCAAGGCTGGGACCGCGCGGGTGTGCGGCTGTGCGGGTGCGTGTCTCCCCCCGCCTCTGCCTCTGCCTCTGCCTCTGGCCACCCCGTGGTCGGTGGAGAGGCACACGGGAGACGGGAGAGGGGACAGATACACACACATACACACGAGTGCTGGGCCCGCCGCCTCGCCTCGCCGCAGAAAACAAGAACTTCGCAGACGTTCCCGGAAAGCACCCCCTCATGGGCCCCAACCCCCGGCATTGCACGGTGCAGCAGCCGCCCTGCGAGCGACCGAGCGAGCGCGCAAAACCCTCCCCGTGCAAGCGCGCGCGCTTCCAGGTACTATCCCCGAAAACCTCTGATTTTCGTCACTGCCGTACCCTTGCGCCTCCGCCTCCGCCGCGCAGGACCCTCCGACTGTCGGGCTGCTGGCGGCTGGCGGCATCGCGACAGGGGCCGACGGCGACCGACCGGGATACCGTTGCCCCGATCGCAAGGCTGCCCGGCACCGCGGCCCCGGCGGCAGAACTTGACCAGGCCGCCGCCGCCGCCGCCGCCGTCGCCGCCGCCGCCGCCGTCGCCGCCGCCGTCGCCGCCACCGCCGCGTCGTCGTCAATACTAATATCGATGTCTTCGGGGGGGCTGCACCGGCCGCCGGTCGGGCCGCGAGTGTCGCAGATCCCGGCGCTGCTGCGCTGCACCCCGGGGCTTCAGGAGCTGGATGTGTCGTACATACCCGGGCTGGAGGACGCGGATCTGTCTGGCCTGGGGGGGACGGGCGGGGAGGAGGAGGGGGAGGAGGGGGCAGCGGCGACGGTGGGGCCGGCGGCGGCAGGCGGAGTCTTGGCTTGCAGGTGCGGCAACACACAAGCAGCTTTAGGAGGGGGGCTGAGGGCCGTCGCTTTGCCGAGCTGGCGCCCGCCCGCCAATCGGGTGCGCGGCAGGGCCCAGGCAAGGGCGTGGATTGGAGGCGGGAGCTGCAGCGGGAGCGTCTCGCTGAGATCGTGAGACGCGGTGGTGCGGTGATCCAGCCAACCAACAAACCACCGCCCCCATAGCCCACGCGCGAAGCGGATCCTACGTTCCACCCTTCCTGCCACTGCCTGTCAACACCCTCTCCCCTCCCCCCACCGCTCTCCGCTTCAACCCCCCACCCCCCACCCCCCACGCCTCCAGTCGCACGCTGACGTCGCTGTCGCTCTGCTCCACCTCCATCACCTCCGACCTGCCCCCCCGACTGGCGGCCTGCTGCCCCTCCCTGGCGCAACTGCGGCTCAGCTACTGCCACCGAGTGACGGGCTGTAGCGTCCTGGCAGCGGCGCGCATTCGAGCCGCGCAGATCACGGCGCTGGCCGCTTCCGGCGCGCCGGCGGCGGCGGCGGCGGCAGCGGTAGTGCAGCAGCGACAGCAGGGGCCTGGGGTGTCGCGGCCGGGGGCTGGCGGGGAGGTTCCGGTGTTGCGGTTCGCGGGCTTTCGGGCGCTGTCCGCGGCGGGGCTGACGCAGTGGGAGGAGGAGCCGGAGGCGGTGCTGGGGGAGGTCGTGATTAGGCAACTGGTGGAGCGGGCGAGCGGCGCGGTGGCGGAGGCGGTGATGCTGGGGAGAGCCGCTGCCGCCGCCGCCGCCGTTGGCGAGGGGGGCTGCGGGGACGGAGGTGGTGGCGACGGAGGTGGTGGCGAGCCGATGGCAGCGCCCGAAATGCAGCCGTTGCGACAGCAGCCGGGACAGGGACAGGGAGGGCGCGAAGGGCCGCGGCGGTGGCCCTCCCAGCTGCACAGCTCAACGCAGCAGACGGCACCGCCGCCGCCGCAGACGGCACCGCCGCAGCCGCCGCCGCAGCCGCCGCCGCAGCCGGCGGTGGGCTTTCCGCTGTCGGCTGAGGACTTGGGGCGCAGTGGCGGCATGGTGGAGGACTTGTTCCTGGAGGAGGAGGGGGGCCCCGCGGGTGGGTCGCTACGGGGTTGCGGCTCTGCGATGAGTGGCCTCACCTCCCTGGACCTATCCAACACAGCGCAGGTGGGTCGGTACGGTTGGTGGCGGGAGGGGTAAAAACATGATACCGCAGCGGAGACGGAGACGGCGTTAGCGAACGGACCCAGAACCCAGTAATACTTACCGAACATACCTGTAACCTTACCGAGCTGAAAAGACGCTGCGACCGCGTCGCCGCCAGACCACTTGGGGTGTGGAGGGCCACTTGCGACTGACCCGCGGGTCGCTCGCAGTGGACGACTGCGGAGGGCTTCAGTGGGACAAGAGATCCCAAAAAGCGACTAACGGCGCGATGCGAGTTGCCGGTTGCTTGATAGATTGATTGCTATCGACGGAATGGTCGAGGAGGGAATCATGAGGGGTGCGCCCCGCACTCGACACGTTGAGGCCTTTTCGAGTGTGGGCGCCGTTTCTTCCCCCTTCCCCCGCCCACGTACGGACCTTGGGAGCATCGCCCCCCCGCCTGCCCCCCGATGATGATGATGATGATGGTTGCTACATCTAGCACCGCATACGTACGGCATGTGGTGCCGAAGTGGGGATCCTCACTCCCTCTCCCCTTTCTATCGCCTCTCTTGACCCCTCGCACCCGCCCACCATATCCGCACACATCCGCCCACATATCCGCACACCTGCCCACTTATCCGCTGTACCGCTGACCCTCCTTGCATTGCCCTGCATGGCAGCCTCCCCCTCCCCCCCTCCCGGCAGTTCACCGACATGGCCGCCGCCCGCCTGGTCTCCTGCTGCCCCCACCTGACGCTTCTCAACCTGGCTGCCTGCCCCCGCCTGAGCGACGAGGGGCTGAGCCACCTGGCCGCCCTCACGACCCTCACCTCCCTGGACTTAACGGGCTGTGGCCCCGCGCCGGGACCCGGTGAGCGCTGGGGGGGATGGAGGGGTAGATGGGTGGGTGGATACGCCACTGAGTCCTGCATCCTCGGACTTCAGATCTTGGATCCTAGAAGATTCTGGATTCTGGGTACTGGTTGCTGTCGCCTGCTGTCACAGGCAGTGTCCACCGCGCCCGGGTCCCCGGTTCCGCCTTCCGGCGGCCCGCGCCGGCAGAGGGCCCGAGCCAGTTCCCCGCTGCCGCCGCCGGCGGCGGCGGCGGCGGCGGTGACAGCAAGCGGCCCCGCCGCGGCGGTATCACGGACCGCGGCCTGGCGTCGCTCCTCACCGGCCTGCCGCCGCCTGCGCCGCCGCAGCCGCCGCCGTCCTTTCCGATCCAGGGGTTTGCGGCGGCGGCGACGGATGGAGGCGGCGGCGGCGGCGGTCTTCGGAGCCTGCGCCTGGGCGGTACGGCGGCGGGCGATGCGGCGCTGCGAAGTGTGTCGGGTCTGACCCGATTGGATCTGGCGGGGTGCCGGTGGGGTCTCGGTGACCTCGGGGTGCTGCAGGTGGGGGCATGGGGCGGGTGGGCGGGAGGGTGTTGAGGGCTGCGGGCCTGCGGCGTTGTGTGTGTGACTGTGTGTGTGACACTGTGTGCGTGTCGAAGCCTTGCGGTGGTTATGTGGCCCTTCTTACTTCCTGGCGGTTTTTGGAATGTATGCAAGCACTTCTCGAATCTGAAAGCAGACTCGCAACCACTGGATCCCCACCCCTCCCGCTCGCCCGTGTGCACACACACGCACGCACACACACGCACACACACGCCCGTACACACACGCACGTACACACACGTACACACAGGCGCTGGAGCAGTGCCCGGGGCTGCAGGTCCTCAAGCTCTCCGCCTGCCCGCAGCTCTCCGCAGCGGCCCTGGGCTGCAGTGGCATCCTCACGCAGAACGCCGCCGCCGCCGCCGCCGCCTTTCACCGCGACGGCGGCGCCGCCGCCGGGATGCCACGCGGCGGCGCCGCCGTACCACCACCCGGCAACACTCGCGCGCGCAGCCTGATCAAGGTTAGTCTGCCTGGCGCGATGTCGTACGACGCCGCGGTCGCGTGGCTCCTTGGCGACACCGGCGCCACGGCCGCCGGCGGCGCGGCTCCGCTGCCGACGGCACCACCAACGCATCAACGGCACCGGGGTGCGGAACCGGCGGCCGCCACTGCCGCCAGCGCCGCCGTCGCCTCCGCTTCCTTCCCGGGGAACCGGCCGTCGGCCGCTGACGTGGCCGGCAACGCGCTCTGGGCTCTTCAGAGCCTGGACTTGGCGCTCCCGCCGGCCGGCGCTGGCGGCGGTGGCGGCGGCGCCGCCACCGCCGTCGGCGTGACGGACGCGCTGCTGCTCCGCATGCCCGCGAACTGTCCGCTGCTGCGGTCGGTACGGCTGCGCGGCGCCGCTACCGTCACGGACGTCGGCGCCGCCGCGGTCCTACGCGGCTGTGGGCTGCTGCGGCGCTTTGCGCTGACCGGCTCGCGGCACGTGACTGACGCAACGCTGGCGCTGGCGCTGCGGATGGCGGTGGCGGCGGTGACGGCGGCGGAGTTGGAGGCGGCGCCTGCGGCGGCGGCGGCGGGGGCCGCGGGGGCAGTGGCGACGGAGGCGGTGGGAGGTGCAGCGGCTGCGTCAGCCGGCGGCTTGGCAGCAGCGGCCGCGGCGCCAGGCGGGGCACGATGTGGCAGGGAGCCAAGCCGGCAGGCGGCCGCAGCGGCGGCCACGGCGACCCGTGGGTCGGTATGGGGCAGCTCCGAGGGGTGGATGGATGCTGAGGAAACTCCACTGACCCACGGGTCGGCGGCGGCGTTGACGCCGGCGGGGGCTGGCAGGGCCCCTCCCCGGGGCAGTCTACTGCACCTGGATCTGTCGGGTTGTGCCGCAATCGCGGGTCGCTTCCAGACCACTGAGCTGGCGGAGGCGGTGGCGGTGGCGGTAGCGGTGGCGGGGGAGGGCGGTGCTGCGGTGGAGGGAGGCAGGGGCGCCGCCCCAGGGCTGACGCCGCCGCCGGCGCTGCTGCTGTTGCTGCTGTCGCTGGACCTCGAGGGCTGTCCGCAGCTGCGCGGCCCGGCCCTGGCGGCGCTGCTGCGCCGCTGCCCGCACCTGCGGCAGCTGTCGGCGCCGATGGACGCGGCCGGGCTGCGGGTGGCGGCGCGCTGCTGCCCCAACCTTCGAAGTCTCAAAGTATCGTCTGCGGCGGCGGCGGCGGCTGGCGCGACGGCAGCGGCAACAGCAGCGGCGGCGGCGGCGGCGGGGCCATTTGCACAGCTGAGGGCGTGGCCGGGCGATCTGGTGGTCATGATGCGATGTGGCGCTTGGGAGGCGGGGAGGGAAGGGGGCCTGGGTTGGGGAAGCGGAGGCGGGCTGGGGATGGCGCCTGCTGTTGGGGGTGCGGCGGCGGCAGCAGCGGCGGCAGTGGGTCTCCAAGGCGGCGGGGTATTATGGGGTGCACTGACGCGGCTCGAGGTGCCGGCGGCGCTGCGGAGGGACGAGAAACTGAGGGCGTGGGCGGCGGCGCGGCCGTGGACGGTGGTGACGTACATCTAGGAAAGTGTCTCTGCATTCGCCGTACAGCCGAGGCATCGGAGGTGAGGCTTGCGTGGTGGTGTATGCAGGAGAAGAGGAACGCGCGACGGTACGAATGGGTTGGAACCCGGCAGCGGCGGCGGCAGTGGCAGCGGCAGCCAACGGGGATTGCTCGCATGGATGTCTCCTAATGAGCTGTCGGCCCCTTTGGCCCTTCAGCCCTGCTGCTGCTGAGTGCCACGGCTGCTTCGCCGGCCGCTGACTCTACTCCCGACGCCAAGCTTGTGTTTTTGGGAGCGTTTATGGATTTGGGTCTGAGGGATTGGGGCGTTTTGTGGGGGCGTCAAGAGGCAGCCATGTCGGCGGATTTCTTTTTGGCGCCCGCGACGCGGATGCCGCAGGATGCCGCCCACAGACAGACAGACAGACGCACAGACGCGGCGCACTCGGCGAGGTCCTCACAGTGCGCCCCGCCCAGCCCGGAGTGCGCAGTTCGGCTGGCAGGCACCAGCACCAACGCAACGGCGCACTGCTGGCTGCGACCAGGAAGACCAGTGAGGAGGCCTCCCACCTGTACTGAATGTGAGGAACTGCTGAATCTTAATCCGTCATGTGGTGCAACTCGTCAGCTGCGACCCGCCCGCCCACCCGCCCCCCGTTGCACGGGGACATAAGCCCCCCCGCCCCGGCCCCCCACGCGGCACTGCCGCTCTGTTTCGTACTGCCGCTCAGTTGTGCTCCGTGTGTGCATCGTTGGCGCTGTCCGTGCGTTTCCTCGGGTGGGTGAGGGGGGGGGGTATGAAGACGGTACCGCAGCGATGGGTGTGTGTGCCGGTGCGGGGAGTCAAAACTGCAATTCAGGGTCCTCGCTCACCCGGCGGCTTCTCGTTCGGGAACGCCGCCCGTTGCTCTGCCGCCTCTACCCTTCATTAAGGTCCAGCGCTTGTATCGTATCGTACCGTACCAGAGTATCGTACCGTACCAGAGTATCGTACCGTACCAGAGTATCGTACCGTACCCGGGACGCTGGGCTGCAGCGGATACACGCTCCACAAAGGAGGGACTGGACCGGACCCAAGACCCAGGGGGGGCATCACCGGTGCATACCGCACCTGACGCTGCCGCTGTCCACAACACACCGCACGAGGCAGCGGAGGGCGGGCCCCAGACTGTAGACTGTGTAGGCTCCTCCCCCCCAACAGCCGCACCCGAGGGCAGAGCCCCGACACCAGGAAACGAGTAACGACAGGCGCAGTGGCGGCAGACAGAGACCATTCCGGGTGCAAATCTGCAAAAGGACCTTTCAGCCGTCCACCAAGCTGCAGTCAGGGCACCCTTCAGTCAGCGGCAATTCGCAAGATACAACCTGCTCGCTCGGGTGGCTTCGGGTGGTAAAGTCGGCGGCAACACTCCCCGCCACGTGGTTAAAAGTCGGTAAACGTCGTCAAGGGCCCCAGGGACACCGTAGGGACACACGCCGCGATGCGCGAGGGCAGCAGCAGCACGACACACAGCACGTGCACCCGCGTACCCGACCCGCGTCCCCAACCGCCGGTGATGCACGGCACCTCAGTCCGCACCTCGGTTACTGGCTTACTGCCCCTCCTGGTCCGCGTGGTCGTACATGTCACATGTCACATGTGGGTTCCGGGTCCATGTTCATGCGAGTGGACGAGCAGTCCGCAGCACTCCACACCGGCGCGACGACGGACTGCACTGCACTGCACGGACTGCGACTCGTCAGGTGCCAACAAGCAGAGGGGAAACAGACAGACGAGAAGCTCCCGATGCAGCCGACTCCTCAGCGCAGAGGCCCGGCATTTGCCCAACCCCCCCCCCACACACACACACACGCAGAGCACGGCTCCCCAATCACACGGCAGCGAGGCTGCTGCTCGGAACGCTCTCCGGAATGCTCTTTTGCTGGCGAGGTAGCGGGTGAGGTAGCGAGCGAGGTAGCGGGCGAGGTAGGTAGGAGGCTACACCGCCTGCCCCACCTCTTGGAGCGCCTTTCTTATGGCCTGGTGCTTGGAAGGAGGGGAAACAACAAATGGCACACGTGGAAGGGGGGGGGACGGTGTTTGGGGCGGATCGGGCGAGTGGGCGGGCGGGCGGGCGGGCGGGTGAGCACGGTAAGGTTGCTGACACATACCGGTACCCCTGGTGTCGTTACGGGGGTGGGGAGGGAGTGATTCGGAGATAGACTGCGACCCGGTGCGCCGCCGCCCGACACCCATCCCCTCACCGGGCGGGCGGCCGCCCAGCTTTCGCGGTTGCACGGGAGGGTACTCGTGCCGCGCTTCAAACACGCGATGCCGTTTGGTCCGTTTAGTCCGTGAAGTAGGGACAGCATCCCCCTACCCCGTCCCCCTCGCCCCAAACCGCGCGGCACTTTCCCCCGGCACGGGCACCGGCGGCAACCCCCCCTGCTAACTGTTCTCCCCCACCTTCCTCCAGCCCCCCAAAGCGCCCGCCCGCCCAAACCCACCCACCCACCCGTCTACCCGCCCATCCTAGACCCCACCCACCCTCCTCCGACCCAGGCCACACCCAGGAACGGGCCCCCACCCACCCCCACCCACCCTCCGTCGCATCTCGCTGCAGTCCATCTCCAACAACCTCCCCCCACCCACCCACCCACCCACCCACCCCCCCGCCCCACCTTGTACTCCTCCCTAAACCTGAAGGAGCTGTCCCGCTGCTCCGCCCGCCTACACGCCTCCGCAGCCTCACCGAACCGGCCCAGCGCGTACAGCGCGTCAATCAGCCGGATGGGGGCCTGCATGGGCGGATGCATGGCGGCGCATTGAGGCCCGCATAGCGGCGGGCCGGGCCAGGTCGGGTTGGGTCGGGTTGGGTCGGGTTGGGCCGGTGGCCGATAAGAAGCAAGAAACCAGGTACGTTGTGTTGTTCGACCGGTTCTGCAGCACCGAAGACCCTTTCGGGTCCACTGCAGAAAGCAAAGGATTGATTCATCTACGAGCGCGTTTACATGGTCGGTCTCGTCGGGCCAACAGACATTCGCGAACGACATGACACCGGGAAAAGCGGTCGCCGCCGTACAGGGCCCGACGCGCCTGGGTGGGGGTTAACAACGTAACGCCCAGAACGGCGCCAACCTCCGCAAAAGGCGGCGGCAAGGCGGGCAGTGGCGAGCTGGCAGAGGGACGCCTGCTGCTCTCCAACCGCCCGCCCTGGCCGGCGCCACCCGATGATGAAGATGAGGGCTCGGCTCGGTTCGGTTCGGTCGTTATAAAAACAAACACACCGCAAACATTGCGCCAATGATGGCGCAGAGCAGAGCAACACGCTGCGTCCTCCCGGGCCCCGGTCCCCCCCCCGGGCCCCAGGGTGTCAGAAACCTCCCCCCCGCTCTCACGTTGTGGAAGCCCGGCGGCGCCAGCTCCACCGCCCGCTGGGCGTCCGCGAGCGCCGATTCCTTCTCACCCGCCTGGCGCCGGAAGAGGGAGGAGGGTGGAGGGTGACAACGAAACATTTCAGGTTCAGATTTGGGTTCGCAGTCGGTGTGGGGACCGGCCATGCGGTTGGGACGGAAGGTGGGCTGTGGCGGCAGGGACAAGGTGGAGGGCTGGCGGCGCTGCAGGCAGCACGCCAGGAAGGGCGCAGGAAGGGGGTTTTTTTCGGGTTAAAAGGTGTCCGCCTGCACGACGCGCGCGGCATCTGCACGGCCGCGCTGCCGACGGTACGGCTGTCGTACCTGAAGATACGTGGCGCTGCGGTTGCTGTACAGCATGTGCGCGCCGACGGGCGGATCCAGCTGCAGCGCCTGAGAGTAACATTCAATGGCTTTGCGAAACTCCTGTCGTGCGGCGTGCGAGTTGCCCGAAAGGCGGAGCTGGCTTGGGCGACAAGGGCAGTGGCGGGAGGCGTAAGACGTCGGGAAAGGGGGGCAAGGATGGGGAAGGGGTGAGGAGGGTGAGAGGTACGGCGGCATGGATGGGACTGCGGAGCGGGGAGAGCTGGGTGGTGTGGGCTGGCGCGAGCAACGATGCATGCGCGGCGGCGCAGGTTTTACGGCCGTCGTACATGCGGTACAGATCTACAGAACGGAGAAAGTGGCCCCTGTCTTCCCTCAAGAATGGGGTTGTCTTCGGCTGGTGATGGGGGCTACAGGTGGGGGCTCCCCAGGGGGTGGGGTGGGGTGGGGTGGGGTGGGGTGGGGTGGGGTGGGGTGGGGTGGGGTGGGGTGGGGTGGGGTGGGGTGGGGTGGGGTGGGGTGGGGTGGGGTGGGGTGGGGTGGGGTGGGGTGGGGTGGGGTGGGGTGGGGTGGGGTGGGGTGGGGTGGGGTGGGTGGGGTGGGGTGGGGTGGGGTGGGTGTGTCCAGTGACAGGAACCCGATGGGAGAGGAGGGTGCTACCGTGCGTAGCCATGCGAGGCGGGCCTGATTGGTTGGTGGAAAGTAGTATGGGCTGGAGGAAGAACGTCGGAAGTACGGAAGCGAAAAAAGAGGGATGTATGACGGGATGGAGCCTGAGATTTGGGTGCGCCAGGGATGGGACGCGCTGTCGGCGCTTTTGCCGTACTTGCGTCGCTTGGAGGACAGTGTCGTCGATGTCGGATCCACAGAACGCACCGAGGACCTGAGGGCCAGCACACAGGTTTAGGAATGGATGGAATTGACATTTTAGCTAGTGGCGTGTGCACCACGTTCGTTAATAGTCGCTGCACAGGTCGACCGTGACGGCGTACCTGCATCAAGTCGGATGGGGTAGCAACGTGGTGCAGAATCTGCTCGCTCGGCAGCAAGACCATATTTGGGCCATTCCCACAGTTGCCTGCGAAGCCCAATGTGGCGGCCACAGCTGTCAAGCGGTTGCCTGATTTATCAGTTAAACCGGTGCAACATGAATAAACCTACCAAGACAGCCTGTTGGAGCAGTTTTTAAAGATGGTATAGCCAAATCGTTCGCAAACTTCAGGAGCTACACACGGAGAAAGAGCCCTCAAGAGCTCGGAGAGGTCCCAGCCCCGCCCACAAAGCAAAAATTGGGTGGCAGGAACCTGATGTTCACCTGCTCTGAACCTTGACGCTTACAAGTGCGATTTATGCAGATTCGAAGTTCGCATTTGGTTTCGGCTTGGCAAAGCACTCGGAGTCGGTCCAGCCGCAGCTGGGATGCACCGGGGTATCTTAGCAACATAATTTGGAATGTTCGAGGACAAGTATCTTTAAAAACTCTTTAGCAACTCGTAGTTCAACGGCGGAGGAGCCGGAGCTCGGCGTGTTTCGTGCCGAGGCGGTTGTAAAAGTGCTTGCATCAGAGTCAGATGCGAAACCTGATGGATGGAGACCTATGACAAACCAAAGCTCGAAAACTGGTGTGGCTGCTAAGTTTATGAGCAGATGAAGCTTCTGGCTGCAAAATCGTCGTGGGAGTTGGTACGAATATGCCACAACAACGGTAACTAGTCAACTACCATCATAGGTGAATTGGGTCTTTGGGTGTGTAATCTACTTGTCATTGTGGCAGAGGGTGCGCGCAAGTTTTGCGTACTTTGCACTACGTGAACGATAAAGCGCTTTGTTCTGGAAGATGTAGTCACCGTAACACCGTTTACAGAGCTGCTGTCGGTTGAACCCCATGTCTGCCAACAAGTGCTTTCAACCGACTCTCAACCTCACCATCCTGGCCAGATGCCGGGGGATGCGGCACGTCACGTGGTGCATGGTACTGGGTTTTGTTGCCGCACAGGGCCCTTGCCTCTTCAAACGTGCACATTGTTGCCTGGTGTTGCCAGGCCCTTGCGCACGACGCTTTACGTACCGTACACCCGCCGCTTCCAAGTCAGCGCCCAAGACATGGCAGCCACGCCGTTCATAATCAGTCTTGCGGAAGGAAGTGTGCTATCCGCTCCCATCGCCAACGGAGGAATGCCTGCGAAGCCATGCGAAGCCAGCTGAACGGCTGTCGTATAGCATTCATACCCAATTGAACGGAAGATCACGTCCGGTTTACCGTACTTGTTACAAGGGGCTGGACCGGGCCACGCCGGCATCTGATGTGCCATTCTCCCATTCTCCAATGCATCATGAGCCGCCATTGCCACGGACCCAAAGATTGAAACATGGTACAGACTGTACGGGCGGGCGCGCACACAGACGCCCATGCCCCGCACAAGAGCTACAAAACGGCAAACACACTCGCTGCCATGATGATGCATGCCTCAGATGTAATAAATTACAGGGATGCGCGGGTAAAAAAGCTAAAAGAATGAGCCAACTGTTGCGCGGGAGGACTGCGCTTAACCACGAAGCAGCACTACGGTAAGCTGCAACGCCCCGCGGCGGCCTGCACCTCGTTACCACACAGCCCGCACCAAACGACACCCACATTAAACGCCGCAGCAAGATGGACTTTCGACGGCTGCATACTGTACCGCATCAACAGAAAAGCACTCGCATCGGCCCCCGACTTGCGCTCGAGGCGGCTTTCCTCGCGCACCGCAGCGCCAGGGCTCGGGCCAACCCGCGCGCCCCGACAAGCATGCACGCCGCCGTAGCTGGGCCGCGCTCAAGTGATCAAGCGCCCTGCGCTAAACGACGCTCCGGCTGCAAAAAGTACAAAACCAGACAATCTCTTTTAATCTTCTCAGGCCCAAGCGCATTCGCATGCACCCACGCACGTCGATTCGCCAGACATAAGCCAGCGTCCGACTCCCGAAACCACGATGCCGCGCCTTCCAGCAACTTGTACAACCGCAGTGGCAAATGATAAACTCCAAACTCACGGGAAGAATAGTCCCGTGGAACGTTGGCATGCCAGACCCAGTCGAGCCGCGAACAAATAGGCCGCTTCAGAACAAAATTGGGCCAGGCTTCGCCCGCAGGCCCCGGCGGGCTTCCGTAAACCCACTCGCAATAGTTGCGAGCCCCTGCAGGTGCCAGAATCCATGCAATGCTGCACCTTCATGGAAGGCGAGCTAAATCGGTCCGCCACGTGCGTCTCGTCTCGCAGAGGAAACCAACAATGTGGGCCCCCGCTGGCGCACTGGCGGATACACACAACCAGCCGAGTCCGGATGCGCATGACCGTCATTTGCGGTTCTTGCTCAGGCGCCAATGTCGTTGGCGGTCGGCTTTGGCGCTATACACCGCACAAGGGCCGGGCCGCTCGCGGAGGATTCCCCCCAGCGTGGTCACAAAGGACCGACCTCCCCGCCCAGGCCCCGCCCCCGCCAGTCCTTTCCACTTTCCGCCAACAGCAGTCTCTCCATCCGTCAAAAGCCATCAGCAGCGGAAGGGCCTCATGCACAGCACCGTGGCAAGGCGTGGCGTCCGGTCGGCAGCATCACCTTTAAGCGGCAGTGGCGTCCATTTCTTTAAGCGGGTCACGAGACACCCAACCCTCCCGCGCACAGCCTACTTCAGGTGTCACGGGCGACCCACCAAAAACTTTAAAAAAAGTACCACCTGCTGCAGCGGGCGGCAGAGTTTGCCATGGCGCATCACCACAGCAGCACTTGATTATTCATAGCGCGGCACATCCAGAACCATACACGCGCCCCCGCAAAAGAAGAAGCCGCTGCACACTCGACACTCACGCGACGCACCACACCAACCAAGAGGATCCGACGAGCCTGACAGCAGGGGAACTTAGGACACACACACACACACGTAAACTGGACTCTGAACCGAGGTTGACCTGACCTGCTAAGGACACCCCTCCCTCCGCCCCCACGAGCAGCATGCGGGCTGCGATTCTTCCACCAATAGCCACCCGCTCCATTCATCCCATGCAGCCGGGATACTACGGTACTCGCTCTCAGTGCCGTGCCGCAAATCTAATAGCAAATCACCCAACGCAACAACATCAACTCTGGGTTCAGTTCCGGAGGCCTTGCGCAGCAAAACAGCCGCCGAAAACGGCCCCGATCCTTCACTTCCATGCCCAACAAACAACCGCCGCCCAAGCAATACCCGATTTCAGGCATTTGCGCACAGTGGACGACCAACTGGGTGTGTCCACGCTCAAATAAAGCATGTGCGAAGCATTCGCACAATGTCGACCGACTTGCAACGAGGCATACCGAAATTTAGGCGCTCTCGTGGAGGAGCAGCAGCGCGTCAGCGAGCTCTGCGAGCTCCTCCTCCACATCCACAGTCACCGGCGGCCGCTTCGCACGCGGCGGCGGCGGCAGCATATCGGCGGCACCGTCGTCGAAGTCAAACCCTCCACGCGCCGCCGCAGCAGTCACCGCCGCCACTGCGGCCGCAGCCGCCGGGCGCGTCGGCCGCCTGCTGCCGCCGACGCCCGTCACAACGTTCAGCCGGCTGTGGCCGCCGCCGCCGCCCGAGGCGGCCCGGTCTTCATCCATCCCATCGCCGTCATCGCCATCGTCCATGTCGACGTCCGAATCGCCCTCCACAATCGTCTCGGGGTCACGCTTGTAGACGGGCAAGCCGCCGAAGGTGCTCCGCGGGCCGAAGTTGGTGTACGGCGCCACGCCGGGGTGGAGTTGCGCATGGTGGTGGTGGTGGTGGTGGTGGTGGGGATGTCCTCCGTGGCGAACAGGCGCGGAGCCCCCCATCAGCGGTGACGTGCCCGCCACGTAGCCCGACGACACTGGCGAAGTGCCCAGCGAGGAGCTGCCCAGGGGATCCCACTGCGTGCTCTCGTCGTCGTGCTGCTGCTGCTGCTGCTGTGGAGGGGGCAGTGGAGGGCGCAGTGGAGGGCGCAGTGGAGGGGGCGGCCCACAGGGCCAGGCAGGGCATGCGTCAAGTAGGGACGGCATCAACGAGTCGGTCGGACCGCCAGTGCCATCCTGACTTTGGAACGCTTCACAGGCAGATGTGGCGCTGGCCGTCTCAAGATGGCGGGAGGTTGCAACGGACAGCGACTGTGTTTGGAACGCGCAGGCGTGGAGTGTACCATCCGGCTTTCGCCAGCCCACAGAGAGCTGCCGTCTCCAAAGGGCCCAACTCACCGGCATTGCGGCCGCGCTGACATTCGGAAAGTTGACCACCGCGCGGGGACCACGGATCTCCCGCGCGGCCTTGTCGTACGCCAAAGCCGCTTCCTCCGCGGTGTCATACGTCCCCAGCCACACCCGAACGCCCTGCACAGGTAGAGACGAGAAATACGGGAAGAATGAATGGGTCATATGCGCACTTCCGCTCACACCAATGCCGAAGCCAAATGAGGTAAATCGGCGATCCACTTTCCCTCACCTTGTGCGGGTCCCGAATCTCGGCCGCGAACTTCCCCCAGGGCCGCTGCCGCACCCCGCGGTATTTGCACGCGCCCGACTTGTCCGGCTTCACGGACAGAGATGGCGCCGACGAGCTGGCCTTCGCACCGGCCGACGAGCTGAGCAGGTTGGTGCTGCTGGTGCGCCGACGACCCGACAGCCTGGGGGAGCAGGACACGCAGGGGAACAGCGCAAACTCAGCACCTGCGAGGAGGACTGTCGGCGCAGAGGTGCTTTTCTGCGGGGGCGCGCCCCTGGCCAGGACAGCCCGCAAGGCAGGCGCCCACGCGACAACCGGCCCCCAAACGCTCGAGTCCACACGGCATTGGATACTGTACATCGGCCCCATCCTGCCACCACTGCCCACATTCGTGGATAACCCACCACCATCAAGCGCAACTGCTAGATTTCCAAGTGCGTTGTACCGCGCACCTGCCCGCCGCGGGCGACGTCCCCAGGCTGGGAGGGCTGACGCCCAGTGGCATTCCGCCCTGAAACCCTCCGAGGTGACTGCCGCTGCTCTTGAAGCTGGTGCTGCAGCCAATCCCTGCGGCGGGGTGGTCCGCCAGGCTCGACGGCATCAGTCCAGGTCCGCCCGGCGGCAGGGGCGGCTTGCCGCACGGCGCTGCAGCGCCCGGGGCTTCCGCCATCGCCGCGGCGCCGCCAGCCGCCAGCCCGTTTGCGAAAGGGTCGACAGCAAGACGGTAGTCGTTCGCTGCGGGGTCGACTCCGTCGTTGCCATTGCTGCCTTCCAGAGCCGCAGCCATCGGTTCCGGCGGCCTGGCACTTGCTTGCGCGGCCGCAGCGACCGGGCCATGCTGAAGCCACGCGGACGCCGCCGCCTGTGCTGCTGCAGCGATGGCGCCAACGGACTGAAAGGCGGAAGACAGATGCTCCGACGCGCCATCGTTGCTGACGGAGGCCACACCCAAGGCGGCCGCCGCTGCGACCGGCAAGTTGGCAGCACCCGAAGGAGCTGGAGGACTGCCTGCAGCAACCGCATCGTGGCTGTTTTGTGAGGTGGACGGGCTTGATCCGTCGCTGGGCTCTGCCGGCGGCGACGCTGCAAGCGGCGGCGTAGGCACCGCTAAGCTGGGGTCGGAAGCCGGGGGGACGCTTGCAGCGATCCCACCGGCTGGCAACGCGGTTCCCGGAGGCTTCAGCGCAGCCAAATCGCTCATGGCGCCAGGCATGGACACCACTTGGCCTGCGACCGTAGCCCGCGCTGCCGCGGCTGCTGCAGCCGTCAGCGGCGGCAGGCCGGTCGGGAGTATGCCCGGCGCCCCGAATGGCAATCCCCCGAAGAATGTTAATGGATTAAACTGCCCCACGCCAAATGCGACTGCATTTGGAGCCAGTGTCGCGCCAGGGGCTGGTGGCCGGGCAGATGCGATACTGATCGTGGGCGGTGACGTCCCTGCGCGCGCGAACCGAAGCGCGTAACTTTTCAGCAAAGCGCATTGTACATTGAAGGTGAGCAGCTGTACGTGTATGCAATAACAAGCTTGTGCGCGCCATCAGAGTCAACCACAATTCCCAAATCTCGGGCGCACCTGGAAGCTGCAGCCCGAGGCTGGCCGCATCCAGGGAAAGCAAATTGTGCTTCGCTTTAGCATCAAACATCATGTTGATAGACCTACGGCACAGAGGCATCGCAAGAGGAAGGTGGTCGGGTGAGCCGCGGACAAATATCACACGGGCCCAGTTGGAGCTCGGCGCGTGCTCGTGCGTGGATATACCAAGCATTGAACTGCGACGCCACCGAAGCCACATGAAAACCTCAACAGTGTGGCGCGCAGGCCAAAGGCAAGTGCCCGCAGCCACGTGTATCGCAACCGAAGCGGCCTGCGTGCCCAGATCTTGCTGCCCGGCGCGCGCCGCATTCTGACTGACTAGGTATGCCACAAGGATACAATCGGCATGGACAGCCCGCTGAGCGACCGAGCCCGCCCGAGCTGCCCAACAATCGCCGTTTTCTGTGCGGAAGACCCGGGTCGCCCCAGCGCACTTGATTTGTCCAGCAAGGCCCAAGCTGCAATTCGGAGCAAGGGGCACATCCCGGCTCTACTTGCACGCAGCGCAAACTAGCCGCGCGGTCATAATCCATTCCGTCGACCAACCGCGCACGCGCAACTGCAACGGGCCAGTTACCTGATGAATTCCACACAGGCAAAGCAGCCTTCGCCCGTAAACTTGGCCGCACACGATCCTGCCTGGTCTCCGCCGGTGGTAAAAGCTATGAGACAAGAAACCTCGTCGACGACGCGAACATGCTGGGAGGAAGAGTTATCATATTTATGGCTTTGTACATGCAGGTCTATGCAAGCCACACCGTTTGCGGATGGAGTCCAAGTCCTAACATGGTGCTTCTGCTATATCAACCTCTGTACGGAATAAACGGCGCAGAAGCCAAACCCTCGCGCCTTGCACCAGCCCAGATCTTACAACGATCTGTTAAGGCTTTCATCTGAATGTTTTAACATGCAGCATAGCCTTATCCAATTCCGCCAGCGAATCGAGCCTTCAAAAAGCCCTCCAAAGTTGGCATATGTCCCTAAGGTCATAAGGCATTCGCAAGCGAAAGTCCGTAAAAAGCGAAACAAACCTACACGGAGCTCCAGTCATGTTTGGATGCGTGAAGGTCTACAGTCTCCGTGACATCTGACCAGCGAGCACGTCATCCTGACGAGGCCGAGCCACGAGGACGGCCAGCAACATGAACGCATCAATGAACAAAAGCGGAAACCCATGAAACACCGCGCCGGGGTGTTCACACCAAAAAGTGTGGACAGGACGGGGACCAGCCTTCTGATACCCACAACAGCCCCAACACCTTCGCGCCCCCGCCGCAACGGACATAACTGTTTGCTCAATCCGAACGCTTCCGCGCCATCAAAGGCACGCCGCTTAAGCAGAGCTGTTCACAGCGGCGACCCTGGCGCCGACAGCCGCTGTTTCTTGGCTTGATGGGACGCCACAGGGTCACAGCGCGGACACGTGAATTTCTCGTGCTCCAAGACCTCGTGCCCCAAGCCAAGGCAGTGCGGATGGTACCTGCGGGCGGGCATAAGGCACAGTCAGCAATGCGAGGGCCCCTCGATGAGGAAGCCCGTGGGGACTGAGGCACGGCACCGTGCGTTTGGATGGTAGGGTACGCGGGAGGACCCAACCCTGCGATTCCTCCTGGTCGCGGTGGTGGAGTCCGCGTTCTTCATTGCCCTTGATGGGCGAAGCCGCCGAATTCATGAACCACCCGCGAACGGCGTGCCTTGAAGCTTCCCCTGGTGGGGAGGCTAAAAGCGTCATGGGTGACACAAGGCTCTTGGGGCGCCAGTTGGCTCCCTCCCATGAGCGGCCTTTAACCCTCTGCTGTGGATGCTCGCTTCCTTTCTCAGCGTGGCTGTACCGGGTCACGCGACTGGTCGCTTGGGCCCGCCCAAACCGCGGAGGGCTGCGACGGTGTCAGGTGCGGTATGCACCGGCAAATCTTTTGGCTCCGCCGTAACACGGTTCCCTCACGCAATAACGTACAGCAGAGGCCCACACCCCAGGGTAGTGACCGAAATGGCTAACCCTGGAGGCTGCTGTTCGGTCGACTGCACTGCATCTTCAGAAGGTTACCGCCCAACGGCAGGAACAGCGAGCGGGTCTGCGGAGCCCACGCCAGCAAATTGTGCCATTCCCCAACACGAATTCCCCACATGCGTCCGCTAGGCGCACTGCGTACGCACCACTCCTCGCAGCTTTCGCACATCACCATCGGGTTGTCCGGGTTGTGCGGCAGCTCGCATATGCAGTACCTGCACGCATACAAAAGACGAGAGGCACTGAGTGAGAACGGAGTCCGGTAACAGGGGCCCAGGTCCCCAGGAGCGCGGCCGTCGCCACAGGTCGGTGGATGCCGCCCAACTAGATTGTGGGTTCCCCCTCGCCTTCAGCACCACCTACTTACACAGGCACCTCGTCCGGCTCGAATTGATTGGTCTGGGGCTGCATCAAGCACACCACCAACAGCACATTTCGGAGCGGGCGTCAGTAACGCGTATTTAACGCCGTGTTTCTTCAACAACGTAGCGCAGCCACCGCCGCGGCTCAACAACACCACCGCACAGCGTCGCACAGCGCGGCGGCGCTGCCGACACCTATCACGCGCTCTTGACCCAGGCGAGCACTGCTGCCTTCAGTCGGCTGTAGCCGTTGGTCCTCCCCAACCCACTTGCCCCGCACCGAGATCCAACCCCAGAATGCGCGTTTTTCCTGCCTTGGATGACCTGGCGACCAAGTCAGCGCGGTGCCATTCACGGCAACGGAGCACCTAAGAACATACGGGGGTAGCATGGCAAGCCCAGCCCAGCGCAGCGCACGTGGTACCTTGTAGGTGAGCCGGGAAAAGAAGTCGTTCTCCCGGCGCTCCTTCAAAGCCTGACAGTGTCCCAGGGCCACGCACAAAGGGCGCAACATTGAGGTGAGCTAGCTCAGCACCGGACAGGGTCGCCGTAGCGGAGCCATGTGCTGCGTGAGCGCATGCGTCGCGTCGCAGTGGGCCCACGGCCCAGTCCAGACCATCACCCAGACCCACATGAGCAGAGCACAGGCCAGGAACGGCAACAACACTGAAAGCTCCGTGCCGTGCCCGGCACCCAACTGGACGTCGGGGGGGGGGCGGTTGGACGCGGCTGGACGGTTATTTCCAGTTTATATAGCGATTCAGGGCTCGCCTGACGTCGTAGCCGACGCAGCCCTTGTTGGACCCAAGCGGGCACGGGCCCAATGGGCTGGGCGCCCACGCGTGCTCGTATTGTGGCTCCAGTTTGCCACCGTTTCTCCATAGCCCATACGCACCTCGTACTTCTCCATGGTGTGCACGAAGCAGCGGTCGAGGATGGCGCCCAGGGGCGACTTGTCCTGATGCGAGGATTCGAACAACTCCGACTCTCCGTGGAACACCTGCGATACCGGGAGGGTACTCGGTTGGACCCGGAAGTGGTCACCGCGGATCAGCATGGTGACCCCCGTCCGACCATTCGCTGCCCATGTAGCCCATGGCTTTATGCGCACAGGCCGCACTGCACCGCGGCAGTTCACCGCGGCAGAACGTCCCCCAAACCCCCTTGTGTCCAACATAGTGGTGCCTGTAGATGAATGCATTGTTGGGTTGCGTCACGGGCCCGCCAGCACGCCTCCTCCCCGGCATACCCCCCAACCAAGACAGTGGCAACAACCCCACACACGCATGCGCGCGGAAAACCCCTGTCCCTGCGACAACTGGGGATCGCATCAATCGGACATTGTAAGAGTATACGCTGTGAGGCGGTTACGGACCTTGCGCCCGCCCACAGCCTCCTCTGGACGGTAAAACCACGTCACGTCCAGCTCCACGTCCAACGGATTGCCGAGCTTCTGCCTGATTTTCCTAATACGGCCAATCTGCGCCACATTTCATCCCTGACAGCTCTTCAGCTCTTCAAGAACGCTTGCTTGCAAGTCGATGGCGTCATTTAACAATTGCCGCCAAAAACACTCACATATGCTGGGGCATCGGCCTTATCTGGATTGATGAGGACACAATCCCCCGGCTTGTACTCCTGCCCGTTATGCACCGCCGACGGTATTTCCTTCCACTTTCCCTTCATGGCAATAAAATCATCCCCCAACTGTAGATAATAACATTACATACTATTTAATGGCTTACAAGTAGGTGTTATCGTTACCAAAGCCCTAACAGCATAGAAGGGCGGCAGCCAAACAAAAGCCTTTGAAAGTCGTTAGCATGCAACACTTCCCAAACTCCTCGTAAAAATATGTACTTTCTATTGTAATGACAGAATGGCTAACTGCTTAACGATTAACAAAGCGCAGGAAAAGAATGGGAAGTACGACAGACTGTCTCTTGCCCTACGTGAAAAGTCCGGAAGGACCAACGGGCACATTCATCGTGGTTTCGCATCACTTGTACCAACACCCCTATGCCCACATGAACTGTGCGGACAGGCAGCTTTTCACACGTCTTTGGTAGGTTGATCCTGGACGGTTTGCTTTCGTATTAACGAGCGCAATGGCGCAAGTATGGGCAGCTGTCGTCCTAGCACTGCTCTCGTTATCTCAGCTTACGACGGCCGTGCCGGTAAGTCTGGCGGGAGGCGTCGGCTCTGGTAAGGACCTGCTTGTCGCCGGTCGCCATCCGGGCGTGGACTCTGGATCATGGCGAGCGAAGGACGCGTGCGTCCACCACTACGGCCGTTACCCCTCGCTTTTTGGTAGACGCTGTCGAGCCACAGTTTCGTACCGGGTTATTACGCGCCCCCGCCCTACCGCCCTTCTTGCCAGCCGCGGAAGCTGTGATCTGCACACTTCCGTACCGAGTCGTTCGCCTGCCTGAACGTGTTTGCGACCACATAGCCCCGGCGGTCCTCCTCCCGACCAAACCCCAGCGGGCCTTGGCGGCAGCACACTTCAGTCCCCAACTCCCCCGGTGCCCATGCTGGCGCAACCCTCCACGGCCTCACCACCCGTCTCTTGACCAGCGGTCGCACCGATACGCCCCGTGGCTGTTGTCGCATGTCACCCTTCGCGTCTCCCGGCCCTGCGGCCTAATCACCCGTGTCATGCCTCGGGCCCCCAGGATGTTGCGGAGCTTGCAGCCCTGCGCAACCAGGCGCGCGATGGCGTCATCCTGCTCACGGACGACCTGCTGAAGCAGTATATCGTGGGCCGCAGTCGGCCGTACACCGTGGCGATCATCTTCTCGGCTGCGCAGGTGGGTGCATGGCGCGACTCCTGACCGCGCTGCTGCCCGCCCGCCTGCCCCATGGCCCCATCGCCCGCGCACGGCTCGCTGGATGGCGGGTGCATGGCAGGAGCGTTTCAACGGCGCAAAGTCGCCGTGGCTTGTGTCCGGGACGTTTTGGGTACTGTAAACTGTATGCGGGGCTCAACTCGACCGGGCGGACATGCTTGTCACGTTCCGCCGCGCAGGTTTCGGAGGGCAACCCGGGTCTTCGGTTGGATGAGCTGCGCAAGGAGTACGGCCTTGCGGCCAAGGCCTTCGCAAAGGGCCCCGACGCGGACAAGATCTTTTTCTTTGAAGCGGCGCTGGAGACGTCGCAGGCGCCCTTCTCCATGCTGCAGGTCAGGTTGATTCGCGCCTAGGCCAGCAGAGGGGTCTAGATCGGAGGGCAGGCCGGCATGGGGATATAGATCGGAGGGCAGGCCGGCATGGGGATATAGATCGGAGGGCAGGCCGGCATGGGGATATAGATCGGAGGGCAGGCCGGCATGGGGATATAGATCGGAGGGCAGGCCGGCATGGGGATATAGATCGGAGGGCAGGTCGGCATGGGGATATAAATCGGAGGGCAGGCCGGCATGGGGATATAGATCGGAGGGCAGGCCGGCATGGGGATATAGATCGGAGGGCAGGCCGGCATGGGGATTTAGATCGGAGGGCAGGCCGGCATGGGGATATAGATCGGAGGGCAGGCCGGCATGGGGATGTAGATCGGAGGGCAGGCCGGCATGGGGATATAGATCGGAGGGCAGGCCGGCATGGGGATATAGATCGGAGGGCAGGCCGGCATGGGGATATAGATCGGAGGGCAGGCCGGCATGGGGATATAAATCGGAGGGCAGGCCGGCATGGGGATATAGATCGGAGGGCAGGCCGGCATGGGGATATAAATCGGAGGGCAGGCCGGCATGGGGATATAGATCGGAGGGCAGGCCGGCATGGGGATATAGATCGGAGGGCAGGTCGGCATGGGGATATAGATCGGAGGGCAGGCCGGCATGGGGATTTAGATCGGAGGGCAGGCCGGCATGGGGATATAGATCGGAGGGCAGGCCGGCATGGGGATGTAGATCGGAGGGCAGGCCGGCATGGGGATATAGATCGGAGGGCAGGCCGGAGGTGGGCGGCTGCCTGCTGCGGTGAAGGGCGAATGCAGGGAGTAGCGTACACGGTTCGGGTCGGGGCGACGCGTTCGGTGAACGGATGGCGGGTTTGAGCAGGTAGGGCGGATAAGGATCTCGCCTGTGCTTCGTCGGGCTTGGGCTGTGGTGACGTGGGTCGAGGCGACTCAGCTGCGGGCGGGACCCCGCCGCTCCTTTCGATGAGCCCCGGCGGACACGAAACCGGGCCGCCCTCCGCCTGGCGTGGGCGCCCTCGCGCTCCCACGCCATGTAGTCATCCCCGCGCGGCACGCGGTACGACACAAGGAAATTACGCACGGCGTGCCGTAACTACCGCTCCGCCCCGCCCTGGTGGCTGTGGCCGCTTCCTTCACCGCCGCTTCGTCACCGCCGCTGTCTGCGTCACGTACCGTCACGTCGCGATTTGCCCACCTCGCAGGTCAACGCGCTGCCGTGCGCCGTGCGCATCCCGCCCAACCAGTCGGTCGGCGGCGGCACCTTGGATCTGGCCAAGGGCGACAAGATGCTGCCGGACACGTTCGGCACGCGCAACTACCCCTGGCCGGCGGAGTCGTTTGCGGAGTTCATGGGCGGCCGGCACGGCCTGACGGCGGCGCCCGTGGACCGTCCCAGCATCTACAAGAGCCCGCTGTTCCCGGTGCTGGTCCTGGCGGGCCTGGGGGCGGCCGGCTACCTGGTGTACAAGGTGTGGGTGCTGTCGCTGCTGCAGCACTCGGCGCTGTGGTGCGTCGCGTCGCTGGCGGTGTTTTGGTTCTCGGCCAGCGGCGGCATGTACAACATTATCCGCGGCGTGCCGTTCTTCATCCGGGACCGCAATGGCAACCTGCAGGTGCGGCTGGTGGGGGGTCAGGGAGTGATATGCTCCTTTATAAAACAATGAGTCACTGCGGACGTTGTTGATCAAGCTGCTGCAGCCGCTGGTGGGGCGGGGGGAGTGGCGGCCGGTGGTGGAGTGGGGCGGGATGGATGGGGTGAGGCAAGGGGAGTGAGGCGTGCGGATATGGGGTGGAAAAAATGCGGTGATGGCGGTGCCTGCGTTAGTTTGGAGGACGTTGCTGTGTAGTGGTGAGCACCTGTTACGACCCGCCACCCGTCGCTTCCTCTTCCCTCCTTGGGGATCGTTCTTGGCGTGTGAGTGAACCATGGACAAGAGCTTGGATTGTCGGGGCTGGAGCGCGCGCGGGTACGCAGATCAGCGGGCAGGGACGTTGACCAGAGACCGACGTTGCGGCCGTGACGCCCGCCGTGCTCAGTCCCTGACGCCGCGGGGCTCACCCAATGGCTTTGCCCTGCGCCGTGGACTCATGGCGCAGGGCGGGCTCACAACACACACACCCGCAGGCGCCAGCAACCACAACCCTTGCCGCGCGCCTTTCCATCCCTCCACATCTACCGTGCGCCTGCACCCGTCTCCACCTTCGCATGCACATCCGCATCAGCCCCGCCCCATCTACCCAACCCCTTCGCAGATCGCAATTACCGCATTCTCACACCCCGCTCTGCCCCTTGCCCACGCCGCCGCCCCCCCTCCGCATCCGACGCCCCCCCCTCCCCGACAGTTCTTCCTGACCAGCCGCCAGGGCCAACTGGGCGCCGAGGGCTTCATGCTGGGCACCCTGTACCTGCTGGTGTCGTGCAGCCTGGCCTTCGTCGCCTTCGTCGCGCCGCGCATCTCCTCGCGCCTGCTGCGGGACTCGCTCAGCGTGATGGGCGCGCTCATTGCCGCCGGCTCGTTCTACCAAACGTTCATGCTGTGGACGAAGAAGACGGGATACAGCCACGTGCTGCACATGTGAAGACTGGGGCCGGGTCCAGGAGTCTGTTTGCCTGGTGGGAGGGGGGCACGTCGTGCGGGCAGTACGTGATTCGCGCCGATTCATCGCCTGTGGCTCAACGGAGGGCACGCCCGTGTCATTGGGGGTCTTGCTTTGGCATGCTGGCGCGTGAATAATGCAACAAGAGTGGCCTAATGTGCGATTGCTGAAGGCACGTGATGGTACCGTGCCAGGCCCAAAGCATGGTATGCTTTGTAAATTCCTCCCGGCAAGCTGAAGCTGGTCCGAAGCGCATCTAATAAGCCCACCGTGATCGCTGCTAGTACTGCATGGGTCATTGACGTGGGGCGGGGTCGCCGAACATGCCGGCAACGCACCAAGCGCGCTGGTATAGGAGACACGCCTTCTAGCGCAACCTGTTTGGGTTTGAAAGACAGCGAGAGGCAGGGCCGCTCTGGCCGGTAGCCTACCATGCTGCCGGACACCCACGGCCATTACGCCATTTTTGGACGACATACAAACGCTCCTGTCTCAGGCTAAGCGCGCATGGCTACTTGCTGGCTACCGAACAAGACAGGCCACGAGGCCTCGCCCACACCTCATGGAGGCCACACAAGCTTAACGGTCGACCCACAACTCCGGGTCGTCGGCGCATTAGTGAGGCAGGGCCGCACCCCCTCTTGGGCCCGGCTTCTTTGCCCAATGGCCTGGCACACCCAAGGATACCGGTAACGCTGATGAGGGTTGCCTTCCTATGTGACTTTTTGGGGGGGTTCGCACCAGCGCGGCAGACGCAGCTGTAAGGCGATGCGATACTTCGCTACTTCGCAAGGAAGACGGCAGGCATATTAAAGGAAGGCAGGCATCGGAATCCGATTGCCCGACCCAATCCCTGAAAACTAACTAGGGTAAAAACCCTAATGCCCTATAACCACTTAATCCTTCATTCCAGCCCATTTCCCGGACATGAACACCACGGCTGCCTCCAATAAATTGTCACGAAGCAGCAAGACCCGGTACGCTACAAGTCAATCCTGCCGTGGACGTCAAGGGAATCCAAGGGGTACGGCAAACGTGGCCGAAATAACGCTTCATCAGCACTTGCCACAACCCAAGCCACCACCTGCATACTGGTCGGTAGTATGCAACTCAACAGCCCACTCATCACTTACGGAAATACCTGCAAGCATTAGCCATGACACGCACACACATCTGTTTCCATTATCCACGCTCTCCGGCAGCTAGTCGTACACTTCATGTGCATGGCATAACCCGCAGACATTGAAGGCCCCTATCCACATCCACAAACGGCAGCGAGGCTGCCGGACCCCAAGCTCTTCACTCGCACTTGATGGCCCTGCGAAACGACATAACCCGGGAGGAGTTTTAAAGCATGGGCAAGGCACTAGTACACATGGATTTGGCACGAAGGCGAAACCCGTTGCAAATGACAACTGAAGATCATGTATGGGAAATTAGGTGGCAGCAAGACAGCCCAGTCACCCTAAAGCGGGCGCACACGCACCTGTAGATGTGGCGCACGAAAAGCATCGAGGCGCGGAAACCCACGCTGCCCAGCATGAGGAAGAAGGCGTAGCAGACAACGGCGTTGTAGCCGAAGAAGAACGAGGTCTGCATGAAGCCGTTCATGTCCGAGCGCACGTAATAGTAGTAGAAGCAGTAGCCGTAAACAAAGATGCCCGTCGAGCCGCCACACAAGAACGAGCGCCACCACCACCTACGAGGGAGGGGAGAAAGCAAATCAAGCGTGGCTGGGCAGACAAAGACCCTGGCTGAGGGGATACGACACGGCCGCCGGCGCACAGCTGCAGGCCCGAATAAGGAGAGCACGCTGTCAAATATTGCTTGGCAAGGGCCCCCAAATGTTTCAGAGGCATCCAACACGACACTAGACTCACCTGTGATCCTCAACCGCCAGCTGGAAGTATGTCAGCGCCACGGTAATGAACGCCGTCACAATGATGAGGATGATGAACACGATAAAGAGGATGGAGTAGATTGTGTAAACCTTGTGCCCCCAAATGCTGGCAAAGATGTAGTACAGCTCGATGTAAATAGCGGAGAAGGGCAGGAAGCCCGCCATGAGCATCTGTGGCACCGTGGTCCGGTACCAGGGCAGCGGCGGGATGTCGCGGGGGAACTTCGTAGTCCTGCGAGGGCGCGTAGAGGAGGGGAGTCAGGCACAGGGAACGCACGAGTAGCCTTCGCCAGGAGCCACCACAGCCCTTCCAATGGCAGGGGAAGCTTGCGTACACCCCTTTCAGGCCCGGCTTCTAGTCCCGGAAAGGAAAATGACAGCTTGCCAAGTACTAGTCGACGGCGACAGCTACGCCATCGTATCGCACGTAACTTTACAAGGATAAAGGGTTACAGCCAGGGAATTGAGGGACCATGCCAACCGCCCACCGCAGGGCAGCTCTCCGCATCCTCCACCTGCCATACCTGCACGGAGCATTGAACTCGATTTTCGAGTTCTTTGCCGCAATGCCGCCCAGGACAGTCAGCGGGAAGGTGATCAGCGCCCAGATCAGGATAATGATAACGATCGTGCCAAATGGCAGCGCAGCAGTAGAGCGGTAAAAGATAGCCACCGTGTTGAGGAAGGAGAAGACGACCAGCACAGGGCCACAGAACAGCACAGTGCACAGGAGCACGTTCGAGACCCAGTTCGTGCCGCCGAACATCTTGTAGAGCAGGCCACTGACATAGCCTGATAAAGGGGAACGGAAGGAGTGACGGGCTTTCTGAGTCTTGTGGACAGCGGGGCAGGGTTAGATCTGTGGCCACATGCCTCAACACGCTTGATCACCCATCGGGCAAATGAAGGAATTGGGTGCTCTACAGCCGTTCATTAAGCGCAGGACATTCGGGCGACTGGATCGGATACTTCTGCCCTCGGCATGCAGGTGCAAGCCGCAACGGGGGGAATCACGGCATCCAGTTACGAACAAGCACTGCGCAGGTGAGTCATCGCCGGGCAGCCCATACTTCCCCGGTCACTTCGTGTTGCACCCACAGAGACCCCCGACCCGTGTCAAGACTGCCAGCGTTGGCGGAAACGTGGACGCCGTCAACAAACGTTATTCGTGCAGCCCGAGGCCCAAAACTGCAATAAACATTTATGCCGCGCCGGAATGCAACCAGTGACATGTCTTACTGCACTGAAAGGTTTCCAGGGGAAGGCCACACAGTGAGCCACCCATTATTCCGGGGAAGGCCTATCTTCTATTCGGCAAGGCACACTCATCCCCGTATTCGCCAATTCCTCTCGCAGCCTTCCAGCCTATGACGTAACCCATGGAACCCCAAAGGCACAGCACGGTGTGGGCCCCGGCCCCGAGGTTTGCACCTTGCTTGCCTGCGTTGGGCACTTACCCGAGATACCGGCTGTGAGCGCGTACAGGACCACGCAAGCTGACAGCAGGCCTCCGCGGTTGTAAGGGTAAAACGCGCCCACCAGAGCCAGCGCAAAAATGCACATGGCCATGGCAAGGATCTGTGCACCCACGCCCATCATGGCAGAGAACAGGTTCGACTGCGGAGGGAAGCGGAAGACGTCCCCGTGCAGGTACTTCCAGCCTGTCTCCTCCTGCTCCTCGCCCATTTCATCATCACGCGTGTACTTCATGAAATCATTCTTAAGGACGCGCAGCAGAATGGTCGCCAGGAAACCCGTCAGCAGCAGCACTGTCACGCATGAGTTGATGATAGAGAACCAATGGATCTGTAGGGGCAGTGGGTAAACAGGCACGGCGCTTGAAGGGGGTGCACACTGCACAAGGGGGAAGAATCGGGTTCCACCGTGCTGGTCCAAAAACAAGGACGGTTGCTCAACGCCGTCTGCCACGAAGTGTTCAGGTCAAACGGAGTACCTGACACAGGGGTGCACAATAGAGGCTACGTATGTCAAGAGGAAAGTGCAGTTCATCTCAGGGTTGCACGTGGCGCTGTCAAGCCATACCGGTAACCCCTCCTCGGTACCCTCCAACCTCCCTCAGGTTGGACCGGTCCACTTGATGCTTTCCCCCCTCCCCCGCACCTCCAGATGCTGAGGGAGGAACGAGTAGCGGGCGTAGCGGTCCATGCGGTGGTCAAAGGTGACCGACGATTGCTTCCATTTGACCGAGTACGAGAACTGGATGTCCAGCTTATCGGCCGACGTAATGTCCACAGTCCGCATCGGGTCGCTAGACACATTGATCTCAATGACGCGGTCGTCATTGTAAGAGAGGTCAAAGTGGAAGTGCGTGAACAGGAAGAACTTGTGGGTCTGCACAATTTTCTCCACTTTGCCAATGAAGCCCCAAACTGGCAGATCGTCATAGAACATCTGCGGAGGTGATACAAAGAGCTCAGCAGCGCTGCGAATAGCAGCGAGTCGTTAACAACTTCCGCCAAATCATCCATGTGTACCTGAAAGTAGTAATCCTGTCTGACAGCATCGCGGAACCTCTTAAGGTCATCCGCCGAAAGCTGCTTCTTGCACAAGATAGCGTTCTCCACATCCGTCCGAAACTTGAGCTCGTAGGGAGTCGTCACCAAACGATCGCCTTCCAGCACCTCCCCTAGGAACTCAGTCTTATACTCCTTTCCGTCTTTTGGCTGGCAGAACGGAAGATTGTAATACTGGTAAGTCTCCCTGAGGGAAGAAAACGAGACAGTTGGCGCGAGCGGAAGCAACACGGTTGCCCAAAAGCGTGTACACAACGCACGTTGGGTTCTGGAACGGGCCAACTTTGTTGGCGTAGAGCATAATTGAGTTGCCCTGCTTGTACTTATGGTCCCCGGCGCCAAGCAGCGTCCGCTCTGCGGCAGCTCCTGCTGCAGCTGCGAGCGCTAGCACAAGCAAGAAGCATACTTGTTGCCGCGTCATAGTGCCTCGTCCGCGTGCTACCGGGCTATTACCGTCTAAACGGCCCGGGCGAACCGAGAGCCAAGCGCAACTGTTGCAATTCAATCTGTTAAAGGCTCAGCGCGCCATAGGCAGAAGACAGATTATAACATTAAATACTATTCGATAGATCACGCAGCCGAAACGTGTAATTGATAGATCGATAGATTGCCGCGTTGTCATTGACGACTTCTTCGGCGACTGCACGGCAGAGTTTGTCCGGACACCGCCGAAGAAAAAGAGCAAACCGATAGTACATCAGTGCACGTTTGTTAAGAAGAAGCAACTGATTAGCACTAGTTAGTGATCGGGCTCTGCTATTGCAAGGGACGCGCGTTTCCCGCCGCCGCCCTAAATAGAACATGGCCGCACCACTTGAGGGCGGTGCGCTCAGGCCGCACAAGGAGCTCGTAAAGACCGTTCAGCTTGAGGGCCAGGTTCTGCTTAAGATTATCCAGCACTGCAGCGAGGCTCTTCCTCAGCTGGTGACGGGCCAGCTCCTGGGCCTGGATGTCGGCCAGCAATTGGAGGTGACGGACTGCTTCGCCTTCCCGGTGAGATCGTCATAAGATTGGCGCTTGTGGGCTTGACGAGGCCACGGCGTCCTGGGATTTCTTACCGATGGGAACACACGTGCCGCTGGTGAATGACTAGGTGCAAAAATTTGCAGATGCACGCTTACAGAAAGTCTGACATTTTTGTCGCGGTGTGATGGCCAGGCGGCTGTGGCGGAGGACGATGTGGAGGCAGAGTCGGCTGGCGCCAACTATCAGCTGGAGATGATGCGCTGCCTGCGCGAGGTGAACGTGGACAACAACACAGTCGGATGGTGAGGGCGTTGCTGTTCTAATGATCTGGGTGGCAGGGCCCTTGGGGGTGGGGTTCGGCCCGTCGGACACCGTGGCGTGTTCCCCGCACAAGAGGGCCAGGGTTTTGCCCCGGGTGATCATCCAGGGCGCGTTACCGCTGTGCACTGTAAACCCCTTGCCGGACACGTATGGATGGTAAGCAAAACGGTTTCAATGTTGACCAATGTTGGGGACCCGGTGCTCACTGCGGCGGCATGTCTGGGAGCCCTTCGGACTGGAAGAGGTCCCAGGCACATGGTTCTTAGTTCCTCAGTTGGCACGACGAAAGGACGGAAGCTAGCTTTATTCCTTGGCAGCGCCTGTGCCGACGGGTTCTTTGGCAGCCCAAGCTGGATCCAGCGCTGTACAGTGTCGCACCGTTATATGGAATGGATTACCGCGAATAGATTACCCCGCCGAGATATAAACCTCCGAGCTTACGAACCACCGCGGACGACAGAGTACATTAATTGTAATGCTGGAACTCTTAGGTGCTGACTTCTGGGATCTGTCCCCTACAGCATGATGCGTGTGTGTGGCTGTACTGCTTTGTGCTCCGATTCCCTCATTCATGGCCATCCCATGCTCGGATTTTGCGGCTTGAGAGTGCGCACACAGCACCGCCTTTTCTTGTCTCGCGGTTGCTGACTTAGCTCGCGCGGTTGCTGACTGACCGACTACCCCACACGGCCGCATCGTGCCCACGCCATGCCGTGCATACCCCGGGGCGCGCTCCTCGCCTCTGTTCCTCTCCCCCGCAGGTACCAGTCCGCCAACATGGGCACCTTCCAGACGTTGGAGCTCATAGAGACGTTCATCAACTACCATGAAAACATCAAAAAGTGCATCTGCATCATCTACGACCCGCAGCGCTCTTCGCGTGGTAACCTGGCGCTCAAGGCGATCCGGCTCAAGGAGTCGTTCATTGAGCTGTCCAAGGAGCAGAAGCTGACGCTGAAGGGCTTCCGGGAGGCAAACCTGTCGTGGCGGGACATTTTCGTGGAGCTGCCCGTCAAGGTCCGCAACTCGAACCTGGTGCAGGCGCTAGTGGCGGACCTGATGCCCGCACCCACGGCCACCCAGGCCGACGTGGACCGCCTCAATATGTCGGTGGCGCCCTTCCTGGAGCGCAACATCCAGAGCCTCGTGGAGTCTGTGGACGACATTGTGCAGGAGCAGCAAAAGGTGACGATGTACCACAAGAGCGTGGCGCGGCAGCAGCAGGCCTACGCGGCGTGGTTGCAGAAGCGCCGCCAGGAGAACACGCAGCGGCTGCAGGACAACCTGGAGCCGCTGCCGGAGGAGGACCCCACGCTGTTCAAGCCCATCCCGGAGCCGTCGATGCTGGACAACTACCTGGTTACCAACCAGATTGCCACGTACTGCGATCAGATCAACTTTGCCGCCAGCGAGGCCATCCAAAAGCTGTTCATGATGGAGGGCATGCAGAAGGCGGGCTTGTGAGCCGGCGGCGGGAGCAGCAGCTGCGGAGGCGGCGGCGGCAGGGATTAAGAGGGCTGGCGGGCTCGCCGGCAGGAGCGGGGTGGGGAAAACAAGGGGTTGTGCGGCAGGGAGGGTTGGGGTCTGGGCTGGGGTGTTTTAGGGTTACAGGTGGGGCCGAGAGGATCGCTGCTGCGGTCGGACGGCGCAAGCGTCCTGATCTGAGGAGTTGAGGCAGTGCCATCGGAGCTCAGACGTAGAGCTGGGCTCGGTACTTGTCTGTTTATGGCCTCTACATGGGCCCGTACGTTGCGATTGCCTTGCTGGGAGTGCGGTCGGACAAGGTCGTTTTGCGGTACGGGCCGCAAATGCAGCGTTAGCAGAGGTGCACATGTGCCTGCCAGCATGGGTTTGCGCGGCTTGCAGAAACCGATTTGACGGGGGGCAAGTTTTGAGACTTTTCTGGGTAGAGCAGGCTTTGGCGTTTGCAACGTAGCGAGCTCGGAGCACGGAGGACGGAGTCCGTAGCGGACAGTAGGAGCGACATGACATGACTCTCATCTTGACTTGGACTAGTTTCCTTACCAAGTTTTCGACGATGGGAGAGCAAGCAGGAGTTTGTGGTGCACGCTTAATGTAGATGCAGGCTCCGCGGCCGTCTTGACGGTGCGGGTCCTTTTTCCGGACCGTGATTCACAGTTTGCTGCATCCTCCAGCGGAGTTGTGTGTGTTTCCTTGTGTTCCCCAAGAAACGCTCTGCTGGGGTTGTGTGAATTGTAACAGTCCAGTCTGCCAGCTGGTACAATGCGCAGGCTTCGGCGTCCTTGGGCGTGGTGTGCTGCCCGCGTCGCAGTAACTGCGCAGATGCGTTTATTTCGCACCCTGCCAGTTGGACTCACTGGCTCAGCGCGTGGCCCATGAGTGCTTGCACGGTCGCTCACTGTCAACGAGCGCGAAAGCAAGCCGCTAAGTCAGCCAAAACCACGTCTGGGCACTCCGCGGCAAGCAGCGGTGCTGATACAAAGGTGCGAGCACAGCAGCATTCTTCAGATGCACCGCCCGAAGAGAGCACGCGGCAAGAAATGATTGTAACGATGGGTTGATGGCTCCATCTCGACTGGTCAGAACCCCCGGATGAAGACGAACGGATATCCGACGCCCCCTGCCCCGCATTAATGTACCGTATATGTAATGTTGTTGGGTGCGCTCCCCGAACAGTGCCGTAATACTTCGGTACCTATACTTCCTGCCACCCACAGCCTGCAAAATGCACTGTGCTCCCACTACGTGCCGTTCGCAATGGCCTGTGCCGCAGCATGCATGCTCTGCAACTGCGACGCCAGCAGCCCCGCCTGCTGCCGCTGCACCTCATGCTTCTGCTGCGTGGCGCGCAGCTGCTCCCGCACCGCCGCAAGCTCGGCCGTCTTGTGTCCCAAGTCGTCCTTTGCCCGGCGGTGCTCCGACTCGCTGTGGACCAGGTCGTCCTTGGTACGGCGCAGCTCGGACTCGAGCGCGGAGAGCCTGGGTGTGGGGGTCAGAACAGGGCACAGGCGACGGCGGCGGCGGCGAGGTGAACGGGAGCAGGTACAGACGCGGGGTCGCATATCGGTGCGCGTGACGACAGGAATGCCCCGTGGCGGCCCAGCTGGCGGCCAGGTAGAAGGCGCCATCGCGTGAGCAGCGTCAGGCGTTGGGGCTGCCCAAGTCTGGGCGGGGTTGGGCGTTTGGGCCAGAGTCCAAATTGGCACAATCCGCATGCGAGCAGACGATGGCAGGCGGATCGGCCCTGGCCAACCAACGGGCCATAGCGCTGGCTGCCACCGGCGCAATGACCACCATTTTGGACCAGCCCGGCCCAGCCCAGCCCAGCCCGACCCGACCCAGTGCTCGTTCGCACCGACCAACCTGGTGTTCCCGTGCGTCAGCTGCATCTGCGCCGCGTCGCGCTGGCGGGACAGGTCGCCGACCTGCTCGTCCGTCGTGCGCTGCAGCCGCTGGTGCGCCTCGCGTGCCTCGCTGATGTCCCGCTCCAGCCGTTGCTTCATGTCCTGCAGGCGGCCCTGCTCCTGCTGCAGCCTGGCCGGAAGCACACACGAATGGCCGGCGACACAGGGCGGTGGGGAGGGCGGGCCGTGCCGTGCCATGCAGACGTTGAAGGGGCAGGAAAGAAGCCCCGCAGCCGCAGTAATTGAGGCGACGTTGGGGAAGGAGGCCCCGCATGGGCACGACCAGTCACAGCAAACATCGCTGCGGACGCGCAGGTAGGGTGGCGGAAGCGCCCGCGTGCTGACATGCTTCCACCATTCTCATCATGGGCCATTCTAGGCGCTCTCTTTCAGGGTTGTGTATGTACCAGTACGTTTCATGCAGCCGAGAGAGACGGTTAATCGGTTATGCGCAGTCAAATGGAAAGGCGCGGCCGCTGCCACACGCCAACGCCTAGCACTGCTCATGCACGCTGCACCCGCGCGTCGGTGCTCTCGCTCACTTTTGGTTCTGAGCCGCCGCCTCGCGCAGCTGCGCCGTCAGCTCCACAACGTCCTGCTCCCGCTTGCCCATCCGCTCGGTGAGCGCCGCCGCCGCCTCGGCGTACCGCTCCACCTCGGCCCGGTGCTCCCGGCGGGACTTGTCCGCCTCCGCCTGGTGTCGGCCGCACTGCGCCTCCAGCGACCTTCGGTGCGGCGGCAAAGCCCGCGAGCAATACGGTATAAGCAGGGCCATGGCGCCAGCGGCTCAGGCCTCGAGGTGTGAGAGCCGCCCGGCGCCGGCAGAGGTAGCGCAAGCGGCGGCCTGCTGCCCCCGAGGCTGCTGAAAAGGACACTGGGGTTTCTGTTTCTAAATTACCGGTAAGCCAGGTTGACAGCGCTTGTTAAAAACACACACTCTGGCTCGGACGGCCCTGGACACAACCCACTTGCGCACAAGAAATGAAATCATCCGGTGCTGCAAGCGCAGCCCCCGCGCCCGTGCCCCGGCCCCGCTCCGGCCGGCCTTACTTTATTTGCTCCTGGTACTTTCGCGCCTCCTCGGCCTGCTGCTGCAGCAGCGCCCGCTCCCGCTCCGCGGCCTGCTGCGCGGCGGTCGCCGCCTGCTGCTGCAGGGCCGAGACCTGCTGCCGCGCCGCCGAGAGCTCCTGCTGCTGGGCGGCCGACTGCTGCCTCTCCGCGGCTAGCTCCTGCTGCAGGTGCTCCGACTGGGACTACGTGCGGATGGACCCGGGGGGATATTGCGATCAAGTCGGAAACCTAATGAACGGCGTTGCTATACCGATGGGGAGTCTGGAGGGGGTTTTGGGACAAAGGCGTCGGCGAGCAGGGTTGTGGTGCAGGCACGCAGGGGCCTTCAGACGCACCCGCACGCGGCTCGGCGGCTTGGGCTACCCAGGCCAACTCGGGATTCGCTCGTTTTCCGCAGCAACATCGCCCGCCCCCCATGATTCATGCAGGAAAGCGCCCGGGGCCGCCTGCCTACCCGCGCGTCCTCCAGCTCCGAGTTCGCTGTCCGCAGCGCCGCCTGCGTCATCTCGCAGCCGCGCCGCTGCGTCGACAGCTCCTCCGCCGTCCGGCGCTGCTGCTCCTGCACCGCCTGCACCCACCCACCACCCAATAACACAGCACCCACAAAAGGGAGCGGCAACAGAGGCAACAGAGGCAACAGAACCAGCGGCAAGTCGACACATCGCACAATGCCTGCTTCCAACTTCTTAGCACCACCAGCAAGCAGCAGCGCCAGAAACAATTCCATTGCAGACACGCTGGTAGCCGCCCGGAGGCCGCCGACGGCCGGCGACAAGGGCGCTGCTGGGCTGAGCAGGGCCGAGAAGTCGCGCTACGCGGGCTCAAGGGCTGTGGGATTGCGCTCATGGGGCTTTCCGAAGAGCGATCGGACGAAAGCCGTTGCAGCCAGACGCGTGACACTATGCCGCCGGCGAAAGCACGCACGCACCGCCAGCTTCTGGTTGGCCTGTCGCTCGCCCTCCTGGGCCTCCTGCAGCTGCCGGCGGAGGGCCTGGTTGTCATTGTACAGTTGCTGCGGGGCGGGAGTTCGCGGCAGGGGTGCGGCAGGGCAGGCAGCAAGCGTGTCACCGGTGAATCATCGCTCCCCCCAATCAAGGACAGCGTGTTGCTGCGTCCCGCTCGCATGAAAGTCCACGACCCTTCGCGGAAAGCTGCAGGGGAACTGAAACCCTTCGTTACTGCACGCCGAAGCCCGCTCTCCTTCACTCCTTTTTGACGAAAAACCTACAGGCGGTTCGCCCTTTCCTACACCCCTACAGGCTTCGCAAAGGCTGTCCTCCTCCTCCCGGAAGAAATACAGTATCGTAAAACCCTGAGGCGCAGGCCCCAGCCCGCTCACCGACAGCAGGGGTTCCTGCGAGTTGCTGGCCAGCCCCACGTGCGGCGGCGAGGGCGGCCGGCTGTATCCCCCGGCCGCGACACCGTTCCCCGCCGCCGTCGTCGCAGCCACAGCCGCGGTCGCCGCCGCAGTCGCAGCGGCGGCAATGGTCCCCGGCGGCAGACCATACATCTCAGCCTGCACCTGCCACCCCATGGCAGCGTGCGCGAGTCCTGAGGCCAGGGCGGGATGCTGCTGCAGCGGCGGCGCGCTGTCGGACACAGGCGCAGTGGCGACGGGGGCGGCGGCTGCGGCCGCTGCCGGCGGTGCCGACGCCGTAATGCCGGCGGCGCCACCGGCGCCTGCCGGTCCCGCCGCTGGCTGGGGCTGGACAGGCAGCCGGCCCCGCGCTAGCGGCGGCGGCGCCGCTGCCGCGGCTGCCGCCACGGCCGCATCTGAGGCCGGGCGCTTGAGTGCCCGGCCATCCACCGCATCGCCTGGCGCCTGGGCCGCTAGCGGGTGGCCGCGAAGCCCCGTCGCAGCGCCCCCGGCCGCACCTGGCCCCCTCGCTCCAGCCGCGCCAGCCGCTGGTATTGCTGCCGCTGCGCCTGCCTCTGGCAGCGGCGCCGCCCGTTGTTGGTGCACGGCGGCAGCGCCGCCGCCCCTACGACGACCGCCGCCCAACCAGGCACCCTCAGCGGCCGCCGACAAATCTCCTTCGCCGGCTCCCCCGCGGATGCGCGGCATTGGCTGCGGCCTGCGGGCCGCAGCTTCCGCCGCTGCCTTCGGCGGCGTAGCCGCCGCCGGCGGCGGCGGATCGGCCGTCAGGTCAATGGGGTCGTCCTCTGCGCCAGCGCCGGTGCCGATGATGCCGGTCGGCACGGCACCTCCTGGGCGGCCCGGCGTCGGCGCCGCCGCGGGCGGCACGGCTTGGGCCGCATCAGCTGGCTCCCCGAGGCGCCGCTTCCCGGGCCGCGGAGCGGCGGCGGTGGTGGCGGAGGCCGCGGGGTCCTGCCGCAGGGGCGATGCGGGTCGCACCAAATGGGAGGCGCCGTGGCCGGTGCCGGCGCTGCTGCCTGCGGCGGCGGCTGCGGCTGCGGCGGCGGCTGCGGCGGCAGCCCTGCTCTGCGCCGCTCCCGCGCTGAGTCGGGAGCGTAAGCGCCCGGGCTTGGGCGGGCTCTGCGGCGTGGGGTCCCGCGGCTGCGGCTGACGCGCCGGGGAGCGCTGCGGCGAAGGCTGCGGCGACGGTGGCAGGGCCGGCAGTGGCTCGGACGCCGGGACGCTCAGGATCAACTGGTAGACGTCTCCGGAGTACCTGGCCGGGCAGGGCGTGCACGGAAGGAGGGGGCAGGGAATGCTGGCGGAGCGCCGGAGGCGGAAGCGTACCTGACGGAGAGGGGGCATCCTTTCAGCTGCGTCACCCAGCAACCCGCTGCTCCCAACACAGCCAGTCGCGGGTCCTGCCCCTGCAGCCCCCTAAACGTGTCCACCGTCCATTCGCCCAGCCAGCAAGCCCAGCGCCCATCGCGCCGCGCCGCCGGCTCCCCAGTCCCCACCCACCTGGATTGCCCGGAGCGAGAGCCCACATATCCGGCGATGATGTACAACGCGTCACGCCCCACCAGGCTCACCGTGTGGGCGGAGCGGCCTGCAGGTTACAGGGCAGCGGGCTCAGCATCAACTGCCGTAACGGGTAACACCGCCGCTTACCGTATGCTGTCTGGGCCGGCCGGCGCCGGCTGGCTGCAGCCCTTACGCGCCACTGCCTCTGCCTTCAGAGAGAACGCGCGGGATCCCCTCGTCCTCATTGACGCCTCCATTTCGGATTCTCTGCCCTATGTTGATGCGTTGGCCCTCTCCCGCGTATGGGGGTATGGGTTGATGGCATGGGTTTCATCGCCGTGTCACCCCAGGCCAGGTCCCCACCTCCCCAGCCGTGGCCTCGTCCGTGGACTTCCGTGTGGCCCCAGCCGCCCCCAGGCCCGCCCCGGCAGCTGTTGCGTTGCTTACCCTGTGGCTTGCTGTGTGCGGCGCTGCCGGTGCTGGACGGCGGCTCGTCCCCCCGCGACCAGCTCAGGCGGCCGGCGACAGGGCACACCGTCAGCGTGTGCACATCCGCCAGCCGGTCCTCCTGCTCGCCGGCTGCTGTGCCACCGTGGATGAGCAGCCTGGACAGAGGCGAGGGAGGTATAAAGAGAATTTCGCAGCGGAGAAGGAGACGGCGTTCGCGAACGGAGGGAGGGGGGAGGGAGGGCTGTCCAGGTGAGATGCGAAATCAGTACTGGTTCTAGTTACCAGCCCCGTAGGCAACCATGAGGGAGGGATGGGGGAGGAAGAGGGGTGCCCGGCGTGAAGCACGGGGAGGCGGCGAGGCGGGATCTGCGGGCCAGCGGTAGGCGCTTGGGACCGCGACAATCGGAAAGGCGCCATCTCAGTTCGGCCCTCTTGCATTCCTGATATACCTGCCAGCCTCACTTCCCTTCAGCCAGCCGTGCACCAGTTCCCGCTCCGCGCTCCTCGGCCCTGTGCCCACTGACCCTGCTGCCCCTTCCTGAACCCGTCTACTCCTTGCTCACCCCACATCCGTCGTCCTTCCTTTCCTCTCCCCTCAACCGCCCGACTTCGTGCGCTCCGTTACGTCAACCTGGCTCTCCGGCAGCACGTCCCAGCAGCCAGCCGCACCTGCTTCCCAGCGCCACGGCGCGATGGCTAGACCGCGCCTGCGGCCACGCGCCCGTCACCGGCGGCGCCATCCAGCGGTTGAGCAACGCGTCGTACACCGCCAGCATCTCGCTGGCGTCAACCACCCCGCCTTCCGTACGACCGCCGTACAGGTAGCACCTGGACGCGTGCGAGGGGCATTCTGAGCGCGCCGATGAACACACGCAGGTCCGCGCCGCAGGCCGAACGTTGCATGGTAAGGTTTTTCCACTCTTGATTGCCGCAATTGTGGAGTAGAACTGGTAATAAGGATCCAGATGGGTGATGGGTGACAACGCCAGGCCGCAGCGCCGGATGCGATTTGCTGGCGGCCGCCGCACGCGCATATCCTGTCGTCGGTGCTCCACCCCGTCGCTCCGCTACGCCCTCCCTCCGCCCCTCCCTCCGATGCAGGCGAGCGGCTGCTACCTGACATCATCGCCACCTGACCCAAATTGCCCATCCCGCCATCCTCCATCCATCCTCTACCAACCTTTGGTGCCCCCCCCGCACGGCACTCAAGCAGTGGGCTGGGCGCAAAGCTCCCGCCCTGCAGCCCCACACCCCGCCGCTTGCCTCCCCTCCCCCCACCTGCTGCCTATGGCCGTGCAGCTGTGGTAGGCGCGCGGCACAGGCGGCGGCACGCCGCCGGCGCCATCGGGTGTGACCCGCTCCACCGTCAGCGTGTCCGTACGAATGACGTACAGGTCGTTGTGGAAGTCGACGCCGCCGTACCCGCCGAACACGAGGATGACCCGCGGGTCGCAGGGGTGCAGCTCCGCGGAGTGGGCCGTCCGGGAGAGCAGGGAGGCGTCTCCCCTGGCGAGGGCGAGGGCGGCGGCCCCGCACGCGCATCGAAGGCGTGAAGATGGCAGGCGTGCGGATGGGAGCCGTGCTCCGACTGGGGATCAGGGGCCCTCGTGATGATGGTGATGGAATGGTGCTCGTATTCCTTGCTATTGGGTATGGGCTTGCGGGTCAGGCCAAGACAACGGCAACGGGACAAAGCCGGGGAGCCAGCACTGGGACGGGACCTCCGGCTGCAAGGCAGCGGGGCGCACATGACAGGCTTCCGTGTGCCGACAGGGAAGCGTGCGCACCTGATCTGCGGCTTCGTCCAGGTGAGCGTTTGCACGTCCAAGACGTGCACATCATCGAACACTTGCTCGTTGTCGCTCCCAGCGACCACCCAGATGTACCGACCGCCCACCAGCGTTGCCGTGTGGTTGGCGCGCGGTCGGAAGCCGTTTGGGATGCTGGGACACAGCACGGACCACGTGTGCGTGGCAGTGTCCAGGCAGAGCACGTCGCCATAAAAGGTGGAGCTGCGAGGTTGGAGGGAGCGTGGGTTGGGGTGTGGGTGGGTGGTTACGGAAGGCCCCGGGGGGAGGGGGACCCTTTGATGGGCAGCCTGGAGCGGCAGGGGTTCGCGTTACTGCGCCCAAGGGCTCGAGCCCCTTCAGGGCCCGCTATTTCCCCCCTGCATTTGGTAGTCAACGTAGGGCCCAAGAGGCATGCTCCTGAGACGGGAGTTGGGGCCAAATTGCGGGCGTTGGCGGTTGGCGGTTGGGGGCTTCATTTCCCGCGCCCAGCAGCGCCCGCGCACGGCGTTGCGCCCGCAGCTCACCCCTTGCGACCCGCGATCACGTATATGCAGCCGTTGACGGTGGTCGCCGTGTGAGAGGCGCGCTCGAGCCTCAGCTGCTTGTGCTGCTCGTGGCTCTGTCCGCCCACAAGCCGCCATCGCGAGGGATGCGACCCATCAAAGCTCATGGGCGATTTACCCGATGGACTCGCCCGCACCATGGGTGGAGGCTGCGCTGCGCTTGCGCATCGACAGTTGTCTCAAACACCACAGCCCGCGCAAAGTTGGAGGATTAAAAATTATGACGGAGCTTCAACATATAACGTGTTATGAGCTTTTTATAAGGTGGACCTCCCAGGTTACGGTAGTAAAGGCAAACTCAAGTTTCAAGCTTTCAACAAATGGATGAATCCTTGGCGGTTGGAATTAAGATTACTTTAAATGCTGTGTTAAGGAACGCTTTGTAAAGAAATTTGTGTGCTTGGTCTCCGGACATGAAAAGGACGTGCTGTCTCCGCCATTGCACGCGCAGCACGATGCTCTTGGAGCCCGGCACTGACCTGCCTAAGGCGCTAGATAAAACTACCTAGAAGTAATCATACTACTTGCATAATTTTGTTTGTGTACATAATTTCGTCGTTGGCGGGTTTGGCGCAGATTAACGTTCTGTGGTGATGTTGTCTCAGCGATCCAAAGTTGAAACATATGGTTGCGCAGATATGAACTTGCCTGAGCACGCAAGCAGTCAGGATTCGTGGCCTTTCTCTGAAAACGGTCCACTTGCCGTACAACTATTGTTCGCCTTAATCTCACAAAAATCTGAGGGCGTATGCTCACGAACACGAGCTCGACCTGTTGCTTACCTTTTAGATCCACCATCTTAGCGGTTGTTCATTTGATTCGCGCATCTTGCAGCAAGGCTTGAGGATGCAGGCACCTTTGCAGGCCCCGGCCAGCAGTGGCCTGTGCCGCAATCGTGCGCAGAAGCTTGGGCGGCAGGCCTTCAGCTTCCCGCGCACTGCCGCGCACCGATCCTGTGCACCGACTCAGACGCCGCCCTCTCTGCATGTTCGCTCGGTCGCCGTAGCTGCAACCGGCAAGCTTGACAGCCTTTCTCTCTTTGGCGACAGCACCAGCAGCCTTCTGGGTGGCGGGCCGATCGTGGAGAAGAAGAAGGTGTCGCTGAAGGATGCGGTCATGGCAGTCCCGCTGCTCTCAGAGGTGAGGTCCTGCATAAAGTTGATGAGAGGCCATTTCAATTATTTCGTATGCTTTTTAATTAAGATGAGATCTACGGTTTCGCGACTCGCGCTGATGTTTCACAGGTGGGCATGGATTACACGGCCCTGCGCAACAACCTGGCCGACAGCGAGTTCAGGAAGGCGGAGGACGAGACTCGGGCGCTGTTGATCAAGCTGGCGGGCGAGGGCGCCGTTAAGCGGAATTGGGTCTATTTCACTGAGGTGAAGGACATTTCGGTGACGGACTTCCAAACCCTGGACAATCTGTGGAAGGCGGCCAGCAACGGGAAGTTTGGGTACAGCGTGCAGAAGGAGATCTGGGTGCAGAACTCGAAGCGGTGGCCAAAGTTCTTCAAGCAGATTGACTGGACCACCGGGGAGAACAACAACTACCGGAAATGGCCCATGGAGTTCAACTACAGTCTGGATGCTCCCCGTGGGCACCTTCCCCTGACGAACGCCCTGCGGGGGACACAGCTGTTTCAGGCAATCATGGAGCACCCAGCGTTCGAGGCGAAGACCAAGAAGTCCATAGATGAGAAGGCGGCGGAGGCGGCCACGAGCACGCTGAAGCTGTTCTAATCGAACTGCACAGCCGTGCGGGGGCGGGGGCATGGGGCGGGATAATGGAACTTGGGGTATGTACGGCAAGCAGGGGTGGGCCGCATACAGCCTGACCGGGACCTGAACACTTTGCTACCCGGGCCGCTGTCGTACACACGTGCACACTTGGGTTACGACGCTATCGGTGTGCACTATCGGCGAAGCCCAGTGGTGGTGGGCCGATCTGGGCCACAGGGAGGTTTTGCCCCTGGCGGCGGAAGGCACACACCGCACAACCCTGCAGGACAGCATTTTGGGCGTTGCAGTAAGAATCTGCGCCGCCCGCGCACTGACCGTTTTGTTATGGCTTGACGTTCTTTTGACTTTTCTGGCGCGTTCGTCGCTGTATGCGGCCCTAGTCGCGGCGACTGGAAATCGGCTTGACATGGGCTGGGGGCAGGTAGGCGTGGTGCCGTGTTTAGGTCTTGTAGAGCCAATTACGTTTGCTAGTAGTGCGTATTGACAGAGGGTTAAGCCATGACCCTCCCATGTACGGTAGCCTTCAACTGGGCAACGAACCGGGACCGCGGACGCAAGGGCTTTTAGGAAGTTAGGCTACTAATGCACGCCGCTGATGGCGGGACGCTGCGTTACCTCGCACGCATCTCATGAGGCGTCGCCTTACATGTGCTTGGAGGCTGCCTCCTTGCCTGAGGAACCCACAGCTGTTGCTGGAGAGCGTGCTTGTGCTTAGGGACGCAGGTTTGCAGCGAAGTGAGGGAGAGTGTGATGAGAGGCCCGCGCCACAAGGCGCGGATGGCTGAGAGGAGGGCTGCGCTAGTCGATTGGTTTTGTGTTCATGCTGCGTTGCATTTTTAGCAGTTAGGATGCACGGGGGCTGGGATTTAGGTTGCTGCTGCGGCCGCTTGCCTCTGTTACCTTCTGTCTGTTGCGGATTGCTTACCCACCGAAGTGAATTATAGTTTTCGGGGTCGTCCGTGGGTCCCGAAAGCTAACAACGGTCAGAGCGCGAGCGCGATCAAGGAAGCGCTCGCGAAGATGCGCCGCACCGCCCCCCGGTTGTGAATCCAGCACCGCCAGGCACGAGGAGATCTCGCTTACGGCGCATCCTGGCGCGGCAGCACTCAGAACGGCTGGGAACGCATATGCATTTCATCATTCCACGGGCGAGGTCTCGCTTCTGGCCCACACGAAATTTACTCCCATTGATGGCCTAAAGCTCTGCCCTGTCCACGAACGGTGTTGTGCAAAAGACATCACGATCTTTTCAGCCCGTGGTTACATAGTGGAGGCAAAGCCAACGACCATGCCAAAACACGAGTCATGTATGCAACCGTCCTGGGGCCATACAGCACCGGCGGTCCGTAAGTACGGCACCGCGCTCTACTATCTGTCTACGAAACCGAAGCCTACGAGCCCTAATTCGAACCCACTCTCCCTTGGCGCAGTAGCACGCGCATGCATCTGATCACGCTACATAAATCACATCACTATACACCGCGGCGCCCACGCCACAACCGCAACTCCTTTGCTGTAGCGCAGTACAGGCACACCCGTACAGTGCCCCCAGCCCGCTCGCCGCTCGCGAAACGCCGACAAATCCCGACATTCTGTATGCGTCCGCCCTCGCTCCGTCGCCCGTGCTGCTTGACTGCGAAGCATTTCGCACTCGCGTCCATTTCGGCGGCTGCAGCAGGTTCTCCTGCCGCTGCCGCAAAAACCAGCTGTACACTGCTCATATCTCAGCAGTAGTAGCTACCTTAGCTACACTCCTGCACAAGTCATCGGCTTCAGCCTCTGGCTGGCTAGCGCATTGACACCTTTGAAAAAGACAAACGCCGCCAACTTGCTAGCTAGCTAGCTACCTCATGGGCATCACGGTTCCGCACGCGGCGTTGGGGCCGCCCTTGAACGGCACGGTGGGCACGCCTGCCGCCTGGAACGCCAGCCGCACGTCGCCGCGCGTCTGCGGCGGCTCCTCCAAGTACGGCGCCTCGTCCTCCGGTACGAACGCCTCCGAGGCCAGCGTGCAGGCCATGCTCGTCCAATCGTCAAAGTACGACCCGAAATCCAGGTGCTCGCTCCAGGCCAGCAGCTCATCCACCTTGTCGTCCAGCTGATTGTCGTCCAGATCGTCCGGATTGAAGTTCAGATCGAACGCCGCCGGCCCGCCGCCGCCGCCGATGCCGCCGCCGGCGGCGGCTCCGTCGCCGCTGCCCGATGGCAGCACGATGCCCGTCCCCTCCTGGTACATCTTGCGCAGCCATTCGCGCTTCCTCTGCTTCACCATCCTCGCGCGCTGCTCCCTGCACGGGTATCCCCGCGGCACACACAAGTGCGACTCAGAAGATCTAGCCACCGTCACCGCCACCGTCACCGTTCGGCAGGGCGGCTTTGCTTGTGTCGTGTTGTGAATGACACGCACACACGCGCACGAGCGCGCGTGCGTACTAGGGCCTTACAGCGCAAGCCCGGATCAACGAACCTCGACCAGACGCATCTCACATAAAGAAGACGCATCTCACATCCCGCCTCACACTTCTTACCTCCGCACCGCCGGGTTGTAGTGGAACATGGGCTGCCGCTTGAGGCGCGTCATGGTGGTGACCGGGTCCTCGTCCAGGAGCACCCGCTCCGAAACCGGCCGCCAGCCGTTGTTCTCGTGCCGCTCGTACCAGCCCTTGGTGCTGCGCAACCCGATGGTGCCGTCCGGCTTCAGGTACTCTCTGCGTGGGACAGACAGCCCCACCCGCACCCGCACCCGCACCCGCACCCGCACCCGCACCCGCACCCGCACCCGCACCCGCACCCGCACCCGCACCCGCACCCGCACCCGCACCCGCACCCGCACCAGGGGGGTTGGTTGGGTTGGGTTCGGGTTTGGTTCGGAGGGTTCGAGATCACAGTGGACGCGGAAACAGAGTGTCGTTTAGGTCCTAAAATGGGTCGAGGCGGGAAATGGAGGCGGAAGCGGTATCGCAGCTGCTGCAGCAGCAGCGGCCTCTGCTCCATCCATGGGAACGAACGAGATGATCCGACAGGCCGAATCCCCAGGAGGGAGGCAGACGGAGGGAGGGAGGGAGACGGAGGGAAGGAGACGGAGGGAACCGGCGCGCCTCGGATTAGAAGGATGGGCTTACATGGCCGCGAGTAAGGAAGTGCATCCGTTGACACGCATCCGCGGGCTAAAACCTGACGGAGCCGCCGTCCTACGCCGTACCTGTACGAGTTGTCAAACTCAAACTCCTCCTCCTGAAACACGTGCTTCTTCTTCGTCCTCACACCCGCCGCCGCCGCGCCGCCCCCCCTCCTGCCGCCGCCGCCGCCGCTCCCCGCCAGCGGCAGGCCCAGCAGCAGCGGCCCCAGAGGGGTCACCGCTGCCCCGCCACCGCCGCCGCCAGTCCCGCGGGCGTGGTTGTGTATCTCCCCCGGCGTGACCCGCACCTCCTTCGCATAGTCCCGCGGCCCAAAGGCGCAGATGTCCGCCACAGGGCGGTGCGTGAAGATCTTGTAGAAGACGAGGGGCGGGAAGACGGTGCCGCCCAGGCGGAAGCGCACGTGGATGCCGGCAGCCGCGTCCACCAACTGAGCCTCGCGCGGGTTGATGACGCGGAGCAGCTCCCGCGGGTCACCACGCTCCCTGAGGCAGCGGAGACGGGAAGAAGGGGATTTGAGCGGCAGGAGTCACGAAGACCGCGGTATATAGAAGATAGAGTAAGGGGTAAGGGGGGCGAGGGGGATGTGGGCATGGGGCGGGAGACAGCAGGGAAAGGGACTGGGAGGGAAGGGGAGGGGAGGGAGACGCGGCCGCGGAAGCGGACGCGGGCAACCCTCCCTGGCCCGCAGCCGCCGGCTCTGCGTCCGCTAAGGCAGGCGCGCGGGGCGGCGCTCAAGCGCGGTGCTCTCTGCCGCTCCCACTCCCGCGCTCTCGTTCACCACCCCTCTTCTCTCTCGCCACCTTTCACTCGCCGCTCCCGCCGCCGCCCACACCCTCCCGGCAGCCTGCACCTGAAGCGGATGAGGTCGCGGTAGTAGAGGAAGATGCGGTGGTTTCGGTGCGCGCGCCAGGCGGTCTGGATGACCCTGGCCGCCATGTTGGTGCGGTAGGAGACGTCGTGGTGGGTGGCCCACTCCATCTCCACCTTGCGGATGCGGGCGCGCTGGGGAGGGGGAAGGGGGGGAAGGCGGATGGGAGGGAGAGGAACGGATGTGGGAGCGTTGTGGATATATAAAGAGAGATGCCGCAGTGGCGGGATGGGGACGGCGGACAGCGGGCGCGGGCGCGCGCTGGGGAGTGGAAAGGGGGCCGCGGAGGGAGAGAAGCAGGAGGGGCAGCGAGAGGAGATGCGGGTGCGGGGAAAGCGGGGGCCAGAAGGGCAACGGGGCGCGGGATGCACGGAAGGGTTAAGAGAAGGTGTAGTGGAGTGGAGTTGAGTGACGGTGGCGGGCCAGGGGGAAGGGCGAGAAACGGGGGCGAGGAGGGGCAACGGCGAGGAGGAGAGAGGGCTCCGCCGTTGCTGACGCAGCGAAGGAGCCGGGAAGGGTCGGGAGCTAGGAGCTAGGATGGGTGGGGCGGAGCTCCGATGTGCGGATAGACCGTATTGGCTTCCCCGGGGGAGACGCTCCCTGTGCTGTGATGCAGACCCGCATGGGCCTTGTGGCGCTCTTGACGCGGGCCCCCCCCCCTGGAGTGCCCTGCTGGGGAAAGAGACACGAGCCCCGGGCAGCCTCCCGAAAACCCGCCCTACGTCGCGTGGCATCAGCTGACAGCTACACATGGCAGAGAATGCCGGATAGGATATGCGGGGGATGGGATACCCGTCCGCAGCCGCCCCACGCCCTCGCGCGAGGCACGGCACGCAGCACGACCCGCAGCACACACGGCCAGCGTTCGGTCACAAGCAGGCCTGCGCGATGCCGTGGGAGAGTCAGGACAACACGTACCCTGGCGAGGTACTCCTTGCGCACGCGGTAGCCGCGCCACCATCGCTGGATGGTGGTCGCTGCGAAAACCGCCAGGTAGTTGTCGCTATACGGAGATGGTCCTGGGCCATCATCATCATCGTCGTCATCCATGTAAGGTGGCCTCTCCATACTTAAAGGTTGATCAAGCAACGCCTTTCGCCAGCGAGGTAGGGCCTGGCCTGCCCCCGCCGTTACGCGTCAACTTCCTCTTGATTGTTTTTGCAAACCCTGCGATGGTCCCGGAGTAGCTATAGATTTGGAGCAATTCGTGCACCGAACGCACTTCGATTGATATCGGAGCAGGTAGGCAAGCAGCGTAAAGTTATTAATTATTTCAAAGATTTTTGCTTTTGCGCATGTAAGTCGAATGCTGCCAGTTGGTATATGAACCGAGCGACCAACTAAGTAAAAACAGTTAGTCCACTGCACGACATCGTAATGCAGCCCTCACGGCAAGCGGTTTCACGTAACGCGTGTAGCGACTGAACATCAGACAGTAAGCTCATTATTATTGTAGAAGTCCCTGTGCACGTTAAGACGGCTCCCGTCGCCACACGGTGTACCGCCAGTGAACACATTTTAGGCTGAGTTTGGTTGCACCGCTGGACATTATCTTGACGACATCCATTAAGTCATGGGCCGCCACAATGGCAAGGCCCGAAAAGCCGGAGAGCGCGTCGGCGCTACGCTGGCGGCGAAGAACAAGAAGGTGCGTTGCAACGAAAGCGGGTTATTTTCCGTCCTTGGGACCTAAGAAGAAGATTGGGCTTGGTGCAGTGGATTTCGCGGCACGCCGTCGTTTCGGCTCCATCCGTCGATGACCCTGGGTCGTCCATGGGCCTTTGCTCGGCTGCTGGCGTCCAGCATCATCACGTGCACGGTTTCATACCTAGTTCCTTTCATGGAGTTTGCCGAACGTCCGATGTGTACGAAACCACAGACGATATCGCAGAGGGTTCAGGGTTGACGTTGTACCTGCGGGAATGCACGGATGTGGGACCAACCGAGACTCAAGCACAGCTGCATCCCCATATCCTCCCCGCATCCTCCGCCTCCCGGGGCCCCGCCACGCACGAGCACTGGAAGTGCAGCGCGTCCTTCCCATCGTTAGTGTCATGCATGGTAACAGCCTGCGCCATAGCTAAACACCCTTCCGTCACGCCTACCCCCACCCCACCCCGCAGCTCCCGCCCAGACCGCCCACGTCGTGCCGCAGCCTGAGCTCCCTCCCTCCCTCGCTCGCGCCCATCCCCACCGCAACACAGCCTTCCACCTCCGCTGGTCCACCTTGCTGGAACCTCCTCCCCCCTTTACCTCCGACCCCACCCCCATTAACCCAACGACCCTAAACCTCCCCCCCGCATCCGTATCCGTTATTCCGCATCCGTGGATAAACCCCCCGTGTCCTCCTTTCCCCCGCCCGGAGCTGCGGTATCTTCTTCTTACCCCTGCCCCCGACCGCACCCTTCCGCCCCCGCAGACTGCCCCCACCACCCAGGCGGCCATCAGCGCCCAGTTCAAACACACCACGGACGCCGGCCTCGGACGCAACATGCAGAGCGTGCTGGACCGCAACGACCTGGACGAGCTCATGGCCATGGTACGACACCGTACGACAATGGTGCCGCCACCACGCGCTCCCGCACCCGGCCCCTTCCTCCAAGGCCCGCCTCGTGGGCCGACCCGACCCGACCCGACCCAACCCGACCCGACCCGACCCGACCCGACCCGACCCGACCCGATCGTCAGCCTGTCAGATTGCATGGACTGTCACACTCTCCCCCCCAATCCAAAACACACGCACACGCTCACATACACACGCACACCCCCCCCCCGCCCCCCTGCCCCCTCTGCTGTACCGGTACTGCCCTCAGGCGGACCTCGCCGACCGCGACTTCAGCGCCGAGCGGGGTCAGGCGATTGTTGTGAGCACCGGGGTGGTGGACCCGCTGGCGGAGGCGAAGAGGGCGGAGGAGCGGGCGGAGGCGGAGGCGCGTAACGCCCACCGACTGGCGCTGCCGCGGAGGCCTCCCTGGACTTCCGACATGAGCGGGGAGCAGCTTGATCTGCAGGTGGGAGGGGGGGAGGGGGGTAATAAAAAAGGCCCGGGAAGAGGGAACTCAACGCAGTTACCTGGGATATTACCTGAGGATTACTTGGGGGGGTAAGGGGGTTGGGGGTGGGGGTGTATTGGGGGAGGACGTGTGTGTATTGGGGGGCTGGGGGGAGTGTGGGCATCAAGGGGCGGCGCGGGGGCGTGTGTGTGTATTTCTGTTGGGGGAATGGGGAGCCCTGAGCCCTGGGAGCTGGGAGGAGGGGTGATTAGGGCGGGGTGGTTGGGTTGGGTGGATGGTGCGGGGGTGGGGAACGGGGTCCAAGGTTTGGGCTTGAAGGGGGGAGCCGGTGAGACGGGAGATGGCTCGGTCCCGGTCTTGGTCTCGGTCCCGACAGCAATGCGTGGGAAGGACTGACCTGGAGGGGCTGGGTGGGGACGGCGGCATCGTGCGCCTTCTTACCCACACGTATCCGTACCGCTGCCGCACCCGCAACCGCAACCGCACCCGATCACCCCCTCCCCAGCCTGCTCCCCGTCCATTGCCTCCCGCCCCCACCTGCCGCTCCTCCTCCTCCCCCTCCTCCTCCATCGCCTGCAATCCCTCCCTCAATCCCCCTACCCCATCCAATTTCCTCCCCCCTTCCCGGTTCTCCCCCCTTCCCGGCTCCCCCTTCCCGGTTTCGTTCTTGCATTACACTCTTCAATCCCCCCCTTTCCATTCCGCCCCATCCCTCCCTTTCCCCCTCTTTCTGTGCTCTGCGTTGCCCTTGTTCTCCTCGTCTCTCTCCCGCCACCCCCGCCCCCACCCCCACCAGGAGCGCACCTCGTTTCTGTCCTGGCGCCGCAACCTGGCTAACCTGGAGGAGGCTGAGAAGCTGGTGCTGACCCCCTTCGAGAAGAACCTGGAGGTGTGGAGGCAGCTGTGGAGAGTGCTGGAGAGGTCGGACATTGTGGTGCAGGTGAGGAGGGGCGGGAGAGGGAAGGAAGGGGCGAGGCGGGGGGTTTAGGGGTAAAGGTAGGGGTAGGGGTAGAAGTAGCGGTGGAAGGGGAAGCGAAGCGGAGAAGCCGAAAGTAGCCGAAAGAAAGGCCGCGTTGCGGAGCCGGTTGGGAGCGGGGTGGGGCGGGGTGGGATGCAGGAGAGGTTGGGAGTACTGGACTGATGCGAGGGAGTGGGGGGGTGTGTGGGTTGGGGGAGGGAGGGTGTGGGTGTGGGTGTGGATGTTGGACGGGAGGAGAGGGGGCGCAACGGTAGAAAAATGAAGCAAAGGGGGGTAAGAAGGGCTAGGAAAGTGGTTAGCGGGGCTGGGGGGGGTACAGAAAAACACCGCAGCAGCCAGAACCGCTTTTTTTACCCCCACCACCCCGCCCCCCGCCCCCCCCTCACCCACACCCACACCCACAGGTGGTAGACGCTCGCGACCCGCTGCTGTACCGTTCTGAGGACCTTGAGGCCTACGCCCGGGAGCTGCACTCGAGCAAGGGCTCCCTTCTGTTGCTCAATAAGGCCGACCTGCTGCCCCCCCACGTGCGGACCGCCTGGGCGGACTACCTGGACAAGGTGCGGGGGAGGGGGAAGGGGGGCGTGTGTGTGTCCCGGTAAACGAACGTGTGTGCGTGTGTGTTTGGGGTAAGGAACGGATATGTGGTTGTTTTTTGGGGCCCCGATCGCGTCCGTATCCATTCATTCGTGCCCGTGTGGTCGCATCGGCCGCCTCCGCTGGGGCCTTGGCTCGCAGGCGGGTGTGGAGTACGCCTTCTGGTCGGCCCACTCCGTCATTCAGGAGCAGCAGCGGCTGCGCTCCGAGGCGGCGGCGCTGGGGGTGGACCCCACCGCCCTGCGCAAGGTGCTGCAGCTCCAACAACAACAACAAAAGGAACTGGACGAGGAAGAGGAAGAGGAGGAGGAAGAGGAGGAGGAGGAGGAACAACAGCAAGGGCCAGGCGGGAGAGGAGCAGACGGGGCGGCGGCGGCGCCGGGCCCAGGGCCCGGCGGCGGCGGCGGCGGCTCCGCCGCCGCCGACCCCCGGATCCGGATCCTGGATGTGGACGAGCTGCTGGATCTGTTTGAGCGCCGCTGCGCGGCGGCGGTGGCGGCTGCGGGACCGGATGACCCACGGGTCAGTGAGGGTCCGGAGCGGCGCCACATGGTCGGCCTGGTGGGCTATCCCAACGTCGGCAAGTCCAGCACGATCAATGCGCTCTTTGGCGTCAAGAAGACGGCGGTGGCGCCGACGCCGGGCAAGACCAAGCACTTTCAGACGCTGCACGTGTCGCCGGGGGTGGTGCTGTGCGACTGCCCGGGGCTGGTGATGCCCAAGTTTGCGCGCAGTCGCGCGGAGATGGTGGCGGCGGGTGTCGTACCGATTGACCGTCTGACGGACATTCGGCAGCCGGTGGATGTGGTGGCGGGGCGCGTGGGGGGGCCGCAGCTGTGCGCGGTGTACGGCATCAAGCTGCCGCCGCCGCCGCGCCATGCGCCCGCGGACACGGCGCCGACGGCGGAGCAAGTGCTCAGGTGGGGGTGGGAGTGGGGGTGGGGTGGGGTGGGGTGGGGGCCTGGCCTGGAATGTGGGGATGGAGGCGGGAGAGGAAGGAGAAGGGGGGTGTGGTGGGGGTTGGGGTTTTAGGGTATGGCTCGGAAGTGGTGGGAGAGCGTGTGGCTGCGGTTGCGGTTGCGACCCTTACTACCCTAAAAACCCTGAAACATACCCGCCACTGAGTGTCACTCTTTACCCACCCACCCATTCCCACCCACCCATTCCCACGCACCCACCCATCCCCACCAATTCCCACCCAACCTCCCTCCACCCCCAACACACTCAGGGCCTACGCGATGCTCCGCGGCTGGACGGCGGGTTCCGGTCTTCCCGACGAGACGCGCGCCGGCCGCCAGATCCTGCGCGACTACACAAACGGCAAGCTCGTCTACTGCCTCCTGCCGCCGGGCAGCCAGCCGCAGGGCTGGGTACCGGGCGCGGCGGAGGCAGGCGCCAGGGCCGCGGCCGTGGCGGCGGCCGAGCCGCCGCCGGCGCCGGAGGCGCCGGAGGCGCCCGACTCGTCGGAAGACGAGGCGGCGGCGGCGGAGCCGCCGCCGCCGCCGTCGCAGGCGGCGGCAGCGGCGGTGCCTGCGGACGATTTGGACGCGGCGGATTTGGATTTGCTGCAGGGGTTGGGTCTGGGCCCAAAGGCCGCCAAGGCCAAGCGCCCCGAGTACAAGTTCAACAAGAAGGCGCCGCGGACGAAGGGAGACCGGGGGCAGCTGCGGGCGGAGGGGGGATACGACGGCGCGGGCATGGTGCACGGCAAGAAGGGCGGGCTGGTGCGGGTGGGCGGGCACTGAGGGAAGGATGTGGGGTGGGGTGGGGTGGCGAGAAGGGTTGTTGGGGGGGGGGCTGCAGCAAGGTGGAGGCGGCGGCTGGGTGGGGGATGGAACTGGCGGGTGGTATGTGGTGGGGTGGGGTGGGGGCGCTGAGATCTGTAGTTTGTGAGGAGGTTGCTCCCTCTGCAAACGGCGGTTGGGGGACCAGGGGGCCCGTTCGTTGTGCGGGTCTTGGACTCTCGGAGGTTCGGAGCTGAGGGGGGGTGGGGTGGGGGCGCGCGCGCGTCGTGGTGGGCTTTTGTCCGTTCATGTTTGTGGTGGTGGAGGGCGCTTTGTGCGCGCGTGTGTGTGTGTGTGTGTGATGGGCGTTTGGTAACGGTAACGGTGCTCTGCCGCCGGTAGCGGTGCGGCGTTTGTTTGTTTGTCAAACAGGGTTTTGCTTCTGGTTTAGTTTCTGGCCGTTATTTTGCTTGCGGGCTGTGTGGTGATGATGAGTACTTGACTTGCCAAGCGCTGCAGACAGGGGGGCAGAGAGGGGCAGCCGGAGCAGGTGGGAGGGGGTGAAGGATGGACCGGTGCCGCCGCCGTTGTGCGCGTTATGCCGCTGCCGGCCTCTCAAATCCAACCCAACCCGGACGCATTTTACGGACGCGCAAAAATGCCCACACGCCGTGGTGGGACGTTTTTTCTGCGCCCCTTTGTAACATTGTATGATTAGGACTGGCGTGGCCCCGTTGCGACCGACACCTAACCCGCGCGCGTGTGTGTGTGTGACCGGTGTACGGCACCGCAGGGAAGGGGAGGGGGGGCTGTGTGGTGGGGGTTTTGGAACTGAACCTGCAAAAGAGGGCACGTCGAACGCGTTGCGACTCCAATCCCCACCACCACCACCACCACCCACTGGGCACTAGTCGCCTCGTTCCGAAGCATCGGAGGCAGCTCATTCCTGCTCATCCATCCCTGTTACCAAAACAACAACACCACAAGTGGAAGAACCCGAGTTGGTTCCTGCATGTTGGACAAACTGGCTCAACAGGTTCGTAAGCTCGACAGGGCAATGAACACGGGCGCTGTCCCTGATAAGCCAGGCGGCGGTGCAGCGGCGTGGACCCCGTAGGCCGGGCCCCAACTTCTCCAGCGACTGCAGCAGCAGCAGCGGGGGGGGGTTGACCTCTTCTTGACGTTGTGACGTTGCTGGGCGCAGCGTCAGAGTGCTGCGCCGCTCGCCTCCGGTGTGCAGTGCAGTGCACGGAGGGGGCAGCAGCAGCAGCAGCAGCAGCCTGCCCGTGGGCTTTTCTCTTCACACGGTTCCGGAGCCCCACAGTAACAACAACAACCACCACCACAGGAGACCACAGCAGCAGCAGCAGTAGGGCAGTATGGTTCGGGGGGCAGGCATCGGTACTTGTTCCTCGGCTGCTGTCGGCTTTGCGCGTCCGAGCCGGGAGGTGATTTGGGGCTGAGGCCAAGGGGGCTGGGTGGGTGGGAGGCTGCGCCGACCCCCCACCCCCGCACGAAAGAGCTCCCTCCCCGTCATGCCATAATGACATCGATCAAAGCCCAGGATGTCTGCTCTGCGAAAACGGCGGTGGATGTCGCCCGGCGGTGCATTTCGGTGCAGGGCAGAGGCCCACAGCCCAATCCAGTCATCGCAGAATGCTTAAATGCGCGGTGCATGCGTCTTCCCGTGTTCAGAACTTCAGATGCCGTACACTGTACGGCCAGCGAATGCTGCTCCTGCGACGCGCAAACTGGTGCCGCCGCCGCCGCCGCGCAGCGCAGCACCCATTGTGTCTGTTGGGATGCAGCCGTTCATCGTCCTCCTCCTCTTCCTCCTCCTTCGATATGGCCGCACAATGCGCTAGTGCCACACGACCACACGCCCGTCCCCACATCACCGACGCACTGGGCCTCTCCAGGCGCCACACAGTCATAATACCGTTTATCGTTTCTACTCGCACAATACAATGCCTGGCGGCACACACACTTGGGGCACACACTTGGGGCGGTCCGAAGGCGCGCATAATCGCGCACAGACAGACACTGGGGCACATTGGGACCCTCCAACTCACCTGAACGCGTATACCGGTACACACTCTCTTCCCCGAAAGGGTCCCTGCCTGGGCCCTCGGGGCCCCTCCTCCCGTTCTTCGCCGCCGCCAAAGGAAACACACACACGGACACACACGCACATGCACACACACACATACGCCGGGTTTCAGCCGGTGTACGGTACATTTACGCGCCCATAATAATAATGGAACCTGGTTTGTTCGCGCAGCGCAGCCGTTCGTGAAATAAACCTCCCCCCCCGCCGCGAGAGGACCGTACGATGGTATCACCTCATTCCTTTCGCCGCCTGCCCTTCCGCCAGAGGGGCGCCGGCAGTACCGTAGCTGGATGGCGCCAGGCATCACCGCCTGGACTCCCTCCCTCCCTCCCTCCCGTGCTCAAAACACGGGCAGCGGCCTATTCGTGGAGAACTCCCTACAATATCACCGACGCATCCGCTGCCACCCACCGTGCCGCCGCCGATGATGCCAAAACAGGGCCCAGCCTAACGACAAGGAGCGAAGCGACGTCTTTCGCGCCAAAACGCACCCGCGGCGCCATCGCTCGGCCGGCCCCGCGCCTGGACTCCGCAGCCGACCCAGCGCAAACGGCGAGACTCGCCGTGTTGAAGATCCGTACTTACGCATCGTACAACATTGCCCGCATGGCGCCGTATACCAACAAAACGCACACAAATACACAGACACACGCGGCATAGCTTTTTTTGCCGCAACCCCACTGTGCATTTATGGCCGCATCCGAGATGCCTTTCCAGGGACCGCACACGGGCCAAGAGCGCAGCAGCATCGCTGTTATCGACACGTCTTTGAACATTAGTCATTCCTGAGTTCGTTCGTAGTCAACAGGGGACCACGCAGCCCGTGCCCCTCCCCGTCCCATCGCAACCAAAGCACACGAGTCACAGTGAGGGAGAGGAGCGCAATCTACTGTAATATTATTCCAAAAGCCAAAGCGTCTGTATACTGGGACGCTGACTCTGCAGGCGCTGTCGCAGGATGAATCATCAGAACGCACCAGACAAACCCAAACCCAGCCGCCAAGCCAATCCAATCCAGCTGGCATGACAAAGGACATGACGCGGGCAGCGGCAACGCACCCCATGCCAAGCACGCCTTGTGCACCACTCTGAACCACTCCGCGCCCGCCATAAGCGTGTGGCCTCAAGTCCAACCTCGCGCACATGGCGCCGGGGTGCCACGTCCCATGCCATGTCCCATGTCGCCGCGAAGGTGCCACCTCCCGACGGGCGCGCCTGTATTCACCGCCCACTGCCACAAACCCTTCAGGTATTTGTCGACGACGTCCCGCCATCGCTCCTCGCGCCCTCTCCAGTAAACCAGAGGAGTTCCACTGGGTCCCCCATCCATCCAAACGCGAGCTCTCCTCCTCCTCTTCCTCTTCCTCCCCTTCCGAGTCACCGCCTTCCGCACGAGGCGCCTCGCCGCTGCGCGCCGCCGCCGCCACCGTCGCCCAGTCTGCTTACAGTCCACCCCCCCAATTCGCCGCGCCCTCACTCCGCACTCAATGCAGTCTACTGATCATTCGTGTGCCATTCTGCTGGCCACTTCGGGTTTGTTTCCCGCGTGGCTCGGAGTACCCCAGCTCAGTCCACAGTCCAGCCTAGTCCGCCCTGGCACGAGCCTCGTGCGATACGACCAAAGGTCTCTGCCTGGGCCCGATGCCGGAAGGACGAGGACGGACGGGGCCAGGCCCGGCGCGCCGCCTACTTATTCTGCGACTTCATCTGCATCGCCACGAACCGCAGCTGCAGCGACTTGTACTGCTCCATCAAGACCTGCGTCCGGGGGACGGGGGGCGGGGGGTCAGGGAGTGATATGCTCCTTTATATAAAAGTGAGTCGGGGCGGGGGGGGAACGGCGGAGGCGCGGGGCGGGAACCGATGAGTGATGGTGCGCGCGCGGTGGGCTGCTGAAAGCAATCCAACAATCCACTCACGGAGGAGGGGGGGGACTGAGAAAGAAACCGCCACGAAGGCAGAAGGGCTAAAAGCATGCGAAATGGGTTTGGAACACTTTACAGTACCTTGAACACCGTAAAATCCTGAACTTGTCCAGTATTTGCATACCCTACTCGGCTCTGTGCCCCAGCGTCAACAAAACCCACAAAAGAGGCGTCTCAAAAGGACTGCGCGCCTGGCTTCCCACACCCGTTCCCGTCGCCTCCCCTGCGGCATATTCTTTATTTACCCCCAAACCCAGCACCTACACCCACCCGGTACTGCTCCTCCAGCAGTTTGTTTGTGAGCCGCAGCGCCTCGATCTCCCGCTGCTGGCTCTGCGTCGTCGACTCCAGCAGCGCCAGCGCCGCCTTCTGGCGGTCGCGGAAGCGCCGCTGCGCCTCGCGGTTCAGGTCGCGCTTCTTGAGCTGCCGCATCTGTGCGCGCGCCACGGGGTCCTTGTTGGCTGCGGCGCGGCGGTTGCCCCGGTTGGGCGCGGAGCGCGGCGCGGCGGCGCCCGCGGACTCTGCGGAGTGGCGGATGGCGCACAGGACGGCAGATCGGGGGTGTGCGTGGGGGGAAGGGGAAGTTCAGGTTTCGCTGGGTAAGGTGTGGGAGGAACGAGACGGAAGAAAAGCTGTGTGATTGTAGGTTAGGTCTCATGGACGTTCCGCGCGTCCACAGGCCAAGGCCCGTCGAGGCACCGTATTCACTTTGTCGCCGGGCGCACTTGTGGGCGCGGCGCGGTCTCAAAAAGGCAAGAAAAGGCCAGATCCTGGCATTTGCCTTCCCCAGGCGGCCAGCGGTGTACCTGACGTCGTCTCGGATCCGTCAGAGTTGGACCCGTCCATCCCCTGCTGCTGCTGCTGCTGTTCCTGTTGCATCTGCTGTTCTTGTTGCATCTGCATCTGCTGCTGTTTCGCCTCTGCCCGCCGCGTCTCCCGTTCCGCCGACACCGCTGCGGCCGCCGCCGCCGACGCCGCCGCCGCAGCCGACGCAATGGCCGCCGCAGCCCGGGCCTCGGCCTTCGGGTCCGCCCTGGGCTCCAACACCGGTGAGGGCGGCATCTGCCGCTTGTTCCTGCCGGCAGGCGCCGGTTGATCCAAGTCGCGCTTGCCGGCGCCGCCTGTCGGGAGCTGGAGTTGCTGCAGGGCTTCGAACTGCTGCTGCTGGTGCAACTGCAGTTGCTGCAGTTGCTGCTGGCGTGCCGATATCCGGGGGCCCCGCGGGGGGGCGCTGCCTCCGGAGCCACTTGGGTCGGAGTTGTTGCCGTTGTCAGCAGCAGCGGCGGCTGCCGCCGCCGCTGCGGCTCTCATGCTGGGCCCGGGGCCTCCCCCTTCGAGGCCGACGTCAAGACTGAGGAGCTGCGGAGGGATGGGACGAGACAAAGCCAAAAAACGTTTAGGGTTCTAAATTGCTTTTTCTCTCCTTTGCTATTTGGATAAGGCGTACCTTGGGCAGCTCCAGAGATGGGAGCGCCAACGCTTGCGGCAGAGGCAGCGGGCCGCCCCCTCCCGAGCCCAAAGAATTAAGCCCAAGAAAGGACGGGAAGCCACTGGTCTGGAGAGCGAGCGCTAGGTCCTGCGAGCGGAGAAACCGTTGTTCACGAGATGACTGAGCATGGTTAGTAATAAATGAGGAACGCAAGTTTGGCATGCGGGCACAAGGAAGTACATCAGGAACAAGACAAGCCCAGGCCCGGCTGCGGCCCGGCGGACTAGATCCCGCGGACCGAGGCCCAACTCCAGCGACTGAAAAGGCAGAGATGACCACGGGCTTACAAGGTTTGTCGCGCTGAGGCCCGGGCCCGACGCAGCACCCAGCAATCCTGCTGGAAACGTGAACGGAGTCACGTCTGCGCCAGATGCGAGGAGCTTCAGCACGTCCTCCATTGTCGGAGCCGGGCCGCTGCAGTGGGAGGAAGTCGGGTACTATGCACAAGTCTAGAGGCGTATGGTATTGCTGTGTTCAGAGAATTGACTTCTATAGACGGAGTGCAGGGCTCGGTATGCTTATTAAGTCCTTTATTAAGTCATGAGGAAAACTCTTCATTGGGCCTCCATGGCAACTCGCCCTACAGAGCAGCTTCATGCGCGATAGAAGGATGCTGATTGCCTATGTACTCCCTGCTACTTGCGGGTGCAGACAAAGTCACATGTCAGGAGACTGTTCACGGTGCAGCAAGGGTTGACGGGGGCCGACCCGTGCAAGCAAGCAGGCAAGCAAGCGCCCCTCCATTGTAAATTGCTAAACCAGAAGGCAAATGTTGTTTGATGGACATGTAGAAGACGAAGACGGTGCGCTTTGACATTTCAGACGCGCCTTTGCGTTGTTGTCGTGTCCTTGTCAGGACCCGAGACACATCGCAGCGCTTCCATCTAGCTTGTTTCACGTTGAGTCATTACAGGCAAACCCGCGGCGATAGTGACTAATGTTTGAAGAACGCTTAGGCACCCGACGCTGTGACGCTGCGTAGTCCCGGAACCGCCTTTGCGCTGTTGGCATCTTGGATAATCCATCAGCAGGAGTTTACTCCGGACCGCCTTTGCGCTGTGCTTCTCACATTTCAGTCAACCAACTGCCATCGTAATGCCCTCCTCCAGAAACGGCGCAAGCATCTTTCCCGCTATTTCCATTATCGGAATTCAGCCCATGTTTCATACAGTTACCGCTTTTCTTGAGTTGCGAGTGGAAAGGTCCGGTGACGGGTCGGGCCCTCGCCTTGGATTTGCACCCCTCTGATGCCCAGCACGTTCGGCTGAGCCCAGTTGTAAGCCTAGCCATGTCCACCTCATTACAACAGCTCCGATATAGGTCCTAGCTTGGGTTTGCTGTCGTAAACTTCGTAAACAAAAGCTCCAAGCAGCTCGAGCCTGGCTGACGTCAGCACCACGTTGGGGTGGTTTGACCCCAACGTGCAACGCTAACTGTAGTCACATGAACACTCCCAGAAGCCAATCCACCTCCCCAGGCAGCAGTGGGTTCCTCTCGTGATTCTGCTTGACCCTTCACACCCAGCCGTGCATAAACTGCTAGGCACATCAGCTGTTCCCTGAAACACCACGCAGGGCGGCCGTGACGCGGGGTCCCAGCTCCAAGACAACCGCTCGACGCGGCTTCCCGAGGGCAGTACGGCAACGCAAGCACGCACCTCAGCAGCAGATCCGGCAACTTCCTTCCAGCCATCACCGAGCAGCCATCTAGCCATCCAGCATTCTTGCGGCCCATGACACGACCCACAGCCACTCGGCCTTGCCAGAGCGTTTGTTGCGCAGCGCCACGTCCCACGTGTTCCCGCCACCCACCCACCCACCAACCAACACGACCGCCCAACCAATCCCACCTCAACGGTTGTGGCACCTGCCAGCCCCCCTGGCTGCGCATCCCTTACCACGTTACCAGCAGGGGATGCGCAGTCCGGTTGGGTTGGGTTAGGTTCAACGCACCGAGTGGCGGGAAGCCGTTGGGTTCGATGCATCGAGTGAACAAAGCCGGGTCTTGTTTTCCCTCTCTTGGCACCCCTCACACCCCCAACACATGCCGCCAGCGTGTCCGCACTTGTCTTCCAGCGTTCGACGTTCCGGCCACCCCCCAGTGCCACCCCCCAGTGGCACACACCGGCGGCCGACATTGATTGCCAATATTCTGCCCTTTCGAGCCCAGTATCACATGTCACAGCGCCGCCTGTCTGTCCGTCTGCCGTCAACCCCTTGCGTTGCCAGGTGCCACCAGGCGTTGCCCCTTCACACCCCCGCCACAAACCACCACCCCCTCCATCGGTGTCCCATGCATGCCCGGGCCCCCTCCCTCAACCCACCCGTGCTGCGTCCCTCCACCCCCAGACCTCCCCCCGCACGTCCGTGCTCCGCACTTCGGGACCGGTCACCTGGGCGCTAGTGCCGGCCGGCCCCGCCCCCGGCGCCACCAGCCCGCCCCCCGCCGGCACCGACTCGTTGCTGCCCCTGCGCCGCCCCAGGCCCGGCCTGACCGGCCCGATGCGCCGCCCCCGAACCCGCCGCCTGTCCAGCGCCGGCGCCGCCTCGCCCAGCGCCACTACCGCTGCTCCCCCCGCCGCCGCCACCACCCCGAAGGGAAGCCCCCGCCATCTCCGCAGCCGCCGACCCTGGCCCCGCCCCCGCTCCCGTCCCGCCCGCAGACGCCGCCGATGCGTCGTGAGTGGCGGCGCTGCCGTTCGTCCCCACCGCCTCGCCGGCGGCGGCGCTGTGGGGCTTCATGCCCTTGCGGCGGGCCGAGTTGATCCGAACCTCGTCGCCGCGGCCCGACAGCCCCACCACCACCACCCATTGCTCCTGTGTTTTTTAGGGGGGATTGCGGGGGGGGGGTAGGGCGGCGCGGGGAGTTAAGACAGGAGAACCGCCGCGAGGCGTGGCGAGGTACGGCACCGTATAACCGTAACCGAAGTACCGGCCCTGGCGAAAACGGACCCGGGGGGAACACTTCTTTCCTTGCCCCGGTCTAGGGCAAGAGGACAAGAGGACAAGAGGGCAACAGGCCCCAGCTCCACCTCCGAGTGAAGCCGGCGGTCCATCGCTCGGCGAGGAGGAGGAGGAGGAGATACAGGGCGGCGGGGGTGCACATCCGTGGGAAGGGGGCCCAAGCGCGAGTTCCCAGCACGCCCAGCCGAACCTGCCTCGCGATCCTCGCTCCTCCACGCCCGGTACCTGCCGCCACACTGGCTCCTGAGACGTACCCCGACCTCTCCCTCTCCCTGCCTCTTCCGCCATCCCCCAAGCAAACGACACCCGGCCCCCCCCAACGTTCCCCCGTTCCCCCAACGTTCCCCCCCCCAACGTTCCCCCGTCCGATCCCCCCAACGTTCCCAAGATCCCACCCCCCCCCCGCTTTCTCCTCTATAACCATGACGGCCGCACCGCTCCTCACCCCACACGCCCCCTTCCCCCTCTCTCAGGTGGGACCCGGTGTCCTACGTACAACTACGACGACGGCGACGACGACGGGAAAACACGTTTCACCCAAACCACGCACCCCACCGGTATTTGCCAGTATTCTCTGGCCTATCCGTGTGGTCATCCTGCATTCCCCCTTCTCCCACCTCCCACCCCCCCAACCCCACCTCGAACTCCCCCAGACACGCCGGCGAGATGTCCATCTGCACTCGGGCCGTGGTCCGCGTGTTGGTCAGCGACAACGTCACCACCGGCCCCGCCGCCGGGTGCCCACCCGAAGGGCCCGCCTCACGCCCCCCGTCGGCCTGGCCCGCTCCACCTCCGCCTCCACCTCCGCCGCCTCCGCCGCCGCCGTCTCCGTCTCCCCGGCCGCCTCCGCCGCCGCCTCGAGCGCGGCCGTCGCCGCCTCCTCCGCCCCCACCGGTCGGGCTGATGCGGCCGGGGTGTTTGGCGGCGTCCAGGGACAGAAGCAGCGAGTCGCCCTCGGCCCACAGGGGCTGCAAACAGGTGCGGACAGAGAAGGGATGGAGCAGATGAGTGGGCGTGTGCGTGTGCGTGTGTCTCTGTGTGTGTCTCTGTGTGTGTGTCTAAGAATCGTGGGTGTTCAGGGAGTGATATGCTCCTTTATAAAATAATGAGTCACTGCGGACGTTGATGATCAAGCTGCGACAGCCGCTGAACCTCCGGAAAAGACGCAGCCTTGGCGGGCGACAGGCTGGGAGGAGTCCGAAGCGCGACGACGACTTTCCGCGACGACTTCCCGCACCTCCCCCCGACCCCCCGGTCGCCAAATACCCACAAACGCGCCCACCCACCCACCCACCTCAGCAAACACGCGCCCATTGGCGCCCTTCCGACCGCCGGCCAGATCGTGACCTTGCCCCCTCCCTTGGCGCCATCCCGCCCGCCCCCCCCCTTCACATCCCCCCTTTGCGCCCTCCCGCCCTCCCCCCCCTTTGGTTACAGGTATGTCCGGTATGTATTGCTGGGCTCCGGATCCGTTCGCTAACGCCGTCTCCGTCTCCCCTGCGGTATCTTCCTTTAACCCGCCTTTGCACCCTCCCTCCCCCCCCCAGCTCACCTGCTTTTGCACCCGCCGGCTCCTGCCCTCCCGTACCTCGCAGCCCTGCAGCCGATTGGTGTACCAGCCGTGGCAGGTGCTCTGCCTGGGGGGGGGGGAAGAGGAGCGGAGCGGACCAAGGGGGAGCGGAACGGAGCGGAGGGTTGCTAAAGTAGAGATCGCAGCAGGAAGGGACGCAGGCGACCGAGAACCCGGGGTGGGGGGCGGTGGTGGGGGGCGGTGGGTCGAGATGTGGGGATGCATGCAGGCGAGCAGGGCCCGGCCTGCAGGGCAAGAGCAAGGGCCACCATCACCGTATCTTCTTCCGCTGGTTGCACCCACCATCCCACCATCCTGCCCATCTACTCATCTGCCTGCCGGTAGCCGCCCCCCTTACAACGCGGATCCCAACGGCGCATGAGCTGTTGACCTCCCCCTTCCCCCCTCAGGGGGGCCTCGCAGGGAATGCACTGTCCCCGTCACCCGCCTTCCCCGCCTCCCAGTCCCCCCCCTTTCCTTGTAGTGGTGGCGGGAGCGAGACCGAGCTGACTCTGAGTAACCCTCCACCCAGCCACCCAGCCACCCTCCCACGGTCTGGCGGCGACGCGGTCGCTGCGTCTTTTCAGCTCGGTAAGGTTACAGGTATGTTTCGGTAAGTATTACTGGGTTCGGGGTCCGTTCGCTAACGCCGTCTCCGTCTCCGCTGCGGTATCATTTTTTACCACACACCCACCCACCAGCTCGCGTTGCTCCTCTTCTTGCTCTGGTCCAACGCCGCCAGCTGCCCTCGCGCCATGACGCCCACGAACATGGGGTGGTTGGGCAGCTCCGGCTCGCTGTCGGAGGAGCGGCCGCCCAGAGGGGGCTCGGGCCTGGGGGCGGTGGTGGTGGCGGGGGTGGGGGATTTGAAGAGTGAATTTGCGAAGGGGGGAGGGCGGGAGGGCGGCGTAACGAGGGGGAGCTTCGCGAGGTCGGATCAAGAGCACCACCTACCGTATACAGGCACCGATACACCGACGGACAAAAAGGCGCACGTCGGCCCCTATTTGGGTTTTGGGTTTTGGGGGTCTTGGGTCTTGGGTTTTGGGTTTTGGGGGTTGCTTTCGCTGTGTGTGCGGCCCAGTCTTTGAGACTTGTCATTCTCGTACCTCACATTGACAGGACAGGAGGGTCCATGGCCCTCGCCAACCCTCCAGCCCTCCAGCCCACCAGCGCCCGGATCCCACCCCTCTTTGCCAACGCCGTCTTCGAGTCCCTCCTCTACGAAATCCTTTTTGTTACCCCACTGCTCTTTGCCCCCGAATAATCACGCGGGCCCCCGCCCCCACCTTGCCACCGCCTTGCCACCTCCCGCCCCCACCCTGCCACCGCCCCGAACCGGATGATCAGCCCCCCGGGCTCCGGCCTATACGTGGATAACCCCCCACCTTGCCACTGCCCCGAACCGGATAATCAGCCCCCCCCCCACCTTGCCACCGCCCCGACCCAGGCGATCAGGCGGCCCCCCCCGCCCGCCCCCACCTTGCCACCGCCCCGAAGCGGATGACCTCCAGGTGTAGGTCCAGGTCCACATCGAAGTGGCAGTGGCTGGTGGCCGCCATGGCGTATGAGCCGGAGGAGCCGGCGGAGGTGCGCCAGGCGGATGCGGAGGAGAGGGTCAGGAAGGGGGAGCTCAGGGGGGCGCTGAACGACTCGGTGAACCTGACAGGGGGAGGGGGAGGGGGAGGGGGAGGGGGAGGGGGAGGGGGAGGGGGAGGGGGAGGGGGAGGGGGAGGGGGAGGGGGAGGGGGAGGGGGAGGGGGAGGGGGAGGGGGAGGGGGAGGGGGAGGGGGAGGGGGAGGGGGAGGGGGAGGGGGAGGGGGAGGGGGAGGGGGAGGGGGAGGGGGAGGGGGAGGGGGAGGGGGAGGGGGAGGGGGAGGGGGAGGGGGAGGGGGAGGGGGAGGGGGAGGGGGAGGGGGAGGGGGAGGGGGAGGGGGAGGGGGAGGGGGAGGGGGAGGGGGAGGGGGAGGGGGAGGGAAGGGAAGGGAGATCGGGGTCCTTAGGGTGCGGCGCCCCCGAGGTGGTAGGTATAAGGTACTGGGTGCAGCCGCCAGGCACCAAGGCAGCCAAAGAAGATAACCAGGGAGGGAGGCTGGGGGGGAGGGAGGGAGGGCGGCCTGACACCATGGCGCCCAAATGTGACGGTACCGGTGGTGGTGGGTGGTGGTGGTGGGTAGTGGGCTAGTGGTGTTGGGCCACTGGGCTGCGGGGTTTCGGAGCAAGGGAGCCAGCGGTGGCCCAAGGGCTGTTGTTTAAGGGCGGTGGCTCAAGGGCGGCGCCGGTTCGTGTGTCGGTGCAGCTGTGGGCGCCCCGCCCCGCCCCGTCCTGCCCTGCCCTGCTTGCCCCCAGCTTGGGCTCTAGCATGTCATCGCCTCGCTTCGCCTCCTGTGCCCCCCCGCCTCTCCCCACCTCCGTCTCCGTTTCCGCTGCGGTATTTCCTTTTAAACCCCCCCCACCTGCAGGGCACGTGGCGCTGCAGCTGCAGAAAGTCGATCAGGACCAGCAGCTGCGGAGGAAGGGAGGAAGGGAGGGAGGGAGGGGCGGGGAAGGGGGAGTTACGAGTTACGGGTTACAAAGCCACAAGAGGAAGGGACTTTGGGGTTCCAAAACCAGGGCGGCGCCGGCAGGAGGGTTGGTAGGGTTTAAGGGTGTTTGGCGCCGGGACGTGGTTTCGGAGACGACCTGGAACGGCCGCCCCCCCCCCCGGATGGTGGGTCGTTGCCCCCCAAACCCCAGCTCCGAAAACGCTGCTCCCAGTAACAGCGCACTCTTGCTCGCGATGACCCATGGGTCGCACCAAAGATGACCCATGGACCGCACCAAAGGTGACCCATGGGTCGCAGTGCCCCTCCTTGCGGTAGAGCCCCCCCCCCCCCGCACCTGCTCCTCCCTCGCCGGCTCCACCCCCAGCTCCCACAGCGGCGCCTCCGGTCCGCCCATGTCCTGGGCACGCAGCCAATTGAGCAGCAGGGAGAAGATGGAGGGGTCGTAGTCCAGAAACACGCGACCCGCCTCGTCGCTGCGGGGGAAGGGGGAAGGCAAACACATTACACACACGGTCCGCAGGGGCAGAGCTGACTGACTGACTGACTGACTGGGGGGGGGTTGAAGAGTGAATTTGCAAGAATGAAACAAGAATGAAACAAGAAGCGCTGGGGGGGATGGGATATTAAGAACCGATATCGCAGCGAAGGGTTATATACGGTAACTAACCACGAACAGGCCGGAGCCCCCGTGAACGGGGAGGTGGGGGGGGGGAGAGGGTGTTGCAGGCAGCCACAGGCGCCACGGGGTGCTCCACAGTGGCGCCTGCCCCACACGCACCTCCCGGCAGCACGAGCCAAAAACACACTCGCACCATCCTCCAAATCCCCCCAACACCCCACCCCCCCACAACACACACACGGCCCCCCCCCCTGGGTTCCGGGTTCGCTCGCTAACGCCGTCTCCGTCTCCGCTGCGGTATCTCCTTTTTTACCCCCACCCACCCCTCTCGCTGCCCTTCGGGCTCCTCACCGCTGCAGGTGGTCATCCCATGAGCCGCTGAACATGGTCCCCAGCAGCGAGTCTGGCACCAGCGTCAGAGTACGGCGGCTGGTGGCCAGACAGGTGCCGCCCACATTGAGGGAGATGATGTCGGACTGGAGGCGGGAGGAGAGGGAAGACATGCGCCGGGATGCAGCGGACAGGGCGGCCTGGCGGGCGCGGGGGGGGGGGGCAAGGGGGGGTCAGGGAGTGATATGCTCCTTTATATGCTCCGGCGGGGGCGGGGGGCAGGGGGGAAGGGGGGGGAGGGGGGGTTATACAGGTATAGGCCGGAGCCGGGGGGGCGGGGGGGAGGGGAGGGCGAAGATGGGAAACGGGGAGAGGTGGATCGGGTTTGATTGTGTGCAGCATTCTGTGTTTGCGGGGGGTGTCCGGGATCGGGTACGAGATGGGGACACGGCAGGTCATCCGCAAGGGTGGTGATGCGGGAGGGAGGGAGGACGGGAAGGGAGGGAGGCAGGACGGGAAGGGAGGGACCGGGCATGTGTCCGCAGGTCGCAGGGAGGAGGGGCGGCGGCGTGGGCACCCGCATGAGACACGCCCCAACAAACCACCCTGCTCCCTCCTCCGTTTCCTCGTCCCGGGCCGCTTTAATTGCCCATCCCGCCCCTGCCTAGCCACCAAACCACCCCATCCGACGCCCATCACCCCATCCATCCGAGCGACCGCCACGCTGCCCTTTCTGGAGCCTCCACCAGGAGTATGTCAGCTACCGTTACACCCCACCCCGTCCGCAGGGCTTCTTGTTTCATTGTTGCAAATTCACTCTTCACCCCCCCCCCCGTGGAGGCCCACCGTGCCTTCTCCCCCCTGGTGGCCGCACTACCCGCCAGCCCCGCCCCGCCCCGCCCCGGCCGCCGCCGACTCCGCAGCCCTTCCGGCTGGAGGGGTACCCACATCCGCCACAGTCCCGACTCGCGTGCCGTCTCCGCAACCCCTCAGCCCCTCAGCCGACCCGTCCAAGCACCGGTCGGGGGCCCAGGCGGAGGCAAGAGAGGACCTCCGGCCCCCCCCCCCTCCCGGGGTGCAAACCCCAGCCCAGTCCAGCCCACCCCTCCCTCCAAAGCTCCGAAACCAGCCCTCTCCTCCGCAGCCCTTGCTTCCCTCCCGAGCCCCTCGTCCCCTCGCTCGTAAGGCCCCAGACCGCTCCGAGACCGCTCCACGAGACCTGCCGAATACCCCAGACGACAGCAGCCCATATAGCCGGCCCCAGCCCCGGCCCCCCGCGCCTCCGCTCCCCTCCCTTCCGCCCCCCGGGCACCGCAACTGAACCCAACCTGCCCTCCCGGCCCCCTTCCCGGCCCACCGTTCCAGCGCTACGGCTTCTTCCTTATTACCCCCCGGCCTTTGGCATGTCGTATTCTTTGGGCTGTCATACTTTCTGGACTGCCGTACTCCTTGCTCTGTCGTACTCTACCCCCCGGCCCAACTCCCCCCTCCACCTCCTCCCCTCCCATCCGTGGACACCCCGGCCCAGGTAACTGCGTTGCGTTCCCTCGTCCCGGGCCGATTTCTTCTACCCCGGCCCACCTCAGCCTGCCTGATCTGTTCCTCCTGCTGGTGCAGCATCCGCATCCGCGCCTCCACGGCGGAGGACAGCTGCTGGAAGTGCAGCGACAACTCATCGTCGGCTGGACCCCCGCTGAGTGGCGCTGCGGGCGCCGCGGCTGCTGCTGCTGCTGCTGCCGCTGCTGCTAGGGGTGTGCTGGGCGCGGAGAGGGAAGAGCTCTGGGCGCCAGCGCCAGCGCCAGCTGAGGGCGCGGCGGAGGATGGGGAGGCGGTGTCCGCGGGGCCGGTCTGACCGCGGCGCGGAAAAGGGGTGGGGCGTGGCGGGGTGGGTAATGGATGTGTGTGTTGGGGGAAGGGGACGGCGGGCGGGCTTTGCGAGCAGCAGGTGGCTGTCTTGGCCGGCGTCCTGCCTGTCCCCGCAACATCCCGACTTCCCGGCCCCCTTTCCTCGGCTGCGAGCGCTCACGGAGCGCTTAAGAGGGGGGCTCTGCATTTTAGCACACGCGGACAGCGGTCTCACCATCACGGTCACGTTGTGTTCAAAGCGCACCACCTCCAAAAGGTGCAAGCGCTCGCGGTAGAGCGGATGCTAGGCCATCCCGCACAGGATTCCGACTAACTTGCGCCTTCCTCAAGTTGCCCGGCTGTAAGCTCTTCAGCGACGGCGTAAATGGGTTGGATAGATTCGAGCGAATGGATAGATAGAAAGTACTGCAATGGAACGCGTGCTTCTTAGATAGGGCAAGCTGCTTAGGAGTCAACAGCACGCCACTAAGCGACCCAGAACTACGGCACTGCTCGTACTAATTGCAGTTGAGCGCTGCGTGTGAACCAGGGACGGAAACTACAAAACTTTGCATGGGATGTCTTGATTTGGCTTCCATCAAGCTTTAAAAACGGGCCATTACAGTAGAAACAGGTTATACCCGTTCCCTCCACCGAGGATGTCTTGCGGGCTACCTAGGGAGGTCTTAAAGTGGATTTTAAGTTTAGATCTATCTTATGCCGTCAAGAACCCGAAAAGGCGAGGCTGGAACAGGGCGCGGGCGTTGGGCAGCTTAATAGACGTCGCTATTCACCGTGCCTGAACGATGCCGTCGGTGTTATCGACACGCAGAGACTTTGCAAATGGCTTCCTGTACGCTGAGATCCTGTCGCGGTATTACCCGGCCGACGTGCAAATGCACTCGTTTGAGAATGTCGCCAGCATGGAACGGAAAAAGTCCAACTGGGCCCTTCTTGAGAAGGTCATCAAAGTAAGCAACACTTATTAAAATGGGGGGAGCCCCCGGAACATGATGGGGCGCGGCTTGACGTGTGCTAAACCCTGCCGCCTCTGCAGCGCAAACGGATCCCGATCGAGCGGGGGCAGATTGAGGCCGTGATGGCTGCGGATGGCGACACAGCAGTGGAGGTACTGCAGACCATCTTCAATTTCATTCACAGCCCCAGCTACGAGTGAGAGCCAGCACGGGGGAGGGCGTGTATGTGTATGTGTCATAGAGCAGCTGGGAGGTGGATCACCGTGCATCCGCGGGACAGCCTCTTACCACATCGCCCCATGCAATCTATAGCGTTCACACTCTAGCGTTGACTGGGGGTCCTTCCGAGGAGCGTCCGCCTGACCTCCTGCTGAGTCCACTTCCCCCGCGCCTTCCGCAGGGCCTCGAAGGCGCAGGGCCCGCCCGCCCCGAGCCCGGAGCGAAGCGCGGCGGCGCCCCCCCGCGACCGGGGCTACGACGCCTCCACCAGTGGCCAGCCGGACTACGTGCCCCTTGCCTCCCCGTACGACCAACAGCAGCAGCTGTACGGCCAGGTGGGCCAGCAGGGGCGGGCACCGGCGCGCCGGCACGCGGGGCTGGGACATCTCTCCACCCCCCTACCCCCGGCGAGGCGGCGATCTGGGTCGGCGTCCGGTCCGGACCCAGATCGCGTCTCGGACTGTGGAAGGGCGCTCGCGGGCGGATCCCGCGGACGAATCCCTCCTTTCCTCCCATCCGCCATTTCATTTCGTCTTGTGGGATGGCGGGAATGCCTGGGGCTCGTGTCGAGGTTGTGGTGCGATGCCTGTCCCACGTTAGGGCCGCCTTCGTTTGGACCTTTACGCTCCTGGGCCACCTTGAGCTCGCGGCGGTGGGATCTAACACCCAACACCTCATGGAAAGAAGACCCAATACCTCAACCGCTGGGGAATGAACGCCAATGGGGGGTAATTAGAACGGCCCGGGGCGAGGGAATGCAACGCAGTTACCTGCCGTCCCTGTCTTCGCTGCCTCCTGCCACATGCCACCACCGCTGCAGATGCCAGGCGCCATGTACTTCGGCGGAGGCCGGGCAGCAGCGGGAGCCGGCGGTGGCGGCGGCGGCGGCGGGACGGCGGGTTACGCCGCACAGCAGGGCGGCGGCGGCGGCAGCCCGCAGGCTATGTACCAACAGGCCGCAATGGCGATGCAGCAGCAGCAGCAGCAAGCGAATGGCGGCTACGGCGGCGGCTACGCGCAAATGCAGGCGCAGCAACAACAGCAGCAGCAGTACTTAGGGCAGGGCCCCGTGGTTGCGGGCGGCGGGTACGGCTACGGGTACGGCTACCCCGCGCCGCAGCCGGGCGGCGGCGGCTACGCGGCGCAGATGCAGCAACAACAGCAACAACAGCAGCAGCAGCAACAAACACAACAGCAGCAATGGGCGTCGTCACCGGGGCGCTCAATCTCGCCGGGGAGAGGCGGCATGCGGCCACAGCAGCAGCAGCAGCAGCAGCCCGCTGCGATGGCGGCGGCGGGTGGGGTGCCGGTGGCCGCTGGCGGCGGCTATGCGGCGGCTTACGCGCTGGCTTACGCGGAGCAGATGCGGCAGCAGGCGGTGGCTGCGGGCTACAGCCCCGATCAGCAACAGCTGGTGTACCAACAGGCGCTGTACCAGTACCAGCAACAGGTCAGGACTCAGGAGGAAGCAAAGGGGGGCCGAAGAGGGGGGCGATAAAGGGGGTGCCGCAGCGGAGGCACGGAGATGGGCGGCCATGCGGGTGGGGGAGGGGGCGGAGGCACGGAGATGGCGGCCGGGGGTGCCGCAGCGGAGGGACGGAGACGGGGGCATTGCGGGTGGGGGAGGGGGACCGCACGTAGTTGTCGTTGTTGAAAGGCGACTCCAGACCGGACTGGACCGGGGACGGTAGAGCCGGCATGTGACTGAGGAGGGGGTTTTGAAGAGTGCATTCGGATGGTTGGTTGGTGGATTTGGTTGCGGCACCCGGAGGGGCGGCCACGGCCCACGGGGAGGCGGTCCGGGGGCCGAGAGACGCTTTGTCCTTCGGCTGCCGTGCTCAGCTCCCTCGCACCGGGGCTCGTGCGGGTGGCCAGTCCGTCTCCGTCCCTTCGCTGCGGTCTCTTATTTTTCTACCCGCCAGCGTAACCATTGCTGCCAGCAACACCGCGGCGGTTGATTGCCCCGAGCTGACCTGGTCTCCCCGCCATGTCGCACTGCCGCGCATTGGACGCCCGTGCACCGCAGGCCGCGGCGGCGGCCATGGGCGGCGCGGCGGCGGCGGCGGCGATGCAGGGCGGCGCCAACGGCGCCGCGGCCTCGCAGGGCTCGCCCGAGCGGGAAGGCCTGCCGTACAGCCGGAAGCCGCGACCCGTCGACTTCAAGCCGTATGACATCAAGGTGTGTGTGACATCCCGGGCGGCGCGGTTTGCGGCAGTCTGGGGGAGGGCGGTGCGCGGTTTCTGGGTGCTGCTGGGTTACGCGCCCGGCCCTTACCTCATCTGGGTTGTACCTGCCTGCCCGCCTGCCTGCCTTCCTGACATTGAGCTGGAAACTACGGTACACCCGCTCTGGGGATTTGGTCAAAAGTGCCAAAGGGTGTCGCCATCCCTCCCGCCCTCCCTCCGCCCCGCCACCCGGTCCAGGGGGGGCCGGAGGCCCCTAGGGTAGCGAAAATGGGGGCGCGGGCTGGCTACTGTAGGTTTTCCACTTGGGTATCGGCGTGCCCAGCCTGGGCAGTCGTGGGTCCGCATCACCACATTCTTACCATCTCTATGGCATTGCGGTTTGCTGGGCTGGGCTGCTTCATGGGTGCGGCGAGGTCCTGTGCCGAGCCTGGGAAGCCGCAGCTGGCCCTGAAACTCACCGCCGCCGCCGCCGCCGCCGCAGGACTTTGAGGACAAGGAGTACAACGTCAAGGCGGGGCGCGGCTACTGGCAGCTGGGCAAGCTGGGCCCGGACCTGGAGACGGAGGAGCTGCAAGCCAAGGTTTGTTGGGCATGTTGGGCAGGTGCCGTAGTCGAGGCTGCGGCCGCGGTAGGCCGCGTTGGGCAGCGACGGAGGCCTCTGGTGCAAGCACAGGGGCAGACGAGCGGGCGCAGGCAGGGGGAAGCATAGGGGCCTGCGGAGTAATAAGAATGAGTCTGCAGCGGAGGAACGTTGGCGACCCGCGCAGGCGCGGCGCATGGGGAAGGTGGAGCATAGGGGGGAAGAGCATAGGGAGGCAGGAGCTTGGGGGTCAAGCAGGAGTATGGCGACAGGAGCGCGGCAGCAGAGTGGTCTGAGGGGTGTCAAATGCAGGCCGGGAACAGCGGGGGGCAGGAGCGCGTCGCGGCGGGGGTCTGTGTCGTATCCATTGGGGCTGCTCGTTTTGAGAGGATGCTTGCTTCGCTTGACCCCCTCCGCTGGACCACAGCGAGAGGCGAAGGAGCGGATCAAGAAGATGGCGGAGCAGGTGCGCGAGGACAACGCGCGGAGAGCCAACAGCCGCGCCAAGCAGCGGCCCGCCGGCGAGCCGCCGGCGACGGCCGCCTCGGGCGGTGGAGGCGGCGGCGGCGGTGGTGCCGCCGGTGGCGGCGGCGGCGGCGGCGGTGGCGCGGTGAGCAGCCCGGGTCCTCGGGAGCCCAAGGAGAAGGAGCTGAGCGCGCGGGAGCGGGCGCTTCAATTCGCGAAGAACATTCCCAAGCCGGAGCTGAAGCCGCAAAAGAAGCAGCTGGCGGCGTCGCAATCCGGAGGGGAGGCGGTACGTGCTGTGCGTGCTGCGCCGCGTGGGGTGTTGATGTGTTGCGGATGCAGCGGTCTCCAGAGCTTCGGGAGGGTAGAGCGCCGGCGGGCCAGCGGGCCGGGTGGAGCGTCGGGAAGGGGTGTGATGCTGGCAGTGGCAGTGGCGCCAGCCAGCGGCAACTGGAGCTGGTGAGGGCCCAGTTAAGGTCCGGGTTGTACTGAACACGGTACACGGGTACAAGGTCGTCTTGTGTATGTGGGAGGGAGAGAGGGAGGGAGGGCGTCCGCCGGTCGCGCTGAGGAGTTCGTTGCTGAGGGGTTCGTCCGCCCCCACCCCCACTCGCTGGCGCTTGACGCTGCCCTGCCCTGCCCTGCCCCCGCGGTCCTCCCGACCCCGCGCCGCGCGCCCCACCTCGTGACAGGGAGACGATGCGCCTGTACTCAGCGAGCTGGAGATGTTGGAGCGGCAGCACCAGGAGCGGCAGCAGCAGGTGGACAAGATCCGCGCGGAGCTGGCGCGCATCCTCTAATACCGGTACATAGACCGCGGCAGTCGTGGTCAGCGCGTAGCGTAGCGAGCGCGGAGCTTGGCTGTTGCACGCACCCCTGCAGCGCGCGAGGCTGCTCCTCCCGCGCTTCCGCTTGCCGCGAGCCGTAAATGCCTCCTCGCCGATGCCTATTGCGGGCAGATAGATGAGCGCAGCTGTGGGCTGGTCTGGTCAGGCCAGGGCTGGCCTGACCTGCCGGGAGCCGAATACCTTGGTAGCTGTGGACTTGCTCTCATCACTGGTGTGTGTGCACTGCACAGGTGCACTCGGGTCTGCGTGCGCTGTCCGGAGGTAGAACGTATCCAGAGATAGGGTAGGAGGCAAGTGTCCTTGCTTGGGGAAGAGTGGGAGAGCCAGTGTCCTTGTTTATGGGGAAGAGTGGGGAGCGGTACTGTGCTGCGCTGCGGCGCCGTGGTTTGCGCACATTGACCGTGCGCGCCAAACGGTCTGATTGCCGTGATTGCCGTACATAATGGGTCGTGAGGCGGCGTGCGGGTCTCGTTTGCCCTTTGGGCGGTGCCAGCGGCGGGGGTCAGGGGGCCGGCGGCGGGGGGCTGTACGAGCAGAGCAGGGATGTGGCAGGTGCGATGCGTGCTGTTCAAGGGGGGGGGTCAGGGTCCCCATTTGCCCCGCGTTCTATGGCATATGGTGGGGACTAAGATAGCCGCGGTCTGCTCGGGCAGCGGCAGCACCGACTGAGCGTCGCGCGGGCGTGTGAGGACACGAGGCGAGTTCAGGTTCGAAGAACCGGGCCCGGATACCGGTAGGCGTGTGTGGACGGTTACGGCACTGGTGTGACGTCTAAAGCAGAAACGCGAGCGGATGAGCGCGAGGGCTCGGGCGGTTTGCCTCTGAAGGGTGTGATTGAGACGGCGATGCGTGGGTGCTTCTCACAAAGTGGGCAGTGGCGAATGCTGCACAACGGCGGGCGTGGCTTTCATTCGCCACACTGCGACGACGCATGTGTACGGCATGTGCAGTTAGGAAGCCTCGTCGTACCCATATACGGTACCCATTATGGTGTCGCCATGCCAGGGAAAGGTGTCCCAACTTGGCCGCTTTGGCCCTCGGAGTTGTTAGGCGGCGTCCCGACAGCAAGCCCAGGGAGCGCCCCCTAAGGTCCGTAATGTGGCAGCGGTAGTTAGTCAGCTATATGAAATACGTACCCAAGTCGCTGGAAGGGAACACAATGAATACGAACGCCCTCCGTTTCCCTGAGCCTGCCCTTAGCCGGCATAGCAAAGCTGAGCCGGTGGAGGGAGACTAAGCCCGCCAGGCGGCGGGGGGTCTACAGCGGATGAAGGGGAGTGGGGGGCCGGACAATCGGCGCCCTTCCTTTCCGCAGACGAGCTGAGGCGTGGCCTCCCTGGTGACGTGGTACGTCGCGCATTTACGGCAATGCCCTTCATTACATGGCGGTGTGCGCTGGATGCGGCGTCCCCTTGCAGTGGGGGGAAAACAAAAGCGCGTCCAGGAAGCCCTGGCCGCACACGCCTTGTCCTCAGTGTCGTACCACCCACACGCGCACCCGCACACAACCGCAATACGCAAAGCCCGCGCACATACATACATACTCAGTATCCACGACGCGCACGACACACAGGGGGGGAGCGCATTCCGCAGCAGTGCGTATTTATGTGCGTGTTTTATTGGGGATCCCCGCGGGCCCGCCCTTTCCCAACGGCCATCAAACGAAACAAACCACCCAGCCACCGCCGTCTCTTTAAGCACTCAAAACGTCCCGGCCCAAGCACTCTGGCAGCACGGCCAGGGGCACCCAGCTCCGAAACACCGGCAAGTTCTGTACGGCCGGGGCCCAATGCAGCTCGGTAAGCCCACAGTAATACCACACACCCTAACCAACCGCAGCGGCCGCCCAAGCCGCCCGCCTTGCCCAGTCCGCTTCCACCCCCGACCGACCCACACATCGGCACTGGACACACGGGCTTCGACGAACGACTCGACGGGCTCGCACACCCCGCCTCCGCCTCCGTCATCGCCCGCTGCGATCGCGCCCCAGAGCCAGTGGCGGAGCGTCCGGCGCCTCAGAGGCTCCTGGCCAGGGCGTTTGGAGCCCGCTGCGTTTATTTCGTAATACACACACACGCACTCCCCACGCACACACACACGCGCAGTCCCGACCGTATGCCGCCGCGATGCGGCAGAGCCAGGAGCGCTGCCCCGGAGGGGCAAATTCCGCACACCACCGCCTCTCCCCCCACCCCACCGTGTCCCACAAACCAATCACCACAAATGATGACGGGTCATCCATCGACCCGATGGAAAGATGGCCTTGCGAACTGCAAGCCACCATCAGACTGGGTGCAATCAGCGGCACCCCCCTCACACCTTCCTCCTTCCAACCTCCTCCTCTTTATCCCCGCGTCCACGGTCGAGCAGGTCATGCGAGAGGTCCTCCGCGCCGGAAGACCGGAAGGGGCAGGGCCTGTGTGGGGGACAGTGCCGTGCGGTGCCACGTGGAGCCTGGGGCAGCCGGCACAGCACGCAGCAGGCATCACTGCATCTCGACGGATTCGAACCCGCACCAGTCGTTCTGTCACCTGGACAGGTGACGTCTTGCTGCCGGTAATCAGACAGGTCCGACGAAGCAGTAGCAGCAGGTAAGACGCGATTTTGAGGAAAATGTTCCACATAGCGCAAGCGACACGGCATTGCCATTCTTCCCAGATCACGAGCGACATCGTTTCGAGTGACAACTGACTCTCGGACAGCAGGCGACGGCATTGTAGTTTCAGACGGTCCTGCTTTTTGGCACGCAAAACACAAACACAAACAACGATTTGGTGCCTCGTTCCGGGCGCTGATACGGCATTAGCTGGCTGGCTGGCTAGGACGCCACCCCACCCCCTCCGTGCCTGTGCCTGCTACGTCGAGACATGCCCCAAGCGCATGCCGATGCATATGTTTGTACGGGCCGGCCGAACACGAAAGCTTCTGCGCAGCACCGCTGCCCCCTCCCCCATCTCCCCCCCCCAGGCCGCCGAGAGATCCAGATCCATCATGCACGTGACTGACAACACCGATTCCCACACCGACCCCGACAGCGCTTTCCCTCGCACAGCCGCCGCTTCTCCTCCCGTCGCCGCGTCCTGCTCCGCGCGCGTGTCGCCCTCCGCGTGCCACCGCACGCGCCGCTCTCTCCCTCTCAGACCCCTCTCCCCCCACGGCCTTGCCCGGAAGCTCCTTCCTTTACCCGCACCTTCCCCTTTCACGCAAGGATAAAGCAGGGCGACCTCACCTTCCCCTTTCGTGTTGATTCAGCCTCCAGCCCTCCCACCCACAAACCCCACAGCCGCCGCCAACCACCACCACCACCACCTCCACCGCCGCTCACCACCGCCGCCCCCACCCAACCTCCGCTGGCCATCGACCCCCTCCGCCCCCACCACCCAAACCCAAACCAACATCCAGCCATCCACCACCACCACCACCACCCGCCCAACTCGACCACCGCCCCGGTACCCGTCACCACGCTCCGGCGCCTCCCCGCCCGCCGCCTCCTCCTCATCACTCCAGGAACACGTCCGTAGAGACCGCGCTCCCTCCCTTCCCACCTCGCACCTCACACCGCACTGGATGCCCTCCCTCGCACCCTCCCTCGCCCCGCCCCGTTCCATCACTGCTTCCCACCATTGCGGTGAAAGCTCTTACCATTCCACCGTTATCGCGCTGCCCGCCGATAAGCCCCCGCCCCCTGCCAACCGTGCGACGATGCGATGCTCAGCGAAAGAAACTGCCGTCGCTCCGTCGCTGTGCGATCCGCACCTCTCTCCCTGGAATACCGGTAAGGCCCCATTGACCCCCCATTGACCCCCCAATGGACAGGTCGGCCAACAGGTGCCCATGGAAGCCGGCCCCTAGGTCCCCGGCAGCGCCTCAGCAACGCAGCACCCACCCGCCACCCGCCACCCCGGCTCGAGCTGGGGACCACACCCCGCCCCGCCCCCATTACACGCAAGGGGTGGGGTGGGGTGGCGGCGGGGTGCTGCCGGGGCATCCCCCGGCGCGACGAGGGCGGAATGCGCTGCCGCTTCCGCTGCCGCCACTGCCACGACACCGCCACGGCCGCCGCCGCCACCACCGAAGGGGGACCCATCCTACTGCCGCCGCTGCCGCCGCCGCTGCCGCCGCAACAGCCTAGCCGCCGCTGCGCACGCCCCGCTGCGGCCGCCACCCTCCGGGGCTGCATGGCTGCCACTGCAGTTGAGAGGCGGCGCTGGCGGTGGCGGCGGCGGTGGCGGCGCTCAGGCCGCGGGCTCCATAGGAGCCGCAGGCGCGGCCGCCGCCGCCACCATGTCCTCCGCGCCGCCGCTGCTGCTGCCAGCGGACACGGCGATGGCGGGGGGCACCGCGGCGACGACGGTGGCGATGGCGGTGGCGGTGGCGGTGGGGCTCGCGGTGGGACTGTCCGCCGTACCCGTTGCCGTCGCTGCGACGGCGCCGCCAGAGGCCACAGTCATCATCGAGGCCTTCACCGCGTCGTTGAACTGCGGGGGAGTGGGAGGTCGGGAGGGCGGGGTGAGGGCAAGGGGAGGGAAGGCTCCGGCCTACACGAGGATATGGACACCCCCCCACCACTGGGGGGTAAACCTAAAGGAGCATATCACTCCCTGACCCTCCAACCACTACCACCACCACTATCACCACCATCTTCCCCCTCCCTTCCTGCCTCCCTCCCACCCTCCCTCCCTTTCCCCCCTCACCTGCACCACCACCACCGTGACGTTGTCGTGAGCGCACCGCTGCGGCTGCATCGCCTCCGCCACCAGACCCTCCGCCACTGCGCCCAGCGTGTGACGCAGGTTGAGCCGCCGCTGCACATACGCAACCACCTGCTCGCAACCACCAACCACCAACGGCCAACGGGCAAACAGGGATGCGGCCAGCAAGGGGCAATCAAGTAATGACGAGACCGCAGCGGTGACACACCGCCACCACGGATGGGGATGGGGTTGGGGATGGGGGCACCCGTTCATTATGCGAGTGGCCACTAGGGCCCCCACGCAGCAGCAGCAGCTGCAGCGCCTTGCTGCCAGTACGGTTGTGGTAAATACGATGGAAGCAACAACAACAACAGCACAAGAGAGAGAGTGTGTGTGTGGGACAACCGCGCAGAACGCAAAAAGAAAAGTGGAGAGGCCAGGCAGAACCGAGCCGACCCAAATCGACCCGAGCCAAACCAAACCGACCCCCACCGCGCCCCGAGCCCTGCCCCGACCTGCTGTTCCGGCAGCGCGTTCCACAGTCCATCACACGCCAGCACCATGAACGTGTCGTGGCGTGTGAGCGTTACGGAGCGCACATCGGGGTCAGGGGACACCTGCTGCTCACTGGCGGAGAGGGACTTGTCCTGAGGGGGGGATGGGGGTGGTGGTGGGGGGGGGGGGATGGGGCAGGGAAGGGGCAGGGAAGGGCGCGGGAGGGGGTGGGGGGTAGGCGCGTGGGGAAAAGGAAAACAGCCCGAATTAGCAATAAGCGGTGACTGGCCGACATAAGAGGACGAGGGAGGTTGGTTGAGCGGGTGGGTGGGTGGGAGGGAAGGGGGAGAGCAGGGGCGCAGGGTAGAGTGTGGGAGGGTGGGGAGGGTCGATACAGGCCCTCTTGGCTGTCCGATGACTCAAGCCGAACGAAATCACGCCCACCAACCCCACCACCACGCCCACCACCACCTGTTGCTCCTCTGAGCCTACCACGGTCGAGCCGCTGCCACCATTCGGGCCCCGTATGGGAGCCCCTGCCCCCGCTCCAGCCCCTGCCTTCCGCAACCGGCTGCACCCCCCCCAAAAAACAAAACACTCGCACACAAGGCCGCCTTCCCACACCCCGTCCAGCGAGTGCCTCGGCCCCACCCCCCCCCCATTCCCGTGGGTACCTGTTTGAAGGACGCGTCTCCCAGCGCCCGGCTGATATTGAGGTTGGCGTTCACACGGCCCCACACCACGAAGCCACCGGCCTGAGAGGGGGGACAAGGGGGGAGAAGGGGGACGTGGACGTTAACGTGGGCGGCTGGAGGGCCCCGTCTTCGGGGACAGGGCGGAGGCGGTTGTCTCGTGTCTCGCAGGGGGAAGCCCCCCCCAGGGGGGGGGGAAAGCCCCCCCCAGGGGGGGGGGAAAGCCCCCCCCAGGGGGGGGGAGCGGGACGCTTTGCCCGGCCCGGCTTCGGGCGGTGCCACCCGTCGTCCGGTGGGTGCCCGGCCACTTTGCTTCCTGGCTCCGAGTCCCCCTCTCCTCCGCCCTGCCTCCATCCCGCCTACTCTCCCCGCCTCCCTCCAGCGCTCAACACACATCGCACTCCCCCCCTCCCTCCTCCCCTCCCCTCCCCTGCCCTCCCCTCCCCCTCACGTTCTGTATCCGCGCCCGCTCCTTGGGGTCGTCCGGCTTGTGGTCATTAGTCAGCACCTGTGCCGTACCCGCATGACTCAGCACGCAGCGGCTGTCGCCCACCCCCGCCACCCACAGCCGGTCGCCGCGCACCAGCGCCACCGTGGCGGTGGCCCCCGCCAGGTGCGCCTCGGCGCAGGCCAGCGCGCGGTTGTCCAGCTCGAAAAAGGCCTCGCGCAGCCCCTCGCCCACATCGTCGCGCTGGTAGGCGGGGCTGGAGCGCACGGCGTCGACCTAGCAAAGGAAGGGTGGATGGAGGGGAGGGAGGGAGGGAGGGAGGGCGGCAGGGAAGAGGGGAGGGAGGGAAGAGGGGAGGGAAGGGAGGGAGGAGGGGAGGGAGGGGAGATACGAAGGGTGAGTGGTGAACAACGAAAGGAAAGAAGATCGAGCGCAGCGGCGCGCGGGGGGGGGGCCGAGAACCCGGGGGCCCGGGGAGGGTGCAGGAGCGAGAGGAGCGCGCGCATGCCCCCCCCCGCCGGACGAGCCGTAGCCGTTCCGCCCCGCCAAGCACTGCCAAGCTTCCCCACCCCGCAAGAGTCTCAAGAGCCAAGCCGCGGCATGCGAAGGCGCACCGGGGCAGCAGCTCTGCTTTGCACCAACGAAATGCCGGGCCTCCCCCCCGCCCCGCCATCAAACCCGCCGCACAACGCAGCCCTCCCCCCCCCCACATCCCCCCATACACACACACCCAACCCACCACGTGCACTGCGCACAGATCGGCCACCTGGCGACCTGCGGCCAAGAGAACAGAAGCAGCCAACCAGCCAGTCAGTCAGCCAGAGGCAGAAGGATTGTTCAACCACTGTGAGATGCCAATGCCAATTAAGTTACCGGTTGCAGCAGCAGCCAGCCCACCGACACCCCATGCTCTCTCCACATCTGCCACCTGCCCGCTGCACATGCGGACAGCCGTCATCGTCCCTTCCGCCCCCCCCACACACACGATCCGGCGGGACCCCGGCAGCGGCGTAACCCGTCCCTACCGCCGTGCCCGTCAAAGACGCCGAACAGAGCCGTCCCCGTTGCGGGATCGAGCTCCAATTCCACCGCGTGTGCATCCTCCTGCGGGGACGAGTCAAACCGGGCGGCCGCGGCGCCATTGGCGAGGCAAGCCGAGAATTTTTCAGCGCGCGTGAGGCAGCATCCAGTTGCGGTGTTTGAGGTGCTCTGTGTGGACCCCGGGGGCTTTATTCTGCGCCATTTTCCGGGCTTGACCAAGTGCTTCGGCTGTTCCGCGTGCATCGAGCAGGGCCATGTGCGTGGCAAAAGCGGCCTTTCGCGACACGCATGATCGTCAGCAGGCCCGATACAGCTCATCCCCAGGAACGAGCTAGCTGAGCAGGCGGCAAAGCCACGAGACGGGGTGGATTGGGTTCGCCGCGGCTTTGAAACCATGTAGGGGTCACGATGTGACAAGTGGGCAAGGGCCATCACGTGGTCCCGACACCCGTGCAGAATCTTTCCGGTAGGAATGTGTCCCAGACAGCTGCTGCAACCATGTCGCACGCAAGCGGCCCGGAGCCAGTGCCATGAGTAACGCACCATGCCTGTCCGGTGCCCCTGTGTACAAGCGAGGCCATACGACAAATGCTCGTTGCCTCCTTCACTTGAATGCTGCGAACACGGGGCAGGGAAGATTTGGGGCTCCGAGGGAAAACCACGAAAGTTTCGCAGCAGGTACTCCCAACACCACGGCAAAAGTGGGCTCGGAACTCGTTGATCCTTCTCACCACAGTATGATCTTCGCCGGGCACAATATGTATAACGGCAGACTTCAACCCGCCAACGCGACCCTGAAGAAGGGGCCCTTCCGGCAAGGTTGCGGCTTCGCTTCGCTCCTTGATTTCGGAAAAGCTAGCTGGTGGTCCAATCCCTGCTTGAGCCATGCTACCGAGCCGGCGACGCTTGGCAGCCGCACTGTCGCCCGGAGCCGGCTGAGAGGAGCTCTTCGTTTCGTAAACACCTTGAACAGCACAGATTGGAGGAATAAGAGCTCTTCAGCAGTCCGAGGGTTCCCTACTTGTGCTCCACTGTTGAGGGGGCGTTCGGTAACAAGCGTAGTATTCTCCTATCGATGATGTCGGTTCACGTGCTACTAAATTTTAATATACAAGGACGCATAAGGCAAACGATGACGAAAAAAGCCCAGGCCGATACAGAATTAGTGTCCGGATACGAAAGGCCTCCGATGAACCGCAGGAGAGTGCTTGCCTCCGATGCAATCGCAACACGTAAACGTAGGATTCTGTATAACAAATATAGCTTAATGATAGCGCTCTCTTGCTAGAAACACAATGACATGCGGAGTCAGCACCGGTCGTGACTTTTGGTTTGTTTGACAAGGTCTTCTCAATCAATCGCCGATGCGGCTACTGCTTCGCAAGCTACGACCTCTGAACTTTGTTTGTTCTGCTAGGCAATTACCCACGAAACCTAGTGCCTTTGCGAGCGCCGCCGGCCGCTCGAGTGTCAGGATTGGAGCGCAGTCGCGGCTTGCCACAGCCAGATCTGAGGCCAGGCCCACTCGTGTGGACACCTGTGCGCGTCTATCCCGTGTTGCCGGCGTGTTGAATCCCATGGAGTGCGCGCCGACGGTTGCGGCAACTGCCACCGGCGATGCCTCCGCAGCGCCCTCCACATCTGGACGCGAGGTGCCAACGTTAGAACGGGATTCATTCAAACAAATCCTGAACGTCACAGCGCTCCGGGTGCCCAATCGAAAATGCGCCGACATGATGAAGGCGCTTCGCGGGTGGGTTGCTGCCGTACGCCGTAACCTTTGACTTTCCAGCGGGCCACCATGTGACGAGGGACGTTGGCGGTAATGACAATCAACAGCAACAGATAAGCGGAGCATCATCAACATGTGTACGCGAGAGTTGAGCTTGCTCCAAACCACCCCGGGGTTCCCAGAAACCGGTGCCGCCGCTGCGCGCAGCGAAAGCGTCGCCATGGCCGTACGGAGCCAATTCGGCGCAGCTCGCCCCGACCCTACATTATACACGTTCCTTAATGCTGGCTCTCATATGTGGAGTGGGTCGGTAAAAGCCCCGAGGACGCGGGCGCCAGCCCTAAGGCAGGCCCGAATGGGTCCTCGCTGCAGCGCGTGTCCGCGTCCCGCCCTTCCCGGCAGCCCCTGCGGGCGTCGCGGTCGGTCGCGGCTAGCGCCCCCTTCCGGGAAGTGACTCATTCGGGACGTGGCTCTTTCCGGTCCCTCAAGTAACACACAATCGCAGCAACCGGATGTCCCGGGCCCGTGGAAGACGGTCCGTGTCCCGCCTCCCATCCCCCCGTCCCCCCGCCCTCCCATCCCCCCGTCCTCCCTTCCCCGCTTCCGCATCCGTACGGAACCCTTACGGAACCCCGCACCTGCAGGTTCACACTGGACCGCCCGCGCCTGCGCTGCATCGTCCAGGACGGCGACAGCTCCGAAACCAAACTGCTGCTGCTGGAGGAGAAGGTCACGCTGGAAGGTGCGTGCGTCCCTTTCCCCCACCCCCCCGGAGCATATCACTCCCTGACCCCCACCCCCGGGGGGCTGGCGGCTGTCGGGATCCGGCAGCGCCCCCCCGCTCTGTACCTCTGTACCTCTGTGCGTATTCCTACGAGCGGCGACGGACTCTGTCTGTACTCTGTACAGTCCCGGATGAACGACGTTTACGGGTGGACCCAAAAGGATCACCTTACCCACCGGTGCATCTCATCTGATCTCATCTGGTCCAACCCTGACGCAAGAGAGCGGCCGACCTGGCGCCAGCGCCCCCCCCCACACACACACCACGCGCTTGCCCCCGCCCTCCCATTCCGCGTCTGCCTCCCGCTTTCCGGTTCCGGAGCAGCCCCCTCGGCCCGCGTGCCTGCCCTCCCGCCCGCTCGCCCGGCCACACACCCACGCTCACACCCCCCCACACACACACACACGTCCGCCCGCCCGCCTGCCTGCCTGCACGCCCGCACGGACGCGGCGGCCACGCACGCATGGTGCCACCCACTCACCCCGAGTCACTTGTCGCCGTCCCCCGCCCCCACCCCCTTGCCGCCTCCCGCCCATAACCCCGCCCTCCTTCCCCGCCCAACCTGTCCTGGCCACCACCTGCCAGGCCTCCCCCCCGACCTCCGCGCCCTGTTGGCTGCGGAGGGGCTGGTGGTGGCGTCCAGCTGCCACCCCGTGGTGCTGGACTACTCGATGTTGTCCGCGGACGCAGTCCTCAAGGTGGGTGGGTGGGGGGGAGGGAGGGAGGGAGGGAGGCAGGGGGGGAGGGAGGCAGGGGGGAGGGAGGCAGGGGGGAGGGAGGGACGGGTGGGGGGGAGGGAGGGAGGGAGGGAAGGGAGGGAGGGGGAAGGGGTGATGGCGCGGTTGACTACCTCCACCCCACCCCATTCTACCTGTGACGCGGCGCTGTCGCACTTCCCTCCTTACCACCCCCCACCCACCCACCCCCTCCCCCCGGGTTGTGTCCCCTCAGCGGCTGCTGCCCGAGGGAGTGGACGCGCCCAGCTCCTTCGAGACGGTCGGCCACATCGCGCACCTGAACCTGCGGGACGAGCAGCTGCCGTACCGCTACCTCATAGGTGCCGTATTGCTGGACAAGAACCCGCACCTCAAGACGGTGGTCAACAAGGTGCGACCCCCGGGTCGGGGGGGTCGGGTCAGGGGGATCGGGGGGGGGGGCGGGTCGGGGGGGGGGTCGGGAAAGGAAGGGGGAGTGGGGTCGGGGAGGGGGGAGTGGGGTCGGGGGGGTTGGGGGGGTCGGGGAGGGCGGGGGGGGGCGGGATGCGTCGCGGGGGGGATATGGGAGAAAGGAAGGGGAAGAGAGGGAGGGAGGGAAGGAGGGAAGGAGGATTTGTTCACAAACCCGCCCGCGACACATACCGCACAAGCGCACCATCGCACGCGGGGTGGGAGCGACGCAAGGCAATCGTTGCGGAGGTGAGGGGCGGCGAGACGGTGCGCAGCGCAGCGCGGAGCAAAAGCGGCGGCCAGCCAACCAGCCAGCCAGCCGCGCGAACCGAACCGAACCGAACGGTCGGATCCAAGTTCCTCGTTCGATCCAAGTTCCTGGTCACACACCTGTTACCCCCACCACCCCATCACCCCTCCCCCCGGTCCCTCCCTCTCCCCCACTGCGGGCGCAGGTGGGCTCCATTGAGAACGAGTTCCGCGTGTTTCAAATGGAGGTCATTGGTGGGGAGGCCCGACTGGAGACGGAGGTGACGCAGCACGGAGCCAAATTCCGACTGGACTTCTCACAGGTGGGGCAGGGGGGGGGGAGCGGGGGGAGGGAGGGAGGGGGAAGGGGGGAGGGAGGGCAGGCAGGGAGGGAGGGAGGCAGGGGGGGAGGGGGACAGGGGTGAGGGAGGGAGGGGGCGATGCATCAGGTGGCGCCGGCATGAGGGAGGGCGGAAGGGGGGGGAGGGAGGGAGGGAGAAGGCCTCCGCACCGCACCCCACCGCAACGCACCGCACCCCACCGCAACGCACCGCGCGTCCGAACCGCACCCCACCGCGACACCGCACCGCAACGCACCGAACTGCGGCACCCCACCGTGCACCGCAACGCAACGCCCCCCATCGCCACATCACCGCCCCGCCCCCCGCCTCGCAGGTGTACTGGAACTCTCGTCTTGAGTCGGAGCACTTGCGTCTGGTGACCAGCTTCGGTCGGGGGGAGGTGCTGGTGGACATGATGGCGGGCATAGGGCCCTTTGCGATACCGGCGGCGCAGAGGGGCCTTACGGTGAGCGTCGGGGAGAGGTGGAGGCGGGCGGGCGGGGGTGGAGGGGGCAAGGTTATGGCAGCGGCGGCAGCAGCACCAGCGGCAAGGCGGCAGCGGCGGTGGAGGCGGTGCATGCGGCGGAAATGTGGGGAGTTGCAGCGGCGAGAGCCGCGGCTGGGAAGTGGCGCTTGCGGCGGTGTGTGGCTTGGCCCGCCCCGCCATCCACGCTCGTCCCCTTCCCCCACGCCCCGACTCCCTCCCTCCCTCCCTTCCCCCTGCCTCCCCTCCAGGTCTACGCCAACGACCTCAACCCCCGCAGCGCCCACTACCTCCACCTCAACGCCCGCCTCAACCGCATGGGCACCGCCGGCCTCCACGTCTTCAACATGGATGGCCGGGCCTTCCTGCGCCTGCTGTGCGACACACCCGGCAGCACCGCCCAACAACTGCGCGACGAACAACAACAAAAACAACAATCACAACAGCAGCAGGAAACGCAAGGACAGGATCAGCGGGACCGAGAGGGAGAGCAGCAGCAGCAGGGGCAGCCAGCCGGCGCTGCCGCGCCGGCGGCGGCGGCGGCTGACGCCGCCGCCGCCGACGGCAACCCGGCGAAGCGGCAGAAGACCCGCGCGTCGCGGCAGACCGGCGCCGCCGCCGCGGCAGCGGCGGCGGCGGCCGGGCCGCCGCCGCCGGTGCCTGCTGGCTTTGCGCCGCCGGCTGGCGGGCTGCTGTTCGACCACGTGGTCATGAACCTGCCCGCATCCGCCATTGAGTTTCTGGACGCGTTCAGCGGCGCCTTCGACCCGGTGACGTGGGCGGATCGGCCGCTGCCGTACGTGCATTGCTACACATTCAAGCGGGGCACGGAGACGGAGGCGGGTGCGTGGCGCGGGGGGGGGGACTTGCGGTCCTCCTGTGTAACGGTATTAAAAAAATTATTCTGGTTTTTTAACTGTATTTTTATTCTGGTTTTTATTCTGTATTTTTATTCCGGTTTTATTCTGGGCTGGATCTTTAGGATTCCGGGATCTGGGCTGGGCTGGGTTGGATTGGGTCGGGTTGCTCGCCCACGTTGCCTGCGTGTCTTTGGGCTGGGGGGGGGGCAGGACGGTGCGTGGTTTTTATGTACATCCCACACCGTAACTCCGTAACCCCTACTTAACTCGTTCCTCCCTTCCCCTCTTTACTCAATGCTCCCGACCAAGCAGACATCCTCGCCAAGGCGGAACGCTACCTCGGCGGCCCGCTGGAACCTGGATCTTGTTCCGTACACACTGTACGGGACGTGGCGCCCAACAAGCTCATGCTGTGCCTCAGCTTCCGGGTCCCCCGGGAGGTCGCGTTCAAGGGCCGGACATGAACCGGAGAGCCGTACAATCCGGAGGAATGTGCGGGCGGGCGCGCGTGTGTGCATGTGTTGTTTGTGTGGTGACAGGGTTTGGGCCGAGGCCGGTTTGGGCCGAGGCCAGTATGGGCCACCATTTGCAAAAAGGGGAGGGGGGCGCGCGGGGAGGGAGGAGCTCTGCCCGCCCTGGAGGGATGGGATGGCGCGCGTGCGTGCGTGCGTGCGTGTCTGCCTGCGCGATGCAGGCAAGTGGGTGCGATGCGGAATTTCGGCGGCAGCGCAGCGGCAGCTGCAGCGGCAGCTGCTCCCTGTCGGGCTGTAAAGCTGGTGAGGCGGAATGGCGGTCAGGTGGTGGTTTGGGCGTCCACACGCGCGCACGGGACGCTGGGCCGCAGCTTTAATTCGGGTGCCGCCGGGCTTAACAACGTGCCGCAAGCAGATGTGCATGCAGAGAGAGAAAGCGCGCGTATTGGTGCTGTTTTGCTTCTTGGCGTCCCGGGATCAGCTGGGGTCGTGTGTGCTTTCCTGGGTCCGGCTCGTGCGCGCCGTGAGCGACCGCGCGTCTTGCGGGATCGGACTTGGGCTTCCTTGCCTTTGCCTTGACCTGTGTTAAGAAGAACTACCAACGGCGGTAACGAGAATTGGCCTCGCCCGCTGGACGGATTCTACCGTTTCGATATACAGCCCGATGTAACAGCTGCTGCTGTTTGAAGCTATTATGGCATTGCGAGGACGTAACCGCCTTTGGCCAGGGCAAAGCGAAGTGGGCGCAGCATTTTAGTGCATGGCGCACCCACCATCGACCGCCTGTCAAGCATTGCGAAGCGCGCCCAGGTTGGAGTCCTGTAATCGCCTTGTGTTCGACATCAGCGCTGAGCTGCCCACGTTTCTCATATCTCTTTCGCCTTTTACTAAAGAGATCAGCGAGTGCGGCTCACGGAGGCGCATATCTGCACTTTTTGCAAGGCTTTTGCCTTCCCCAATGAAAAATTCAACTCACAAACCTTGGCGATCTGCAAACGTAATTTTATTTACAGCCCAGATCTAAACTTAGAAATCCCTGCTGAACACATCAACAACATCAGTGCTTAATGATCCAACCTACGCTTATTTATCCAGCTGCGCTCCATTCCAGTCCAACCGGCCGCTGCTCCAATCTCAATTCGGCTAGCCCAACCCAATCCCCGCGTGCAGCCGCCGCGCCAACAGCAGGACAGGGCAATCCTGCGCCGCCCCACGCGACTGTCAAAGCATCGCTCCACTACCACACGCTCCACGACCCCATGCCGCCCCCAGCCCGGCCGCCTGAAATGCGATGCATGGCAAGCCTCACCACCACCTCTCACGCCCTCGAGTCCATCCCGCCTTTCGGAAACCTTGCAACCATGTGATGGTGCCAAAAAAGATCAGACAGTTATGCATATGGCTGAACTAGCCATCTAGCTATCCAGCAGCTAGGTAGCAAGCTACCTAGCTGCTACCAAGCTACCTAGCTGCCTGGTGCAAGCAAGCTGCCTGGTGCAAGATGCGCTCTGTAAGCAAGCTAGCTGATGACGCACCCGCCACCGCCGCCACGCGGCAGCGCCAGGAGGTGCTCCTGCTGCTGCCGCAGCTCAGCCCTCATCTCATAATAGCGTTCCTCGTTGAACTTTGCGCACCGCAGAGCGTACTGCGCCGCCTGCTGCGTCGCCTGCAGCGCCGCCTGCACCTCCGTCAGCCGCGCGTTCGCCGCCGCCGCCGCCTCGCCCGCCGCCGCCGCCTGCTCGCGCGCCACCTTGATCTGGGAGGTCATGTAGCCAAACTGGTAGATTATGTAGCCGAGCAGCAGCGCCAGGACCAGGGACACCACCCGCAGCCACGCGAGCTCGGCATCGCCCAGCCGGCGCAGTCCGGCCTCCCTACACGTGCAGCATCGTACGTTACCGAGGAGTCTGGGGTGTGCATGCATGGACCGAACAACAGCGTGTGTGTGCATGGGGTGTGCATGCAGCATGGGCTGTGCATGCATGCATGCGGACGCCTCTGTGTTGCCTGCGTGCCGCCAGGTGTCAAGGAGGCATGTGGAGGGGGCGTGGATGAGCGATGAGGGCACCGGGTGGGTGAGTGGGTGGGTTGGACGGCCAGCTAGGGATGTACCGCCAGCCACTAACAACTGTTACCTGCCGGCCCTCTGGCGGGCGTCCAGCGGCCCCAGCGGCGGCGGTGGCTCCCAGTTGGCCCATACCGGGGGCCCGGCGCCGCCGCCACCCGCCGCGAAGGCGGCTGGGGCGGCCGGGGCCCAATGCGGGCCAGCGGCCGCGGCGGCACGCCACTCCAACGGCCCGCGGCCGTAGCCAACTCCGCCGTGCATCTGCGGCGGCGTCTGCGGCGGCGTCTGCGGCGGCCGTGGCGGCAGCGGTGTCTGGGGGGGCTTGGACGAAGCGGCTGCTGTGGGGCTGCCATCATCACCCGAAGGCGGGCCGGTGTTGGCGACTGGTGGCGTGATGGTTGGCGTCCGCCCGGCGATTCCCGGTATGCCCTGGGGAGCCGGGAATCGGGCGGTCAGGCGCACGGGGCTCTGGGGCTCTGGGGTTGGGGTCTGTAGGTTCGTTCGGGAGCCTGGGCGCCCTGCGGCCGGTTCCGCCACAAAGAGGAAGCGGATGTGTTTGGGGGCAGGTGGCACACTTAACGGCGCAGAGAAGGACTGTTGTGCGCGGGCCGCAACATTCCCCCCCCCCAGGTGGTGGAGGGGTGGTGGTGGTGATGGTGGTGATGGTGGTGGGGTGGTGCGTCGCCTCCGTTACTAACCGGCGCCGGTTCGTCTTCCTCCATCACCCCCAGACAGGAGTGTGCTGCCACAGGGCTGTGCTGCCACAGGCCGGGCCCCTGGGGGCCCCCACGGATCCGGGTGCCGTACAGGATCATATGATCACATACCGCTCTCAGCCGCTCACACTTCCGGGGCTCCGAATCACCCAAATCATTGGCTGGCGGGAGGGTGCAGAACGAGCCGCGTGGTGCACCAACCGGACATCCCTTCGCAACACAGGGGGCCTCTCGACGACAAGAAGACGCGCGAGCGGTGTTCCGTCCGAGCACAGTCATCACGACGGCACGGTACGGCACTTGCCGGCAGCCTGTTCTGGCGCATCCACCGACGTGGCCGGACGAGGTGGCTGCTGCGCGGCAGCGACGCCGCCGCAGCGCTGCCCGCCGCCAACGGCCCGGAGAAGGCCCAGAGCGAACTCCCAGAGGCGGCTGCGGCGGCGGCGGCGGCGTCGTCTGCCGGCAGAGGGTCGGCCTTGGGCTCATCGGCGCCCGGGCCTCTCTCGCCCGCGCCCGCGCCCGGCACTGCCGCGGCGGTGTCGGCGGCAGCGGCGGACATCTCGTCTCCGAGGACCTGCGGAGGTCCTAGAACCTAGATGTTTTAAACAGGATCCTGCAGCTGGAAACGTTACTGGTGCTGGTCGGATGGCGGCGCTGGGTCGGCTTTGGCGGTGAGGCACTGAGGCTACGGGTAGTCTGGGCTACCGGTGATTCAATCGCTGTCGCGGCGGCCAGAACGTATGCCGCAGAGGCCGCAGGCGGTGCCACCCGTGAACAGTACCCGTGAACAGCACCCGTGAACTTTCCTTATCGTGTGAATCACCGAGCACGCAAACGTAGAAGACGGCGCTCCGGGAGTTCAAATCACACCTATGGTTTTCAGATATGTGTGTCGGACTACCAAATGGGAGCGTTACGGCAGCTGAGGTACCTCGGCAAAGCATTTGATGGCTTTCTTGTCTCGTCCGGCTGCACCATCAGTTATACAGCTGTAAAATGCGTTTCCATTTCGGGCTTGGTACTGTACTTCCACGGTTCTTCAGGCGGCGGTGAATCCTGAGCCCACCGGTAAAAGTTGGGAGTCCGACGAGGGTTATGCGCAGACCCGTGGGTCACCCACCGCTGGAGTTGTATGTCGCCACAAGCCTTGGAAACATCCTAGAACCCAATAGGGGACCGCATACGAAATCTCATGGGGTTAAGTTATGTTGCCAAATGCGGAGAGATTTCGTATGCACGGGTGTGTTCAGCGCTGCCTCGGAACGGTCGGGAGGGGTTCCGGAGCCACCTGGTGGGTTTCGATCAGCAACATACACACACATACACGCAATCACACATTCCCACCTGAAGGTTCTGGAATACCCACTGTAAGAACAACAGCAAGCCATTCCAGACAACAACCTGATGTCCTTTTCTGGCCTGCCTGTCCGCCTTCCGTAGTACGGTAGTACGGTAGTACGGTAGTTACGGTGAGCCAGTTGTCACGCTGGGCACCTGCCCCCCCTCCCCCCATTGGATGGGAGATGAGAGGCCTGACCCGTCAGTGCCTCCTGACTACCTGCCCCGCCTCTGCCTGCCCGGAAAGAACCAGGTCACGGGAACCTAACTCAGCTAAGAACCAACCAATTAACGCAGGCAGCATCTGCACGACACGGGACAACCTTACTAGGAGAGAAGGCAGCCCTGATGCATATCTGCACGACCGAGCTCATACTGATGTGCAGCACGACACGGTCTGTGGCTCTGTGCCCCGTGCCCTCGGGTGTAGGGCCCGGTTGGGAGGCGAGACCCGGGACGGGGTCCCGGTCCCCAGTCCCCCCGCCTTCCCACAGACAGTGTCACATGCTCCTTCCTCCGTTCCTCGTCTCCGCGGGGCGCAGAGGCAACGAAACGCCTTTCAGCTGCAGCCGGTTTCGGAGCTGTGCACCAACCGTGCCTTTTGAAACTGCCAAGTTCAGAATACGGTACACACGGGCGGGAGCCTACCCATGGTACGTACCCATACGTCGCGTTAGATACTTCATCCCTCCTGCGGTTCGTACCTCTACTTCCGAACGGGCCCCGCGCCTCCTCACCCCCCTTCCTCCTTTTGTTGTGAGCCCTTAGCCGGGGGTTCCCTCGGGACCCTCCCCCCCCCCCCGGTATCTCGTCCTTTACCCCCGCTCACCCCCGCAGCGAACCGCCGCCTAGAGAGAAGCGCCACCCCAACGAATCTGCCAACACCTGCAAAGTGCCACCGAGCGCCGCCGTCCATTCATCAGTTCCAACCGGCGCCGACGCGATTCACCTCCCCCCTCGAAACCCTAAGCCGAAACAATCCTTCCGAAGAGCCTGCTGTACACGAAAACATCCCCTTCCCCCCCCCCACACACACATACACACACCATGTCATTAGACCAACGGATGGGATGAGGGGTTGGAAGAGTGTAATGCATAAACGAAATCGGGAATCCTGCGGAATGGGGGGCGGGGGGCCCTCCGGTGGCAGTGCAGCGCAGCGCACGAAGGGCCAGGGAGGAGCAGCAGCTGGACAGCCCGTGGGCTCCCCTCTTCACACGGATCTGGAGCCCCCACCACTATAACAAGCAAACAACCACAACCACAGCACAACAACCCGTAGACCGCATCTGGGCGTTACAGCAGCTCACAAACGCCGCCACAGCCAGTCCACGAGTGCAAAGGCTACCTCGCTAGCGACCGCGGCGCCGCGGCGCTGCGTCACCCCAGCGCCGCTCCAGTGACTCCAGGCGGCCCAACATGGACCGGACCTCCCCCTGCCTGCCCGCCAGCTGTCGCCACAGCACCACAACGGTAACGGCCTGTCTCGCCGCCACCCACCCCAGCGCCAGCACCGCCACCAGCAGCACCCCCGCGTCCAGGTGGCGAGGCAGGAGGTACAGCAGGCAGTGCCACGCCGTGCGCCAAAGGCTTCCGGAGGAGGGCAGCAGGCCGCGCAGCCACTCCGCCACCGCCGCCGTCGCCGCCGTCGCCGCCGCCGCCGTCGCCGCCGTCGCCGTCGCCGTCGCCGCCGTTGCCGCCGTCTTCACCCTGCAGGAGCGAGGAGACGGGTTGCAGGGAGGGCCCAAACCCCTAAAGAAAGAAAGAAAGAAACCCTAAAACCCTAAAAACCCTAAAACCCTAAAACCCCAAACCCCTAACGATACATGCAGCCTCCAAGCTCCAACACCGGGGGCCCACACCCGCCAGCCGCCGCCGCCATCAGTCCCAGCTCCCAGCTCCCAGGCAATCCCCGGATTCCGTTGCAGGATCTACGGGGGCGGCTCTCCGCCTGCATGCTGCCTGCGCTTTGTCGTCCTGCCCCTCATCCGAACCCCTTTCCGCGCAAACGAGCAATACACAGCTCCCTTACTCCGGATATACGTATCGACCCACCCGCCGCCACCGTCGTTGCCGCCCGCTGGCAGCGCCTGGCGGCCTCGCTCGCCCAGCCCCGCCGTTCCCGTCGTCGCCCCCAGCGATCGCTGCAACGCCCTCAGCTGCTCTTGCCGCTGCTCGTCGACCCTCACGCGCTCGACCGCGAGCCACGTCGCCTGCTGCACCCGCCACATCCCCCGCTCGATCTCCGACAGGCGGGCGCCCACCGCCGCCGCCTGGTCGTTGGCCGCCGCGACCTGGCGGCGCATCAGCGCCACGTCATCACTCGTGTGTGCTAGCGCCGCTGCTACGGCTACGGCAACTGCTAAGCACAACGCGTAAAGCAGCAGAGGCGACATCGGGGGCACCGTCTGCTGCCGCCGGCGGGCCGGGGGCGCGTGGGTGCGCGGGGGCTGCACCTCATCGAGAAGGGGGTGAGGCGACAGCTGCTGCTGCTCCTGCCTGCGCGGCGTGGCAGGTGGCGCATGCGGAGGCTGTGCCGTTTGGATCGGTGTCGGTCCCGTAAGCCGGCTGTTACCGGTATATGACTAGGCCAATCTGCGACCAGATTCCCCCAGAATGGAATGGAATGGAATGGATTGGAGTGGAAGGGAAGGGAGTGGAATGGGTCTTCTGGGGATGCAGCGGAACACTGCACCGGTGCTGATCCCCTGCCCCGATCCCTCCCGTTTCCTTACCTTCCGGCCCTATGGCGGCCATCCAGCGGCCCCATCAGCCCCAGCGGCGGTGGCTCCCAGTTGGCCCACTCCGGGGGTCCAGCACCGCCGCCACCCGCCGCGAAGGCGGCTGGGGCGGCCGGCGCCCAATGCGGGCCAGCGGCCGGGTACATCGGCCCCTCTTCCGGCCAGCCGCCGAAGGCTGGGCCCCAGGCCCACCCACCATCGCCCCCGGCCGCTGCATGCGCATCCTCATAGGGGTACCCGTAGACGTCAGGGTAGGCTGCAGTCCGATGGGCGCTGAGCCAAGTGTGGCTCTGTTGGAGTGGCTCGTGCTGCCAGGGCCGCTGCCGTGGCAGCGGCGATGGAGGCAGCGGCGGCGTAGATGGGGACTCGGGGCGCAACTTCCCGGGGGGGTCGACGGCATCGCAGCCAGGGTGGTGGTGGCAGGACCCGTTGTCAGTGGGCGCGCTCTCCTTACCGGAGGCCGGTGGGATGTTGAGCCGTCGTACGGCCAGGGAACCCTGCGGGGTAAGGAGGGTTTACAGTCGGGAATGGAAACGGCGGCGCAGGGAGCGGCAGTCGTCATTGTGGTGGTGGTGTTGGTGTATTTGGTGGTGGTGGTGGTGGTATTGGTGGTGGTGGTGGTATTGGTGGTGGTGGTGGTATATTTAGATCCTGAGAAGGGGCATATAATGACATATGACATTTCTGCCCCAGCTGCCGCTGTCGCCCCCCGCAGGCAGACGCGGCGACGCACCAACAACGAACCGGTTGTGGAGCTGCGTGCGCGCAGAAGACCGCTGACGACGAAATAAACTCCGCCCTCTCTGCACTCCCTCTTTCTCTCTCGCACACACAACCATCGCACGTTCGCTCCATCCCACAGAGCAGCACACATCGCTCGCTTGTCCGCTCGTCCGCTACATACCGTTGAGATGACTGGCTGGCGCATCCGCCCACTCGGCCGGGCGAGGCGTGTATGAGCCTGTGGCTGGGTTCCTCAGGGTTGGTTGTGCTTAGGGCTGTGGACCGACTGCGCGTCCGCGTCCGCGTCTGCGACCCCGCTGCGGCTTCAGGGCGGTGGTGCTTCTGTCGGGACTTCCGAAGCCGTGTCCACACCGCCGGTCGCGTCGGATGGGATCCTCGTGTTCCGCGTCCGGACAAGGCGGAGCTACGGTAGTTGGGGGTTGCAAGAAATTTGGTCGTCAGGAGTGTGCGTTTGCCTCGCGGAGGCTATCCTTGGACCCTGCCGTATGGCGTCAAGAGTCCTTTTTTTGTTTGTTCCCTCACGGGTCTCTGTGACCCGTGGGTCATTCAGCAGGCAGGCACACGTGGGGACAACCCTTTTTCCAGCAGGCGGGTACAACAAATTCCGTACACAAGCGGAATATTGCGCACTTTGCGGCGGCTGGATGCGACTATCGATGCAACTAGGTGTCAATGGTGTCAATGGCGCAAAGCCTCGCGGGGACCGAGGATGCTAGCGTAGGGTTGCCACCCACCATCGGCGTACCGACTAGCAGGAAGAGCCGGCAGCTGGGTCGGATGGTGAAGCTCACGTTCTTGTATTTATCAGCGCTGAGCCGCCCACGTTTCTCATATCTCTTTCGCCTTTTACTAAAGAGATCAGCGAGTGCGGCTCACGGAGGCGCATATCTGCACTTTTTGCAAGGCTATTGCCTTCCCCAATACAAGAACATAGACATATTTCTGAGCAAGTTATGAACGAATTTTTTGCACATACAGAGGGATTCCAATATTACAGCTGTCGCAAGAATTAAATTTTGGGTTCCCTCCCAAAATGCGGTTTGTGGCGCAAGGGGAGGCAAGCCTACTTGTTGCGGGAGACCTTTGACGGGGAGTTGTCAGCTCTAGGGTCTAGCGGTACAGGTGACTTAGTACGGCAGTTAAACAGTGTCTGCGGAGCACCGAGTTGGTGTTAGTTTTGTCGTCTTTTCTTGTTTGTTTGGCGGTTCAAATTATTGCGGCCTTAATCAACTTGCAGGCAATCGGCCTCGTTGTTACTTTCTCACGCTAGTACACGGTTTCGTCGAAACGTAGGCGCCTCGGCCACCCATGATGATTCCACCTCCAAGCACAAAGCTTCGACTCCATCCCAAAGCTAACGAACCTGACCGTGTCAAACAAAACGCTTCAGGCTTCCTCTTACGGATGACCTAGCGCCCCAGGAGCGGTTCCTGTCCTCCTCCGCTATGCGCCGCCGCCGCATCAACAAACCAGCAAAACAGATCCAGCAGGGAATTCGTGCAACAGCGCCCGCCAAGCCCAGCAGCGCCGCCGTGCATGATGCCAGATCTTGCAAGCACTGTGGAGAGCGGTGCATAAATACCACTGCAGACCAAGTCACAAGTCAGCTTCGCTGAGCAAACGGAGTAGACGAGTCCCAAAACAGCAGTGGGACCCGTGCGTGGTGTGTGTAGAATATACTCAAAAATGTCCTCGTGCTCTCCGCCCGCTGCCAACTGTTTAAATTGCCATGTACACGCCGTAAAAGCCATGAAAAGTCCCCCAGTCCCCCAGCTACGGCTGCCCCAACGCCCGTCTACATACCCAGCCGTAGTCCGCTTACACTCAGTCCGGTCTACGTCTACTGGCAAAAGAACGAACGACTGGTATGAACAGGAATGAACAAAATGTCTAACTGCCTAACACCTTCCCACAGCCCGCCCTTCTTCCCGCTCATGCTGCCCGTCATCCTCTTTGCCGTCCAGCGGTTGTATGTGCTGGCACGCCCACGCACTGCCTGGGTCGGTTAGTTGCACTGCCTGGGTCGTTGGGTCGGTGGGTCAGCTCAACCTTGCCCCCTGACTTCTTCCGCACTTGCCACCTTTCAACCTTGCCGCCTTTCAACAGAATCTGGAAATCGCAATGAGCCCCACTACTACTTCTGCCATACCCTAACTGCAGCTCCGCAACATTCCTTGCCTCCTCCCGCGCCCTCCACCCCATCATCCTCCCCGCGTACTCCCTCTTCATCCAAACCAGCCGTGCTTCCGCTGCGCCGGCAGCGCCAGCAATATCAGCTCCTGCTGCTCCTTCATCTGATGCGCCAGCGCCGCCTGGCTCTCAGCCCAGCGCTCCTTCACCGCCGCCAGCTCGCCGCGCAGACCGCCCAGCGTCGCCACCGCCGCACCCAGCTCCGCTTGCAGCTGGCCCAGCATGAAAGCCGCCCACACAGCACCGGCAGCCAGCACCAGCAGAAGAAGGAAGGAACGCGTGCGCTCCAGCACCCGGAAAAGATGACAGCGGAGCAGCAGCAGGAAGGAACGCGTGCGCTCCAGCACCAGAGGGATACGATGGCGGAGCATCAGCAGGAAGGAACGTGTGCACTCCAGCACCAGAGGGAGACGATGGCGGAGCATCAGCAGGAGGGAACGTGTGCACTCCAGCACCAGAGGGATACGATGGCGGAGCATCAGCAGGAAGGAACGCGTGCGCTCCAGATTCAAGGGGAGACGACGGCGGAGCATCAGCAGGAAGGAACGTGTGCACTCCAGCACCAGAGGGATACGATGGCGGAGCATCAACAGGAAGGAACGTGTACGCTCCAGCACCAGGGAGAGACGGCGGAGCATCAGCAGGAAGGAAGGCATGCGCTCCAGATTCAGGGGGAGACGACGGCGGAGCATCAGCAGGAAGGAACGTGTGCACTCAAGCACCAGGAGGAGACGACGGTGGAGCATGGCGGGGGGTGCCATGCGCTTGGCGGCCAGCGTGAAAGCCACCCACACCACACCGGCAGCCAGCAGCAGCAGCAGCAGCAGTAAGAAACGTGCGCGCGTGCGCTCCAGTTCCGCACCCCGGCCGGCGGCAGCGGGGGTGAGGGCGGGGCCGGCGTCGCTGCAGAACGAGGTAGGTGAGGGTTGATGGGTTGGGACTTCTGGGAAACACGAGTTAAGCGGCCTCATTCTAGCCATTCTTTCCTTTTCTTTTCCTTTTTTATCTTCTACCTATTGGTTGTCCTCTGACATCCGAAAGATCCGACAGATACGGTAGATCCGACAGATATGACAGATACGGTAAATCCGACCGATTTGATGGATTCGACAGATCCGATAGATCCGAAAGATCCGATAGGCTGACAGGCTTACTGCCAACCCATCACCGGCAGGGGCAAGCGGTGGGAACGGCTCCGCCGTAACCAATGCCAATGTCAATCGCTTTCTAGCTACAACCAAAGCCTCTGATAGATGGCCTATAGAGCCGCTGGCACCCAAGACCCAACCACTATCTCACTGTGTTCGCCGCAGTCTTGGCTCCTCCTCCGCAGCCATGCGGCCTGGCGCCAGCGCTGCCGCCGGCTGTTGCCGCGCTGCCGGCACCCCCGGCAGCAGGTGCTGACCCCCCTCTCCGACGCCGCAACCATCATGGTGGAGGTGGTCCGCTGCGCGATCAGCCCGCCTTGGTGCTGCCGCTGGCAGCGGTGCGGGCTGCTGTGGCACAGCCCGCTGCAGCTGCGGTGCCAGCGTCGGCGGTGCCGCCGCGGCTGCGGCTGCGAGGGCGACCTTGGCTGGTTTGTTGGCGGCGCCGTCGTCCTCACCCGAGCGACGCTCATCGACCGTGACAGCCGCCTCCTCCGGGGTCGCCGGGTCGCTCTGCTCGTCCTCGCGCTCATCGTACTCCGCCAGCGGCTGGGCAGTGGCAGCTGGCGGCGTGGATTCCATTGCGGATGTCGCAGCCACAGCAGGCGCTTCGGACGACTGCGGCGGAGCGGTTGTTGCGGCGGCGGGGGCGGCCCCTGCCGCCGCCATCCGTGTCGCCGGTGGCGGCACCGCCCAGGCACCAGCCTCTCCCACGGTCTGCTGCCGCACTGAGTGAGCGCAGTTCCCGGCAATGAGTGAGCGCAGTTCCCGGGCGCAGTTCCCGGGCGAAATTTTGGAGGTCAGGCCGGCAATCAGCGGCGTTGCGCACGGGGGGATTCGTTCGTTGGGACGGCGGGCTGCAGGGCGGGGGGAAGGAGCTCAGGCTGAGATGGGTCGTGTTGCAAACAGGAGTCGACGGGAAACGGGGCTGCTTGCTTCATTGTCAGGGTAAACGCTAACCACGTAAGTAGCGGGTTGCAATCGAGGCCTCGATCTTCGCCCGGTCGGACGCGGACTTCGCAAGAAGGACGCGCATGCGCCCGTGCGTGTCCGCGACAGAGAAAACGCCTAGCAACCGTGTATGCGCACTTACTCTTCTGCCTGCCACGTCGGAACAATGTGGTCTGCTGTGCTACAGAACGTCCGCGGCGTTGGATGCTTGGGAGGAAGACAGTGTTGGACGCATTAAAAGAACTGTGGGCGGGCCAAAAACCTGCTACTCACTTGCGTTGATAGAAAGCCCTCTGCTGAATACTATCGATATCTGTGGTCAGTCTATGCGTCCTTTTGCAGACCGCTCTAACGACACTATGTAAGGTTTTTTACTGCTGTTGTGTCGGGGTTGGAGGAGATCCGGCCGGCCCTTCCTGGCCCTTCTTACCGTACCCAACCGCTGATAGCCCGTGGGTCGCAACGCACTTTTCGCCGCGTACTCCAACAAATACCGTCCGTCCCTAAATCCCACAGCACATTCTGTGCTTATAATATTTTATTGACGGACCGATTTATTATCTGGGCCCAAAAGGATCGCCGGTTGGCGCACAACGCAACTGACACTGCCGAAGCCCGTTATTACGGCCCGTTGAAGTCGCAGAGGTGCGTTATGAGCGGGTCCCTTACTGATGGGCTTTCTCCCTCAAGCTGGGTTTATATTATTTTGCGCTTGTATCACTAAACGGCATTTTGTTGAGGACGAGGCAGGCTCTGCAGCTACCGTAGCTACCCCTTGCCGACGGTTAACGGACGGGTAAACCGGTGAAGGCCTGCAGGAGGACAGCTGGCCCTGTGGGGTTGGGCCGTGAGGCCCTTTGCGCCCGCCTCGCCGCACGACCCCGTTTGGGTTCCCTAGTAGTGTTTGTCACAGTGGGCTCCAGGCCCCCACCCTTCTACGCCCTTCTGCGCCCGTCCGCACAAGTCTGCACCCGTCTGCGCCCTTCTACGCCCTTCTTCGCCCTTCTGCACCCGTCTGCGACCTTCTACGCCCGTCTGCGCCCGTCTGCGCCCGTCTGCGCCCGTCTGCACCCGTCTGCACCCGTCTGCGCCCGTCTGCGCTCTTTTACGCCCGTCTGCACCGGTCTGCACCCTTCTACGACCGTCTGTGCCCTTCTACGCCCTTTTGTGCCCTTCTGCGCCCGTCTGCACCCGTCTGCGCCCGTCTGCACCCGTCTGCGCCCGTCTGCGCCCGTCTGCGCCCGTCTGCACCCTTCTACGCCCTTCTGCGCCCGTCTGCGCCCGTCTGCACCCGTCTGCACCCTTCTGCGCCCGTTTGCGCCCTTCTACACCCTTTTGTGCCCTTCTGCGCCCGTCTGCACCCGTCTGCACCCTTCTGCGCCCGTCTGCGCCCGTCTGCGCCCGTCTGCGCCCGTCTGCACCCTTCTGCGCCCGTCTGCACCCTTCTACGCCCTTCTGCGCCCGTCTGCACCCGTCTGCGCCCGTCTGCGCCCGTCGGCGCCCGTCGGCGCCCGTCTGCGCCCGTCGGCGCCCGTCTGCACCCTTCTGTGCCCGTCTGCGCCCGTCTGCGCCCGTCTGCGCCCGTCTGCACCGGTCTGCACCCTTCTACGCCCGTCTGCGCCCTTCTACGCCCTTTTGTGCCCTTCTGCGCCCGTCTGCACCCGTCTGCGCCCGTCTGCGCCCGTCTGCGCCCGTCTGCGCCCGTCTGCGCCCTTCTACGACCGTCTGCGCCCTTCTACGCCCTTTTGTGCCCTTCTGCGCCCGTCTGCACCCGTCTGCGCCCGTCTGCGCCCGTCTGCACCCTTCTAAGCCCTTCTGCGCCCGTCTGCGCCCGTCTGCACCCGTCTGCACCCTTCTGCGCCCGTCTGCGCCCTTCTACGCCCTTTTGTGCCCTTCTGCGCCCGTCTGCGCCCGTCTGCACCCGTCGGCACCCTTCTGCGCCCGTCTGTGCCCGTCTGCACCTGTCTGCGCCCGTCTGCGCCCGTCTGCGCCCGTCTGCACCCTTCTGCGCCCGTCTGCACCCTTCTACGCCCTCCTGCGCCCGTCTGCACCCGTCTGCGCCCGTCTGCGCCCGTCTGCGCCCGTCTGCGCCCGTCTGCACCCTTCTGCGCCCGTCTGCGCCCGTCTGCGCCCGTCTGCGCCCGTCTGCACCGGTCTGCACCCTTCTACGCCCGTCTGCGCCCTTCTACGCCCTTTTGTGCCCTTCTGCGCCCGTCTGCACCCGTGTGCGCCCGTCTGCGCCCGTCTGCGCCCGTCTGCGCCCGTCTGCACCCTTCTGCGCCCGTCTGCACCCTTCTACGCCCTTCTGTGCCCGTTTGCACCCGTCTGCACCCGTCTGCACCCTCCTACGCCCTTTTGTGCCCGTCTGCGCCCGTCTGCACCCTACTGCGCCCGTCTAAGCCCGTCTGCACCCGTCTGCGCCCGTCTGCACCCGTCTGCGCCCGTCTATGCCCGTCTGCGCCCGTCTGCGCCCGTCTGCACCCTTCTGCGCCCTTCTGCGCCCGTCTGCGCCCGTCTGCGCCCGTCTGCGCCCGTCTGCGCCCGTCTGCACCCGTCTGCGCCCTTCTACGCCCTTCTTCGCCCTTCTGCACCCGTCTGCGACCTTCTACGCCCGTCTGCGCCCGTCTGCGCCCGTCTGCGCCCGTCTGCACCCGTCTGCACCCGTCTGCGCCCGTCTGCGCTCTTTTACGCCCGTCTGCACCGGTCTGCACCCTTCTACGACCGTCTGTGCCCTTCTACGCCCTTTTGTGCCCTTCTGCGCCCGTCTGCACCCGTCTGCGCCCGTCTGCACCCGTCTGCGCCCGTCTGCGCCCGTCTGCGCCCGTCTGCACCCTTCTACGCCCTTCTGCGCCCGTCTGCGCCCGTCTGCACCCGTCTGCACCCTTCTGCGCCCGTTTGCGCCCTTCTACACCCTTTTGTGCCCTTCTGCGCCCGTCTGCACCCGTCTGCACCCTTCTGCGCCCGTCTGCGCCCGTCTGCGCCCGTCTGCGCCCGTCTGCACCCTTCTGCGCCCGTCTGCACCCTTCTACGCCCTTCTGCGCCCGTCTGCACCCGTCTGCGCCCGTCTGCGCCCGTCGGCGCCCGTCGGCGCCCGTCTGCGCCCGTCGGCGCCCGTCTGCACCCTTCTGTGCCCGTCTGCGCCCGTCTGCGCCCGTCTGCGCCCGTCTGCACCGGTCTGCACCCTTCTACGCCCGTCTGCGCCCTTCTACGCCCTTTTGTGCCCTTCTGCGCCCGTCTGCACCCGTCTGCGCCCGTCTGCGCCCGTCTGCGCCCGTCTGCGCCCGTCTGCGCCCTTCTACGACCGTCTGCGCCCTTCTACGCCCTTTTGTGCCCTTCTGCGCCCGTCTGCACCCGTCTGCGCCCGTCTGCGCCCGTCTGCACCCTTCTAAGCCCTTCTGCGCCCGTCTGCGCCCGTCTGCACCCGTCTGCACCCTTCTGCGCCCGTCTGCGCCCTTCTACGCCCTTTTGTGCCCTTCTGCGCCCGTCTGCGCCCGTCTGCACCCGTCGGCACCCTTCTGCGCCCGTCTGTGCCCGTCTGCACCTGTCTGCGCCCGTCTGCGCCCGTCTGCGCCCGTCTGCACCCTTCTGCGCCCGTCTGCACCCTTCTACGCCCTCCTGCGCCCGTCTGCACCCGTCTGCGCCCGTCTGCGCCCGTCTGCGCCCGTCTGCGCCCGTCTGCACCCTTCTGCGCCCGTCTGCGCCCGTCTGCGCCCGTCTGCGCCCGTCTGCACCGGTCTGCACCCTTCTACGCCCGTCTGCGCCCTTCTACGCCCTTTTGTGCCCTTCTGCGCCCGTCTGCACCCGTGTGCGCCCGTCTGCGCCCGTCTGCGCCCGTCTGCGCCCGTCTGCACCCTTCTGCGCCCGTCTGCACCCTTCTACGCCCTTCTGTGCCCGTTTGCACCCGTCTGCACCCGTCTGCACCCTCCTACGCCCTTTTGTGCCCGTCTGCGCCCGTCTGCACCCTACTGCGCCCGTCTAAGCCCGTCTGCACCCGTCTGCGCCCGTCTGCACCCGTCTGCGCCCGTCTATGCCCGTCTGCGCCCGTCTGCGCCCGTCTGCACCCTTCTGCGCCCTTCTGCGCCCGTCTGCGCCCGTCTGCGCCCGTCTGCGCCCGTCTGCGCCCGTCTGCACCCGTCTGCGCCCTTCTACGCCCTTCTTCGCCCTTCTGCACCCGTCTGCGACCTTCTACGCCCGTCTGCGCCCGTCTGCGCCCGTCTGCGCCCGTCTGCACCCGTCTGCACCCGTCTGCGCCCGTCTGCGCTCTTTTACGCCCGTCTGCACCGGTCTGCACCCTTCTACGACCGTCTGTGCCCTTCTACGCCCTTTTGTGCCCTTCTGCGCCCGTCTGCACCCGTCTGCGCCCGTCTGCACCCGTCTGCGCCCGTCTGCGCCCGTCTGCGCCCGTCTGCACCCTTCTACGCCCTTCTGCGCCCGTCTGCGCCCGTCTGCACCCGTCTGCACCCTTCTGCGCCCGTTTGCGCCCTTCTACACCCTTTTGTGCCCTTCTGCGCCCGTCTGCACCCGTCTGCACCCTTCTGCGCCCGTCTGCGCCCGTCTGCGCCCGTCTGCGCCCGTCTGCACCCTTCTGCGCCCGTCTGCACCCTTCTACGCCCTTCTGCGCCCGTCTGCACCCGTCTGCGCCCGTCTGCGCCCGTCGGCGCCCGTCGGCGCCCGTCTGCGCCCGTCGGCGCCCGTCTGCACCCTTCTGTGCCCGTCTGCGCCCGTCTGCGCCCGTCTGCGCCCGTCTGCACCGGTCTGCACCCTTCTACGCCCGTCTGCGCCCTTCTACGCCCTTTTGTGCCCTTCTGCGCCCGTCTGCACCCGTCTGCGCCCGTCTGCGCCCGTCTGCGCCCGTCTGCGCCCGTCTGCGCCCTTCTACGACCGTCTGCGCCCTTCTACGCCCTTTTGTGCCCTTCTGCGCCCGTCTGCACCCGTCTGCGCCCGTCTGCGCCCGTCTGCACCCTTCTAAGCCCTTCTGCGCCCGTCTGCGCCCGTCTGCACCCGTCTGCACCCTTCTGCGCCCGTCTGCGCCCTTCTACGCCCTTTTGTGCCCTTCTGCGCCCGTCTGCGCCCGTCTGCACCCGTCGGCACCCTTCTGCGCCCGTCTGTGCCCGTCTGCACCTGTCTGCGCCCGTCTGCGCCCGTCTGCGCCCGTCTGCACCCTTCTGCGCCCGTCTGCACCCTTCTACGCCCTCCTGCGCCCGTCTGCACCCGTCTGCGCCCGTCTGCGCCCGTCTGCGCCCGTCTGCGCCCGTCTGCACCCTTCTGCGCCCGTCTGCGCCCGTCTGCGCCCGTCTGCGCCCGTCTGCACCGGTCTGCACCCTTCTACGCCCGTCTGCGCCCTTCTACGCCCTTTTGTGCCCTTCTGCGCCCGTCTGCACCCGTGTGCGCCCGTCTGCGCCCGTCTGCGCCCGTCTGCGCCCGTCTGCACCCTTCTGCGCCCGTCTGCACCCTTCTACGCCCTTCTGTGCCCGTTTGCACCCGTCTGCACCCGTCTGCACCCTCCTACGCCCTTTTGTGCCCGTCTGCGCCCGTCTGCACCCTACTGCGCCCGTCTAAGCCCGTCTGCACCCGTCTGCGCCCGTCTGCACCCGTCTGCGCCCGTCTATGCCCGTCTGCGCCCGTCTGCGCCCGTCTGCACCCTTCTGCGCCCTTCTGCGCCCGTCTGCGCCCGTCTGCGCCCGTCTGCGCCCGTCTGCGCCCGTCTGCACCGGTCTGCACCCTTCTACGACCGTCTGCGCCCTTCTACGCCCTTTTGTGCCCTTCTGCGCCCGTCTGCACCCCTCTGCACCCTTCTACGCCCGTCTGCGCCCGTCTGCACCCTTCTGCGCACTTCTGCGCCCTTCTGCGCCCGTCTGCACCCGTCTGCGCCCGTCTGCGCCCGTCTGCGCCCGTCTGCGCCCGTCTGCGCCCGTCTGCACCGGTCTGCACCCTTCTACGACCGTCTGCGCCCTTCTACGCCCTTTTGTGCCCTTCTGCGCCCGTCTGCACCCGTCTGCGCCCGTCTACGCCCGTCTGCACCCTTCTACGCCCTTCTGCGCCCGTCTGCGCCCGTCTGCACCCGTCTGCACCCTTCTGCGCCCGTCTGCGCCCTTCTACGCCCTTTTGTGCCCTTCTGCGCCCGTCTGCACCCGTCTGCACCCTTCTGCGCCCGTCTGTGCCCGTCTGCACCCGTCTGCGCCCGTCTGCGCCCGTCTGCACCCTTCTGCGCCCGTCTGCACCCTTCTACGCCCATCTGCACCCGTCTGCGTCCGTCTGCGCCCTTCTTCGCCCGTCTGCGCCCGTCTGCACCCTTCTACGCCAGTCTGCGCCCTTCTACGCCCTTTTGTGCCCTTCTGCGCCCGTCTGCACCCGTCTGCACCCTTCTGCGCCCGTCTGCGCCCGTCTGCACCCGTCTGCGCCCGTCTGCACCCGTCTGCACCCTTCTGCGCCCGTCTGCACCATTCTACGCCCTTCTGCGCCCGTCTGCACCCGTCTGCGACCTTCTACGCCCGTCTGCGCCCGTCTGCGCCCTTCTACGCCCATCTGCATCCGTCAGCGCCCGTCTGCGCCCTTCTTCGCCCGTCTGCGCCCGTCTGCACCCTTCTGCGCACTTCTGCGCCCGTCTGCGCCCGTCTGCGCCCGTCTGCGCCCGTCTGCACCCTTCTGCGCCCGTCTGCGCCCGTCTGCGCCCGTCTGGGCCCGTCTGCGCCCGTCTGCGCCCGTCTGCACCGGTCTGCACCCTTCTACGACCGTCTGCGCCCTTCTACGCCCTTTTGTGCCCTTCTGCGCCCGTCTGCACCCGCCTGCGCCCGTCTGCGCCCGTCTGCACCCTTCTACGCCCTTCTGCGCCCGTCTGCACCCGTCTGCACCCGTCTGCACCCTTCTGCGCCCGTCTGCGCCCTTCTACGCCCTTTTGTGCCCTTCTGAGCCCGTCTGCTCCCGTCTGCACCCTTCTGCGCCCGTCTGCGCCCGTCTGCACCCGTCTGCGCCCGTCTGCGCCCGTCTGCACCCTTCTGCGCCCGTCTGCACCCTTCTACGCCCTTCTGCGCCCGTCTGCACCCGTCTGCGATCTTCTACGCCCGTCTGCGCCCGTCTGCGCCCTTCTACGCCCATCTGCACCCGTCAGCGCCCGTCAGCGCCCGTCTGCGCCCTTCTTCGCCCGTCTGCACCCTTCTGCGCACTTCTGCGCCCGTCTGCGCCCGTCTGCGCCCGTCTGCACCCTTCTGCGCCCGTCTGCGCCCGTCTGCGCCCGTCTGCGCCCGTCTGCACCGGTCTGCACCCTTCTACGCCCTTCTGCGCCCGTCTGCGCCCGTCTGCACCCGTCTGCACCCTTCTGCGCCCGTCTGCGCCCTTCTACGGCATTTTGTGCCCTTCTGCGCCCGTCTGCACCCGTCTGCACCCTTCTGCGCCCATCTGTGCCCGTCTGCACCCGTCTGCACCCGTCTGCGACCTTCTACGCCCGTCTGCGCCCGTCTGCGCCCTTCTACGCCCATCTGCACCCGTCAGCGCCCGTCTGCGCCCTTCTTCGCCCGTCTGCGCCCGTCTGCACCCTTCTGCGCACTTCTGCGCCCTTCGGCACCCGTCTGCACCCGTCTGCACCCTTCTACATCCTTTTGTGCCCTTCTGCGCCCGTCTGCACCCGTCTGCGCCCGTCTGCGCCCGTCTGCGCCCGTCTGCGCCCGTCAGCACCCTTCTGCGCCGGTCTGCGCCCGTCTGCGCCCGTCTGCGCCCGTCTGCGCCCTTTTGTGCCCTTCTGCGCCCGTCTGCACCCTTCTACGCCCGTCTGCGCCCTTCTACGCCCTTTTGTGCCCTTCTGCGCCCGTCTGCACCCGTCTGCGCCCGTCTGCGCCCGTCTGCGCCCGTCTGCGCCCGTCTGCGCCCGTCTGCGCCCGTCAGCGCCCGTCTGCGCCCGTTCTGCGCCCGTCTGCACCCTTCTGCGCCCGTCTGCACCCTTCTACGCCCTTCTGCGCCCGTCTGCACCCGTCTGCACCCGTCTGCACCCGTCTGCTCCCGTCTGCGCCCTTCTACGCCCTTTTGTGCCCTTCTGCGCCCGTCTGCGCCCATCTGCACCCTTCTGCGCCCGTCTGCACCCTTCTACGCCCTTCTGTGCCCGTCTGCACCCGTCTGCACCCTTCTACGCCCTTTTGTGCCCGTCTGCGCCCGTCTGCACCCGTCTGCGCCCGTCTGCGCCCGTCTGCGCCCGTCTGCGCCCGTCTGCACCCTTCTGCGCCCGTCTGCACCCTTCTACGCCCTTCTACGCCCGTCTGCACCCGTCTGCGACCTTCTGCACCCGTCTGCGCCCGTCTGCACCGGTCTGCACCCTTCTACGACCGTCTGCGCCCTTCTACGCCCTTTTGTGCCCTTCTGCGCCCGTCTGCACCCGTCTGCGCCCGTCTACGCCCATCTGCACCCTTCTACGCCCTTCTGCGCCCGTCTGCGCCCGTCTGCACCCGTCTGCACCCTTCTGCGCCCGTCTGCGCCCTTCTACGCCCTTTTGTGCCCTTCTGCGCCCGTCTGCACCCGTCTGCACCCTTCTGCGCCCGTCTGTGCCCGTCTGCACCCGTCTGCGCCCGTCTGCGCCCGTCTGCACCCTTCTGCGCCCGTCTGCACCCTTCTACGCCCATCTGCACCCGTCTGCGTCCGTCTGCGCCCTTCTTCGCCCGTCTGCGCCCGTCTGCACCCTTCTACGCCAGTCTGCGCCCTTCTACGCCCTTTTGTGCCCTTCTGCGCCCGTCTGCACCCGTCTGCACCCTTCTGCGCCCGTCTGCGCCCGTCTGCACCCGTCTGCGCCCGTCTGCACCCGTCTGCACCCTTCTGCGCCCGTCTGCACCATTCTACGCCCTTCTGCGCCCGTCTGCACCCGTCTGCGACCTTCTACGCCCGTCTGCGCCCGTCTGCGTCCTTCTACGCCCATCTGCATCCGTCAGCGCCCGTCTGCGCCCTTCTTCGCCCGTCTGCGCCCGTCTGCACCCTTCTGCGCATTTCTGCGCCCGTCTGCGCCCGTCTGCGTCCGTCTGCGCCCGTCTGCACCGGTCTGCACCCTTCTACGACCGTCTGCGCCCTTCTACGCCCTTTTGTGCCCTTCTGCGCCCGTCTGCACCCGTCTGCGCCCGTCTACGCCCGTCTGCACCCTTCTACGCCCTTCTGCGCCCGTCTGCGCCCGTCTGCACCCTTCTGCACCCTTCTGCGCCCGTCTGCGCCCGTCTGTGCCCTTCTGCGCCCGTCTGCACCCGTCTGCACCCTTCTGCACCCATCTGCGCCTGTCTGCACCCGTCTGCGCCCGTCTGCGCCCATCTGCGCCCTTTTGCGCCCGTCTGCGCCCGTCTGCACCCTTCTGCGCCCGTCTGCACCCGTCTGCACCCTTCTGCGCCCGTCTGCACCATTCTACGCCCTTCTGCGCCCGTCTGCACCCGTCTGCGACCTTCTACGCCCGTCTGCGCCCGTCTGCGCCCTTCTACGCCCATCTGCATCCGTCAGCGCCCGTCTGCGCCCTTCTTCGCCCGTCTGCGCCCGTCTGCACCCTTCTGCGCATTTCTGCGCCCGTCTGCGCCCGTCTGCGTCCGTCTGCGCCCGTCTGCACCGGTCTGCACCCTTCTACGACCGTCTGCGCCCTTCTACGCCCTTTTGTGCCCTTCTGCGCCCGTCTGCACCCGTCTGCGCCCGTCTACGCCCGTCTGTACCCTTCTACGCCCTTCTGCGCCCGTCTGCGCCCGTCTGCACCCGTCTGCACCCTTCTGCGCCCGTCTGCGCCCTTCTACGCCCTTTTGTGCCCTTCTGCGCCCGTCTGCACCCGTCTGCACCCTTCTGCGCCCGTCTGTGCCCGTCTGCACCCGTCTGCGCCCGTCTGCGCCCGTCTGCACCCTTCTGCGCCCGTCTGCAACCTTCTACGCCCATCTGCACCCGTCTGCGTCCGTCTGCGCCCTTCTTCGCCCGTCTGCGCCCGTCTGCACCCTTCTACGCCCTTCTGCGCCCGTCTGCACCCGTCTGCACCCTTCTATGCCCGTCTGCGCCTTTCTACGCCCTTCTGCGCCCTTCTGCGCCCGTCTGCACCCTTCTACGCCAGTCTGCGCCCTTCTACGCCCTTTTGTGCCCTTCTGCGCCCGTCTGCACCCGTCTGCACCCTTCTGCGCCCGTCTGCGCCCGTCTGCACGCACCCGTCTGCGCCAGTCTGCACCCGTCTGCACCCTTCTGCGCCCATCTGCACCCGTCAGCGCCCGTCTGCGCCCGTCAGCACCCTTCTGCGCCGGTCTGCGCCCGTCTGCGCCCGTCTGCGCCCGTCTGCGCCCTTTTGTGCCCTTCTGCGCCCGTCTGCACCCTTCTACGCCCGTCTGCGCCCTTCTACGCCCTTTTGTGCCCTTCTGCGCCCGTCTGCACCCGTCTGCGCCCGTCTGCGCCCGTCTGCGCCCGTCTGCGCCCGTCTGCGCCCGTCTGCGCCCGTCTGCGCCCGTCTGCGCCCGTTCTGCGCCCGTCTGCACCCTTCTGCGCCCGTCTGCACCCTTCTACGCCCTTCTGCGCCCGTCTGCACCCGTCTGCACCCGTCTGCACCCGTCTGCTCCCGTCTGCGCCCTTCTACGCCCTTTTGTGCCCTTCTGCGCCCGTCTGCGCCCATCTGCACCCTTCTGCGCCCGTCTGCACCCTTCTACGCCCTTCTGTGCCCGTCTGCACCCGTCTGCACCCTTCTACGCCCTTTTGTGCCCGTCTGCGCCCGTCTGCACCCGTCTGCGCCCGTCTGCGCCCGTCTGCGCCCGTCTGCGCCCGTCTGCACCCTTCTGCGCCCGTCTGCACCCTTCTACGCCCTTCTACGCCCGTCTGCACCCGTCTGCGACCTTCTGCACCCGTCTGCGCCCGTCTGCACCGGTCTGCACCCTTCTACGACCGTCTGCGCCCTTCTACGCCCTTTTGTGCCCTTCTGCGCCCGTCTGCACCCGTCTGCGCCCGTCTACGCCCATCTGCACCCTTCTACGCCCTTCTGCGCCCGTCTGCGCCCGTCTGCACCCGTCTGCACCCTTCTGCGCCCGTCTGCGCCCTTCTACGCCCTTTTGTGCCCTTCTGCGCCCGTCTGCACCCGTCTGCACCCTTCTGCGCCCGTCTGTGCCCGTCTGCACCCGTCTGCGCCCGTCTGCGCCCGTCTGCACCCTTCTGCGCCCGTCTGCACCCTTCTACGCCCATCTGCACCCGTCTGCGTCCGTCTGCGCCCTTCTTCGCCCGTCTGCGCCCGTCTGCACCCTTCTACGCCAGTCTGCGCCCTTCTACGCCCTTTTGTGCCCTTCTGCGCCCGTCTGCACCCGTCTGCACCCTTCTGCGCCCGTCTGCGCCCGTCTGCACCCGTCTGCGCCCGTCTGCACCCGTCTGCACCCTTCTGCGCCCGTCTGCACCATTCTACGCCCTTCTGCGCCCGTCTGCACCCGTCTGCGACCTTCTACGCCCGTCTGCGCCCGTCTGCGCCCTTCTACGCCCATCTGCATCCGTCAGCGCCCGTCTGCGCCCTTCTTCGCCCGTCTGCGCCCGTCTGCACCCTTCTGCGCATTTCTGCGCCCGTCTGCGCCCGTCTGCGTCCGTCTGCGCCCGTCTGCACCGGTCTGCACCCTTCTACGACCGTCTGCGCCCTTCTACGCCCTTTTGTGCCCTTCTGCGCCCGTCTGCACCCGTCTGCGCCCGTCTACGCCCGTCTGCACCCTTCTACGCCCTTCTGCGCCCGTCTGCGCCCGTCTGCACCCGTCTGCACCCTTCTGCGCCCGTCTGCGCCCTTCTACGGCATTTTGTGCCCTTCTGCGCCCGTCTGCACCCGTCTGCACCCTTCTGCGCCCATCTGTGCCCGTCTGCACCCGTCTGCGCCCGTCTGCACCCGTCTGCACCCTTCTGCGCCCGTCTGCGCCCGTCTGCACCCGTCTGCGCCCGTCTGCACCCGTCTGCACCCTTCTGCGCCCGTCTGCACCATTCTACGCCCTTCTGCGCCCGTCTGCACCCGTCTGCGACCTTCTACGCCCGTCTGCGCCCGTCTGCACCCTTCTACGCCCATCTGCATCCGTCAGCGCCCGTCTGCGCCCTTCTTCGCCCGTCTGCGCCCGTCTGCACCCTTCTGCGCATTTCTGCGCCCGTCTGCGCCCGTCTGCGTCCGTCTGCGCCCGTCTGCACCGGTCTGCACCCTTCTACGACCGTCTGCGCCCTTCTACGCCCTTTTGTGCCCTTCTGCGCCCGTCTGCACCCGTCTGCGCCCGTCTACGCCCGTCTGTACCCTTCTACGCCCTTCTGCGCCCGTCTGCGCCCGTCTGCACCCGTCTGCACCCTTCTGCGCCCGTCTGCGCCCTTCTACGCCCTTTTGTGCCCTTCTGCGCCCGTCTGCACCCGTCTGCACCCTTCTGCGCCCGTCTGTGCCCGTCTGCACCCGTCTGCACCCTTCTACGCCCTTCTGTGCCCGTCTGCACCCGTCTGCACCCTTCTACGCCCATCTGCGCCCGCCTGCGTCCGTCTGCGCCCTTCTTCGCCCGTCTGCGCCCGTCTGCACCCTTCTACGCCCTTCTGCGCCCGTCTGCACCCGTCTGCACCCTTCTACGCCAGTCTGCGCCCTTCTACGCCCTTTTGTGCCCTTCTGCGCCCGTCTGCACCCGTCTGCACCCTTCTGCGCCCGTCTGCGCCCGTCTGCACCCGTCTGCGCCAGTCTGCACCCGTCTGCACCCTTCTGCGCCCATCTGCACCCGTCAGCGCCCGTCTGCGCCCTTCTTCGCCCGTCTGCGCCCGTCTGCACCCTTCTGCGCCCGTCTGCGCCCGTCTGCGCCCGTCTGCGCCCGTCTGCGCCCGTCTGCACCCTTCTGCGCCCGTCTGCGCCCGTCTGCGCCCGTCTGCGCCCGTCTGCACCGGTCTGCACCCTTCTACGACCGTCTGCGCCCTTCTACGCCCTTTTGTGCCCTTCTGCGCCCGTCTGCACCCGTCTGCGCCCGTCTACGCCCGTCTGCACCCTTCTACGCCCTTCTGCGCCCGTCTGCGCCCGTCTGCACCCGTCTGCACCCTTCTGCGCCCGTCTGCGCCCTTCTACGCCCTTTTGTGCCCTTCTGCGCCCGTCTGCACCCGTCTGCACCCTTCTGCGCCCGTCTGTGCCCGTCTGCACCCGTCTGCGCCCGTCTGCGCCCGTCTGCACCCTTCTGCGCCCGTCTGCACCCTTCTACGCCCATCTGCACCCGTCTGCGTCCGTCTGCGCCCTTCTTCGCCCGTCTGCGCCCGTCTGCACCCTTCTACGCCAGTCTGCGCCCTTCTACGCCCTTTTGTGCCCTTCTGCGCCCGTCTGCACCCGTCTGCACCCTTCTGCGCCCGTCTGCGCCCGTCTGCACCCGTCTGCGCCCGTCTTCACCCGTCTGCACCCTTCTGCGCCCGTCTGCACCATTCTACGCCCTTCTGCGCCCGTCTGCACCCGTCTGCGACCTTCTACGCCCGTCTGCGCCCTTCTACGCCCATCTGCATCCGTCAGCGCCCGTCTGCGCCCTTCTTCGCCCGGCTGCGCCCGTCTGCACCCTTCTGCGCATTTCTGCGCCCGTCTGCGCCCGTCTGCGCCCGTCTGCGCCCGTCTGCACCCTTCTGCGCCCGTCTGCGCCCGTCTGCGCCCGTCTGGGCCCGTCTGCGCCCGTCTGCGCCCGTCTGCACCGGTCTGCACCCTTCTACGACCGTCTGCGCCCTTCTACGCCCTTTTGTGCCCTTCTGCGCACGTCTGCACCCGCCTGCGCCCGTCTGCGCCCGTCTGCACCCTTCTACGCCCTTCTGCGCCCGTCTGCGCCCGTCTGCACCCGTCTGCACCCTTCTGCGCCCGTCTGCGCCCTTCTACGCCCTTTTGTGCCCTTCTGCGCCCGTCTGCACCCGTCTGCACCCTTCTGCGCCCGTCTGCGCCCGTCTGCACCCGTCTGCGCCCGTCTGCGCCCGTCTGCACCCTTCTGCGCCCGTCTGCACCCTTCTACGCCCTTCTGCGCCCGTCTGCACCCGTCTGCACCCTTCTGCGCCCGTCTGCGCCCGTCTGCACCCTTCTGCGCCCGTCTGCGCCCGTCTGCGCCCGTCTGCGCCCGTCTGCGCCCGTCTGCGCCCGTCTGCACCGGTCTGCACCCTTCTACGACCGTCTGCGCCCTTCTACGCCCTTTTGTGCCCTTCTGCGCCCGTCTGCACCCGCCTGCGCCCGTCTGCGCCCGTCTGCACCCTTCTACGCCCTTCTGCGCCCGTCTGCGCCCGTCTGCACCCGTCTGCACCCTTCTGCGCCCGTCTGCGCCCTTCTACGCCCTTTTGTGCCCTTCTGCGCCCGTCTGCACCCGTCTGCACCCTTCTGCGCCCGTCTGCGCCCGTCTGCACCCGTCTGCGCCCGTCTGCGCCCGTCTGCACCCTTCTGCGCCCGTCTGCACCCTTCTACGCCCTTCTGCGCCCGTCTGCACCCGTCTGCGATCTTCTACGCCCGTCTGCGCCCGTCTGCGCCCTTCTACGCCCATCTGCACCCGTCAGCGCCCGTCTGCGCCCTTCTTCGCCCGTCTGCGCCCGTCTGCGCCCGTCTGCACCCTTCTGCGCCCGTCTGCACCCTTCTACGCCCTTCTGCGCATTTCTGCGCCCGTCTGCGCCCGTCTGCGTCCGTCTGCGCCCGTCTGCACCGGTCTGCACCCTTCTACGACCGTCTGCGCCCTTCTACGCCCTTTTGTGCCCTTCTGCGCCCGTCTGCACCTGTCTGCGCCCGTCTACGCCCATCTGCACCCTTCTACGCCCTTCTGCGCCCGTCTGCGCCCGTCTGCACCCGTCTGCACCCTTCTGCGCCCGTCTGCGCCCTTCTACGCCCTTTTGTGCCCTTCTGCGCCCGTCTGCACCCGTCTGCACCCTTCTGCGCCCGTCTGTGCCCGTCTGCACCCGTCTGCGCCCGTCTGCGCCCGTCTGCACCCTTCTGCGCCCGTCTGCACCCTTCTACGCCCATCTGCACCCGTCTGCGTCCGTCTGCGCCCTTCTTCGCCCGTCTGCGCCCGTCTGCACCCTTCTAGGCCAGTCTGCGCCCTTCTACGCCCTTTTGTGCCCTTCTGCGCCCGTCTGCACCCGTCTGCACCCTTCTGCGCCCGTCTGCGCCCGTCTGCACCCGTCTGCGCCCGTCTGCACCCGTCTGCACCCTTCTGCGCCCGTCTGCACCATTCTACGCCCTTCTGCGCCCGTCTGCACCCGTCTGCGACCTTCTACGCCCGTCTGCGCCCGTCTGCGCCCTTCTACGCCCATCTGCATCCGTCAGCGCCCGTCTGCGCCCTTCTTCGCCCGTCTGCGCCCGTCTGCACCCTTCTGCGCATTTCTGCTCCCGTCTGCGCCCGTCTGCGCCCGTCTGCGCCCGTCTGCACCCTTCTGCGCCCGTCTGCGCCCGTCTGCGCCCGTCTGGGCCCGTCTGCGCCCGTCTGCGCCCGTCTGCACCGGTCTGCACCCGTCTGCGTCCGTCTGCGCCCTTCTTCGCCCGTCTGCGCCCGTCTGCACCCTTCTACGCCCGTCTGCGCCCTTCTACGCCCTTTTGTGCCCTTCTGCGCCCGTCTGCACCCGTCTGCACCCTTCTGCGCCCGTCTGCGCCCGTCTGCACCCGTCTGCGCCCGTCTGCACCCGTCTGCACCCTTCTGCGCCCGTCTGCACCATTCTACGCCCTTCTGCGCCCGTCTGCACCCTTCTACGCCCATCTGCACCCGTCTGCGTCCGTCTGCGCCCTTCTTCCCCCGTCTGCGCCCGTCTGCACCCTTCTACGCCAGTCTGCGCCCTTCTACGCCCTTTTGTGCCCTTCTGCGCCCGTCTGCACCCGTCTGCACCCTTCTGCGCCCGTCTACGCCCATCTGCATCCGTCAGCGCCCGTCTGCGCCCTTCTTCGCCCGTCTGCGCCCGTCTGCACCCTTCTGCGCATTTCTGCTCCCGTCTGCGCCCGTCTGCGCCCGTCTGTAGTAAGCGTCTAGGCACTTACCGTCATTGTGGACTTGCTGAAGAGAGTGACGACAAAGTCGGCGAGTCTCCGCAGAAGGCCTAGAAGCATACGTGAGATAGCGGAAGCTCTTAGGTGTCAGCAGGGTCTTGAACCCTGGCCACCGAGTAAATGTGGTTACTCAATGACTGGCCGGAACACTACACCCGGGTGACTTATATCTCGGCTCCACCTGCCGGCTAAGATGTCTGTACGACACTGATCTATGGTTGGGACCAGTGGTAGGGTCGCTTCAGGTTCGTTGAGTTAGTTGGCGCGCGATACGGTCCCGCGGCGCGCGCTCTTCGCATTATTGCGCAAATGAATTATTGTTGTTTATATTTATTAATGTAATATTCCTAAGGGAAATGTAGCTTGCTACACTCTCCCCCCTCTGAAGTGAACCGTCCCGGGAGCGTCATTTTCGCTTTTTAGCGGGCTTGCCTCCTGCGGGTTTATCTCGTGGGTGCAGTGCCTTTATTTTGAGTTTGCGCTCATACTCGTCGACTGCTTCGGAAAGTGGTTGGGATTCGCGTAGGGACGCTTCGGGCTCGTAGCTGTTGTGTCCCGAGTCGTAGCCTTCCCATTTGACGAGGTATTCCCGCCGTGTTTTTCCGCGCCCACCTCGGACCGAAACGTCGCGATGGTCGATGATCGATTCGACCATGTAGTATGGCTCACCCTCAATCAGTAAAGGTGGTGGTGGTTGTCGGTTTCCGTCGTCCCGGTAAGGTTTCAATAGGGAGACGTGAAAGACCGGATGGAGGCGTGAGTCCGCCGGTAACTTTAGTTTTACCGCGGTTTCGCTCACTTTCTCGACAACCGTGTATGGGCCGATGTACTTAGGCATCAGCTTTTTGGTACCTGGGTTTTTGAGCGTGACATTACGCGTACTTAACAGCACTTTTTGCCCGACCTCGTAACGCACAGGTCGCCTGTGAACGTCGGCGTCCTCTTTTTGATCGTTTTGCGCAGCCAAGAGACACTGCTTTGCGCGTTTAATACGCTTTTGCATCGCTTCCTGATATTTGTCAGCGGCAGGCACCTTACTCTTAACGTGTAGGTCAACCGGCACACGCGGTTGCTTGATACCGTTAAGGTAAAACGGGGAAACACCCGTAGAACGCTGCTTAGAGTTGTTGATAGCAAACTCGATAAGCGGCAAATGCTCGTCCCAGTCGTCTTGCGCGGGCGAGATGTAGTGCCTGAGTGTCTCTTCAAGGACGCGGTTCATCCGCTCCGTTTGTCCATCCGTTTGCGGGTGGTAGGCTGTGCTCATGTAGAGGTGGGTGCCCAATAGGCGAAATAGTTCCTTCCAAAAGTTGCTTGTAAAGCGTGTGTCCCGGTCCGACACTATGTTTTGTGGAAGGCCGTGCTGCCTGAAGACTGTAGCCACAAAAAGGCGGGCTAACTCTTCAGCTCCGACGGTCGTGTGTGTGGGAGCAAAGTGCGTCATTTTGCTCAGCCGGTCCACGAACACTACGATCGCGTCATGCCCATTGCGAGTTGTTGGTAGCTGAGTGATCAAGTCCATTGATACACTATCCCAAACCTCAGTAGGAATAGGGAGGGGCTGCAGCAATCCGCCCGGCTTTCTATTTGTGGGTTTGTTGCGCTGACAGTTGGGGCAGGACTTAACGTATGCCTTAACGTTAGCGTCTAGCCCGGGCCACCAGTAAGTTTGTGCGATCGCTTGTTTGGTGCGGTCAATGCCGCGATGGCCGGCGTAGGGAACATCATGATACTCTTTCAGGATTTCCTTACGTAAGTCAGCGTTTTCAGGCACGTATATCTGGGTCCCTCTGTACCAGAATCCGTTCTTTCGCCTGAGCTGCAGCTTTGCTACCTGTGATTTTCGTATGTTTGGGTCGCCGTCATACCCGCGTTTGATTCGGCGGCCGAGGTCGCTATCAATTAGCGAAGCCGTAAGCACATTTAGCACCATGTCGTGAACCCGACTGATGGGATCAGCGACATTTATCCGTCCGGGGCGGTACTCCCATTTAAAGTTGAAACGCGAGAGGCGTTCCATCCAACGAGCTTGTCTACGGGAGAGCATATCGGCGCTTTTCTGGTCCTGTAGGTATACCAGTGGTTGGTGGTCGGTTACAAGTGTAACATCGGTTGCACCTTCCAAATAACAACGCCACTCTTCAAGCGCAAGGACTGTGCCCAAGCACTCCTGGTCTGTTGTTGAGTAGTTATACTCTGCTTTACTGAACTTGGAGCTCGTGTAAGCTACTGGTCGCTCGTCCTGTAAAAGTACGGCGCCGGTGCCATAAATTGAGGCGTCAGACCAGACCGTGAAAGGTTTTTCAAGCTCGGGGAGCTTAAGTACAGGTGCGTTCGTCAAGGCATGCTTCACGCCTTCGAAAGCCGCATCACACGCTTTCGTCCAATGGAAGGGCATTTTCGCACTGGTTAAGGCTGTGAGCGGGGCCACAAGGGAGGAATAACCCTGGATGAACCTCCTAAAGTAGTTGGCTAAGCCAAGGAACGCGCGTAGCTTAGGTAAGTCGGTCGGCACTGGCCATTCTTTGACGACTTTAACCTTACGCTCGTCCACTTTTAAGCCGTCTCGGCTAACTATGTGGCCCAAGAAGTGCAGTTCTCCACGGTTGAACTGACACTTAGACAGTTTTGCCTTGAATTCGTGCTTTCGTAGCAGAGCAAGCACCGTACGGAGGTGTTGCTCATGCTCGGCTGGGGTCTTACTGAAGACCAAAATATCGTCCAAGTACACCAGCACAAATTTGCCAATGTGTTCGGCGAAAATTCGATTCATCACCGCTTGAAACGTTGCAGGGGCGTTGGTGAGGCCAAAGCAAAGGACCTTGAATTGAAATTGGCCCATTCCCGGAGCTATAAAGGCCGTCTTTTCCACATCCTCTGGGGAAATGCGGATTTGGTTGTACCCCTGTTGTAGGTCCAGGGAACTGAAAATGTTCGCACCCTGAAGCTGGTCGAAGAGGTCTGTAATATTGGGCATTGGGTACCGCCGTTTAATTGTTTGTTTGTTGAGGGCACGGTAATCAAGGACCATACGAAGACCTTGTCCGTTAGCCTTTTCAACAAAAATCACCGGAGCGCCGTAAGGCGACGTAGAGGGTTCAATGTAGCCTTTCTGTAGCAACTCAGTGACTTGCTTGCGTACTTCCTGTTGCTCAAGTTGCGTCAGGCGGTACGTTCGCTTGGCTGGCGGTACGGCCCCGTCCACCAACGGTATGGCGTGACCTACTTCGCGAAATGGCGGAAGCCCTTTTAGTTCTGCGAATACGTCTTTGTATTCATCCAGAATGGCTGACATGTTTTCTTCAGGGATCAGGTTGGCGTCCGGGGCTTCTGTTCCCGATGCCATTTCCTCACCGACAGGTTCAGCCTGCACAAGCATCAAGTAGCTTCGTGCGCCTTGGGCAATCCGCTTTGCTGCGGCTTTAGCCGACATTGTCTCTACAGTGCTCGCTGCGTAAAGTGTAGCGGTCACGTAGTTCATGATTGTAACACCGTCTAGGTGTTCCTCGTCTTCCACAGCAGACCAGAATGTGGGCTTAAGAGTCCACTTTTCACCTTTGTCCTTGTGTGCGGTAAGCGTATGCGTTGCCCAGCACATTAGGGCCTTACGCCGTTCCAACCAGTCGTTGGCGAGAATGATTTCAACGCCTGGTATTCCTTGTTTGAGAACAAGTAGCTTGACCTGATCGTGGAAGGAACCGATGCGTAGGTTTGCGGTGACTGAGCCTTCAATGAGTTCGTTGGTCCCGTTCGCTAGGCGCACGGATGCTGTGGTTGTTGGCTTTGTTCTGAGAGCCATGTTGCGGGCTGCTTCAAGCGTAATGAAGCCATCCGCGGCGCCATTGCAGTTGGCACCTGAGTCGGCAAGCACTCGGCAAGCCGTTTGGCACAAGCGAGCATCAAAGACCATTGAACGGTTGGGAGCATTCATGCTGTTGACTTGCACTGGAGTTGCTGGGGCGTCATACCACAGCTGAACCGGCCATGGGATACCGGGCATTTCCGTGCGAGTGCCGTTTGCGTCTTTCTTTGAAAACAGTTTTGTTCCAACTTCATACGTTTTGAGCAGCTTAAAGCCTGCCGAACGCATGTGATGCTCGACTTGAGTCCACTGGGGCACACAGAAGACTGCTGATGTGTGCTCCGGGTCCTTGCGCTTGCAGCGCAGGTAGTGCTGTGTCCATTGCTGAACGTGAGTGTATGGGGGATTGATCCAAACAAACTCGCCTGAGACATCAGTGTCAAAGAACGATTTGCTTGGAGAGGCAAAGCGCGCACAGAGGCTGTTATCACCCGAGTCGTTACAAGCGGCGTCAAAAGAGAACTGACGCCCCAAACTGCTCTCAACCTTCCGAAACTCGTCAGGCAGGAACATGCGATCACACTTCAGCGGATCGCAAACGACCGGAACACCTCCGTCCATATCCGACTGGCCCTGGGCTACTGCAACCTTTTCGGTTGTCAAAACTGCCTTCTCGGCAGCCGCAGACCCCAACGACTCCTGCGCTAGTGGTCTATTGCCCGGACTCTGCTTGCCGGCCCCAACGCGCTTGCCGGACCGCTACTCCTCCATCTGGTTCTCCAGGCGGGCCAGGTGCGCCATCTTCTTGTCCAACGCGGAGCGCTGGTTCTTGAGGCACTCAGCCTTGTGGTCCGCCCAGGTCTCCGAGGGCTTCTTGAAAGCCCGGCAGATGCGGCACTGGTTGGGCGCCAGCTTGCTGTCGCCCTTTCCGTCCGTGCGCGGCTTCTTAAAAGAAGCTGTGCCGCCCTGCGACTTGTCGCCCTCACCCGGCCTGGGAGTCTTCAGGGGGGTGTTGGCGTTGCTCGCGCCCGCGCCGGAGGTGACGGCCTTGTACGTGGCGTCGTCCTCGATCTCCGCCCAGTGGGCGAGGACCTCCTCCACCGAAGTCGGCGGGTTAATGCTCTTTGAAGCATTTTCAGTGGTAATGATTTCCGTTGTTGCGCCCGGCTCGAGGCCTTCGGTTTGTTGATGGCCTTCGGCATCGGCGGTCTCCTTCGCCCGACGAGCCTTTTCAGCCGCAATAAGGCGCAATGTACGTCTGGATTTTTTAAATAATTCCCGTTCTTCGGGTGTGAGATTTGATGCCATATTGGCTGGTGGCTTAAAGCCTGATGGTAAGATGTTAGAGAGGATCGGAACACTGAGTCTCGATACCAGTTGTAGTAAGCGTCTAGGCACTTACCGTCATTGTGGACTTGCTGAAGAGAGTGACGACAAAGTCGGCGAGTCTCCGCAGAAGGCCTAGAAGCATACGTGAGATAGCGGAAGCTCTTAGGTGTCAGCAGGGTCTTGAACCCTGGCCACCGAGTAAATGTGGTTACTCAATGACTGGCCGGAACACTACACCCGGGTGACTTATATCTCGGCTCCACCTGCCGGCTAAGATGTCTGTACGACACTGATCTATGGTTGGGACCAGTGGTAGGGTCGCTTCAGGTTCGTTGAGTTAGTTGGCGCGCGATACGGTCCCGCGGCGCGCGCTCTTCGCATTATTGCGCAAATGAATTATTGTTGTTTATATTTATTAATGTAATATTCCTAAGGGAAATGTAGCTTGCTACACCGTCTGCGCCCGTCTGCGCCCTTCTACGCCCTTTTGTGCCCTTCTGCGCCCGTCTGCACCCGCCTGCGCCCGTCTGCGCCCGTCTGCACCCTTCTATGCCCTTCTGCGCCCGTCTGCGCCCGTCTGCACCCGTCTGCACCCTTCTGCGCCCGTCTGCGCCCTTCTACGCCCTTTTGTGCCCTTCTGCGCCCGTCTGCACCCGTCTGCACCCTTCTGCGCCCGTCTGCGCCCGTCTGCACCCGTCTGCGCCCGTCTGCGCCCGTCTGCACCCTTCTGCGCCCGTCTGCACCCTTCTACGCCCTTCTGCGCCCGTCTGCACCCGTCTGCGATCTTCTACGCCCGTCTGCGCCCGTCTGCGCCCTTCTACGCCCATCTGCACCCGTCAGCGCCCGTCTGCGCCCTTCTTCGCCCGTCTGCGCCCGTCTGCACCCTTCTGCGCACTTCTGCGCCCGTCTGCGCCCGTCTGCGCCCGTCTGCACCCTTCTGCGCCCGTCTGCGCCCGTCTGCGCCCGTCTGCGCCCGTCTGCACCCGTCTGCACCCTTCTACGCCCGTCTGCGCCCTTCTACGCCCTTTTGTGCCCTTCTGCGCCCGTCTGCACCCGCCTGCGCCCGTCTGCGCGCGTCTGCACCCGTCTGCACCCTTCTACGCCCGTCTGCGCCCTTCTACGCCCATCTGCGCCCGTCTGCGTCTGTCTGCGCCCGTCTGCGTCCTTCTACGTCCGTCTGCGCCCTTCTGCGCCCGTCTGCACCCGTCTGCGGCCGTCTGCGCCCTTCTGCACCCGTCTGCACCCGTCTGCACCCTTCTACGCCCGACTGCGCCCTTCTGCGCCCTTCTGTGCCCTTCTGCGCCCGTCTGCACCCGTCTGCGCCCGTCTGCACCCTTCTGCGCCCGTCTGCACCCTTCTACGCCCTTCTGCGCCCGTCTGCACCCTTCTGCGCCCATCTGCGCCCGTCTGTGCCCGTCTGCGCCCGTCTGCGCACGTCTGCGCCCTTCTACGCCCATCTGCGCCCGCTTGCGTCCGTCTCCGCCCTTCTTCGCCCGTCTGCGCCCGTCTGCACCCTTCTGCGCCCTTCTGCGCCCGTCTGCGCCCTTCTCCGCCCGTCTGCACCCTTCTGCGCCCGTCTGCGCCCGTCTGCGCCCGTCTGCGCCCGTCTGCGCCCGTCAGCGCCCGTCTGCGCCCGTCTGCACCCTTCTGCGCCCGTCTGCACCCTTCTACGCCCTTCTGCGCCCGTCTGCACCCGTCTGCACCCGTCTGCACCCTTTTACGCCCTTTTGGGTCCTTCTGCGCCCGTCTGCACCCGTCTGCGCCCGTCTGCGCCCGTCTGCGCCCGTCTGCACCCGTCTGCAACGGTCTGCACCCGTCTGCACCCTTCTACGCCCGTCTGCGTCCTTCTGCACCCTTCTGCGCCCTTCTGTGCCCTTCTGCATCCTTCTACTCCCGTCTGCGCCCTTCTGCGCCCGTCTGCACCCTTCTACGCCCTTCTGCGCCCGTCTGCACCCGTCTGCACCCGTCTGCACACTTTTACGCCCTTTTGGGTCCTTCTGCGCCCGTCTGCACCCGTCTGCGCCCGTCTGCGCCCGTCTGCGCCCATCTGCACCCGTCTGCGCCCGTCTGCACCCTTCTACGCCCGTCTGCGCCCTTCTACGCCCATCTGCGCCCGTCTGCGTCCGTCTGCGCCCGTCTGCGTCCTTCTACGTCCGTCTGCGACCTTCTGCGCCCGTCTGCGCCCGTCTGCGCCTGTCTGCGCCCGTCTGCGCCCGTCTGCGCCCGTCTGCGCCCGTCTGCACCCTTCTGCGCCCGTCTGCGCCCGTCTGCGCCCGTCTGCGCCCGTCTGCGTCTGTCTGCGCCCGTCTGCGTCCTTCTACGTCCGTCTGCGCCCTTCTGCGCCCGTCTGCACCCGTCTGCGCCCGTCTGCGCCCTTCTGCGCCCGTCTGCACCCGTCTGCGCCCGTCTGCGCCCGTCTGCGCCCATCTGCACCCGTCTGCGCCCGTCTGCGCCCGTCTGCGCCCGTCTGCGCCCGTCTGCGCCCGTCTGCGCCCTTCTGCACCCGTCTGCACCCTCTGCTCCCGTCTGCACCCTTCTACGCCCGTCTGCGCCGTTCTGCACCCTTCTACGCCCTTCTACACCCTTTTGCGCCCGTCTGCGCCCGTCTGCGCCCTTCTGTGCCCTTCTGCATCCTTCTGCGCCCGTCTGCACCCTTCTGCGCCCTTCTGTGCCCGTCTGCGTCCTTCTGCGCCCGTCTGCAGCCGTCTGCGCCCGTCTGCACCCTTCTACGCCCTTCTGCGCCCGTCTGCACCCGTCTGCACCCGTCTGCTCCCTTCTACGCCCTTCTGCGCCCGTCTGCACCCGTCTGCACCCGTCTGCACCCTTCTACGCCCTTCTGCGCCCTTCTACGCCCGTCTGCGCCCTTCGGCACCCTTCTGCGCCCGTCTGCGCCTGTCTGCGCCCGTCTGCACCCGTCTGCGCCCGTCTGCGCCCTTCTACGCCCGCCTATGCCCGTCTGCACCCGTCTGCGCCCGTCTGCACCCTTCTGCGCCCGTCTGCACCCTTCTGCGCCCTTCTGCGCCCGTCTGCACCCGTCTGCGACCTTCTACGCCCGTCTGCGCCCGTCTGCGCCCGTTCTGCGCCCGTCTGCACCCTTCTGCGCCCGTCTGCACCCTTCTACGCCCTTCTACATCCTTTTGTGCCCGTCTGCGACCTTCTGCGCCCGTCTGCGCCCGTCTGCGCCCGTCTGCGCCCATCTGCACCCTTCTGCGCCGGTCTGCGCCCGTCTGCGCCCGTCTGCACCCGTCTGCACCCTTCTACGCCCGTCTGCGCCCTTCTACGCCCTTTTGTGCCCTTCTGCGCCCGTCTGCACCCGTCTGCGCCCGTCTGCGCGCGTCTGCACCCGTCTGCACCCTTCTACGCTCGTCTGCGCCGTTCTGCACCCTTCTACGCCCTTCTACACCCTTCTGCGCCCGTCTGCGCCCGTCTGCGCCCTTCTGTGCCCTTCTGCATCCTTCTGCTCCCGTCTGCGCCCTTCTGCGCCCTTCTGCGCCCGTCTGCGTCCTTCTGCGCCCGTCTGCGCCCGTCTGCGCCCGTCTGCACCCTTCTGCGCCCGTCTGCACCCTTCTACGCCCGTCTGCGCCCGTCTGCGCGCGTCTGCACCCGTCTGCACCCTTCTACGCCCGTCTGCGCCCTTCTACGCCCTTTTGTGCCCTTCTGCGCCCGTCTGCACCCGTCTGCGCCCGTCTGCGCGCGTCTGCACCCGTCTGCACCCTTCTACGCCCGTCTGCGCCCGTCTACGCCCGTCTGCACCCTTCTGCGCCCGTCTGCGCCCGTCTGCGCCCGTCTGAGCCCGTCTGCACCCGTCTGCGCCCGTCTGCGCCCTTCTACGCCCTTCTGCGCCCTTCTGCACCCGTCTGCACCCGTCTGCACCCTTCTACGCCCGACTGCGCCCTTCTGCGCCCTTCTGTGCCCTTCTGCGCCCGTCTGCACCCGTCTGCGCCCGTCTGCACCCTTCTGCGCCCGTCTGCACCCTTCTACGCCCTTCTGCGCCCGTCTGCACCCTTCTGCGCCCATCTGCGCCCGTCTGTGCCCGTCTGCGCCCGTCTGCGCATGTCTGCGCCCTTCTACGCCCATCTGCGCCCGCTTGCGTCCGTCTCCGCCCTTCTTCGCCCGTCTGCGCCCGTCTGCACCCTTCTGCGCCCTTCTGCGCCCGTCTGCGCCCTTCTCCGCCCGTCTGCACCCTTCTGCGCCCGTCTGCGCCCGTCTGCGCCCGTCTGCGCCCGTCAGCGCCCGTCTGCGCCCGTCTGCACCCTTCTGCGCCCGTCTGCACCCTTCTACGCCCTTCTGCGCCCGTCTGCACCCGTCTGCACCCGTCTGCACCCTTTTACGCCCTTTTGGGTCCTTCTGCGCCCGTCTGCACCCGTCTGCGCCCGTCTGCGCCCGTCTGCGCCCGTCTGCACCCGTCTGCACCCGTCTGCACCCGTCTGCACCCTTCTACGCCCGTCTGCGTCCTTCTGCACCCTTCTGCGCCCTTCTGTGCCCTTCTGCATCCTTCTACTCCCGTCTGCACCCTTCTGCGCCCGTCTGCACCCTTCTACGCCCTTCTGCGCCCGTCTGCACCCGTCTGCACCCGTCTGCACCCTTTTACGCCCTTTTGGGTCCTTCTGCGCCCGTCTGCACCCGTCTGCGCCCGTCTGCGCCCGTCTGCGCCCATCTGCACCCGTCTGCGCCCGTCTGCACCCTTCTGCGCCCGTCTGCGCCCTTCTACGCCCATCTGCGCCCGTCTGCGTCCGTCTGCGCCCGTCTGCGTCCTTCTACGTCCGTCTGCGCCCTTCTGCGCCAATCTGCGCCCGTCTGCGCCTGTCTGCGCCCGTCTGCGCCCGTCTGCGCCCGTCTGCGCCCGTCTGCGCCCGTCTGCACCCTTCTGCGCCCGTCTGCGCCCGTCTGCGCCCGTCCGCGCCCGTCTGCACCCTTCTACGCCCGTCTGCGCCCTTCTACGCCCTTTTGTGCCCGTCTGCGCCCGTCTGCGCCCTTCTGCACCCGTCTGCACCCTCTGCACCCGTCTGCACCCTTCTACGCTCGTCTGCGCCGTTCTGCACCCTTCTACGCCCTTCTACACCCTTCTGCGCCCGTCTGCGCCCGTCTGCGCCCTTCTGTGCCCTTCTGCATCCTTCTGCGCCCGTCTGCACCCTTCTGCGCCCTTCTGCGCCCGTCTGCGTCCTTCTGCGCCCGTCTGCGCCCGTCTGCGCCCGTCTGCACCCTTCTGCGCCCGTCTGCACCCTTCTACGCCCGTCTGCGCCCGTCTGCGCGCGTCTGCACCCGTCTGCACCCTTCTACGCCCGTCTGCGCCCTTCTACGCCCTTTTGTGCCCTTCTGCGCCCGTCTGCACCCGTCTGCGCCCGTCTGCGCGCGTCTGCACCCGTCTGCACCCTTCTACGCCCGTCTGCGCCCGTCTACGCCCGTCTGCACCCTTCTGCGCCCGTCTGCGCCCGTCTGCGCCCGTCTGAGCCCGTCTGCGCCCTTCTACGCCCATCTGCGCCCGTCTGCGTCCGTCTGCGCCCTTCTGCGTCCTTCTACGTCCGTCTGCGCCCTTCTGCGCCCGTCTGCGCCCGTCTGCGCCTGTCTGCGCCCGTCTGCGCCCGTCTGCGCCCGTCTGCGCCCGTCTGCACCCTTCTGCGCCCGTATGCGCCCGTCTGCGCCCGTCTGCGCCCGTCTGCGCCCGTCTGCACCCTACTACACCCTTCTGCGCCCGTCTGCGCCCTTCTGTGCCCGTCTGCGCCCGTCTGCGCCCTTCTACGCCCTTCTGCGCCCTTCTGCACCCGTCTGCACCCGTCTGCACCCTTCTACGCCCGACTGCGCCCTTCTGCGCCCTTCTGTGCCCTTCTGCGCCCGTCTGCACCCGTCTGCGCCCGTCTGCACCCTTCTGCGCCCGTCTGCACCCTTCTACGCCCTTCTGCGCCCGTCTGCACCCTTCTGCGCCCATCTGCGCCCGTCTGTGCCCGTCTGCGCCCGTCTGCGCACGTCTGCGCCCTTCTACGCCCATCTGCGCCCGCTTGCGTCCGTCTCCGCCCTTCTTCGCCCGTCTGCGCCCGTCTGCACCCTTCTGCGCCCTTCTGCGCCCGTCTGCGCCCTTCTCCGCCCGTCTGCACCCTTCTGCGCCCGTCTGCGCCCGTCTGCGCCCGTCTGCGCCCGTCAGCGCCCGTCTGCGCCCGTCTGCACCCTTCTGCGCCCGTCTGCACCCTTCTACGCCCTTCTGCGCCCGTCTGCACCCGTCTGCACCCGTCTGCACCCTTTTACGCCCTTTTGGGTCCTTCTGCGCCCGTCTGCACCCGTCTGCGCCCGTCTGCGCCCGTCTGCGCCCGTCTGCACCCGTCTGCACCCGTCTGCACCCGTCTGCACCCTTCTACGCCCGTCTGCGTCCTTCTGCACCCTTCTGCGCCCTTCTGTGCCCTTCTGCATCCTTCTACTCCCGTCTGCACCCTTCTGCGCCCGTCTGCACCCTTCTACGCCCTTCTGCGCCCGTCTGCACCCGTCTGCACCCGTCTGCACCCTTTTACGCCCTTTTGGGTCCTTCTGCGCCCGTCTGCACCCGTCTGCGCCCGTCTGCGCCCGTCTGCGCCCATCTGCACCCGTCTGCGCCCGTCTGCACCCTTCTACGCCCGTCTGCGCCCTTCTACGCCCATCTGCGCCCGTCTGCGTCCGTCTGCGCCCTTCTGCGTCCTTCTACGTCCGTCTGCGCCCTTCTGCGCCCGTCTGCGCCCGTCTGCGCCTGTCTGCGCCCGTCTGCGCCCGTCTGCGCCCGTCTGCGCCCGTCTGCACCCTTCTGCGCCCGTATGCGCCCGTCTGCGCCCGTCTGCGCCCGTCTGCGCCCGTCTGCACCCTACTACACCCTTCTGCGCCCGTCTGCGCCCTTCTGTGCCCGTCTGCGCCCTTCTGTGCCCTTCTGCGCCCTTCTACGCCCTTCTGCACCCTTCTGCGCCCGTCTGCGCCCGTCTGCGCCCGTCTGCGCCCGTCTGCACCCTTCTACGCCCTTCTGCGCCCTTCTGCGCCCGCCTGCACCCGTCTGCACCCGTCTGCACCCTTCTACGCCCTTCTGCGCCCTTCTGCACCCTTCTGCGCCCTTCTTTGCCCTTCTGCATCCTTCTGCGCTCGTCTGCACCCTTCTATGCCCTTCTGCGCCCGTCTGCACCCTTCTGCACCCTTCTGCGCCCTTCTGCGCCCTTCTACACCCTTTTGGGCTCGTCTGCGCCCGTCTGCGCCCTCTTACGCCCGTCTGCACCCTTCTGCGCCCATCTGCGCCCGTCTGCGCCCGTCTGCGCCCGTCTGCGCCCTTCTACGCCCGTCTGTGCCCTTCGGCACCCTTCTGCGCCCGTCTGCGCCTGTCTGCGCCCGTCTGCACCCGTCTGCGCCCGTCTGCGCCCTTCTACGCCCTTCTGCGCCCTTCTGCACCCGTCTGCACCCGTCTGCACCCTTCTACGCCCGTCGGCGCCCTTCTGCGCCCTTCTGTGCCCTTCTGCGCCCGTCTGCACCCTTCTGCGCCCGTCTGCACCCGTCTGCACCCGTCTGCACCCGTCTGCACCCTTTTACGCCCTTTTGGGTCCTTCTGCGCCCGTCTGCACTCGTCTGCGCCCGTCTGCGCCCGTCTGCGCCCGTCTGCACCCGTCTGCACCCGTCTGCACCCTTCTACGCCCGTCTGCGTCCTTCTGCACCCTTCTGCGCCCTTCTGTGCCCTTCTGCATCCTTCTGCTCCCGTCTGCGCCCTTCTGCGCCCTTCTACGCCCGTCTGCGTCCTTCTGCGCCCGTCTGCACCCGTCTGCGCCCGTCTGCACCCTTCTACGCCCTTCTGCGCCCGTCTGCACCCGTCTGCACCCGTCTGCTCCCTTGTACGCCCTTCTGCGCCCGTCTGCACCCGTCTGCACCCGTCTGCACCCTTCTACGCCAGTCTGCGCCCTTCTATGCCCTTTTGTGCCCTTCTCCGCCCGTCTGCACCCTTCTGCGCCCGTCTGCGCCCGTCTGCGCCCGTCTGCGCCCGTCAGCGCCCGTCTGCGCCCGTCTGCACCCTTCTGCGCCCGTCTGCACCCTTCTACGCCCTTCTGCGCCCGTCTGCACCCGTCTGCACCCTTTTACGCCCTTTTGGGTCCTTCTGCGCCCGTCTGCACCCGTCTGCGCCCGTCGGCGCCCGTCTGCGCCCGTCTGCACCCGTCTGCACCCGTCTGCACCCTTCTACGCCCGTCTGCGTCCTTCTGCACCCTTCTGCGCCCTTCTGTGCCCTTCTGCATCCTTCTGCTCCCGTCTGCGCCCTTCTGCGCCCTTCTACGCCCGTCTGCGTCCTTCTGCGCCCGTCTGCACCCGTCTGCGCCCGTCTGCACCCTTCTACGCCCTTCTGCGCCCGTCTGCACCCGTCTGCACCCGTCTGCTCCCTTGTACGCCCTTCTGCGCCCGTCTGCACCCGTCTGCACCCGTCTGCACCCTTCTACGCCCTTTTGGGTCCTTCTTCGCCCTTCTGCGACCGTCTGCGACCTTCTACGCCCGTCTGCGCCCGTCTGCGCCCTTCTACGCCCATCTGCGCCCGTCTGCGTCCGTCTGCGCCCGTCTGCGTCCTTCTACGCCCGTCTGCGCCCTTCTGCGCCCGTCTGCACCCGTCTGCGCCCGTCTGCGCCCGTCTGCGCCCATCTGCACCCGTCTGCGCCCGTCTGCACCCTTCTACGCCCGTCTGCGCCCTTCTACGCCCATCTGCGCCCGTCTGCGTCCGTCTGCGCCCGTCTGCGTCCTTCTACGTCCGTCTGCGCCCTTCTGCGCCCGTCTGCACCCGTCTGCGCCCGTCTGCGCCCTTCTGCGCCCGTCTGCACCCGTCTGCGCCCGTCTGCGCCCGTCTGCGCCCATCTGCACCCGTCTGCGCCCGTCTGCGCCCGTCTGCGCCCGTCTGCGCCCTCCTGCACCCGTCTGCACCCTCTGCACCCGTCTGCACCCTTCTACGCCCGTCTGCGCCGTTCTGCACCCTTCTACGCCCTTCTACACCCTTCTGCGCCCGTCTGCGCCCGTCTGCGCCCTTCTGTGCTCTTCTGCATCCTTCTGCGCCCGTCTGCACCCTTCTGCGCCCTTCTGCGCCCGTCTGCGTCCTTCTGCGACCTTCTACGCCCGTCTGCGCCCGTCTGCGCCCTTCTACGCCCATCTGCGCCCGTCTGCGTCCGTCTGCGCCCGTCTGCGTCCTTCTACGCCCGTCTGCGCCCTTCTGCGCCCGTCTGCACCCGTCTGCGCCCGTCTGCGCCCGTCTGCGCCCATCTGCACCCGTCTGCGCCCGTCTGCACCCTTCTACGCCCGTCTGCGCCCTTCTACGCCCATCTGCGCCCGTCTGCGTCCGTCTGCGCCCGTCTGCGTCCTTCTACGTCCGTCTGCGCCCTTCTGCGCCCGTCTGCACCCGTCTGCGCCCGTCTGCGCCCTTCTGCGCCCGTCTGCACCCGTCTGCGCCCGTCTGCGCCCGTCTGCGCCCATCTGCACCCGTCTGCGCCCGTCTGCGCCCGTCTGCGCCCGTCTGCGCCCTCCTGCACCCGTCTGCACCCTCTGCACCCGTCTGCACCCTTCTACGCCCGTCTGCGCCGTTCTGCACCCTTCTACGCCCTTCTACACCCTTCTGCGCCCGTCTGCGCCCGTCTGCGCCCTTCTGTGCTCTTCTGCATCCTTCTGCGCCCGTCTGCACCCTTCTGCGCCCTTCTGCGCCCGTCTGCGTCCTTCTGCGCCCGTCTGCAGCCGTCTGCGCCCGTCTGCACCCTTCTACGCCCTTCTGCGCCCGTCTGCACCCGTCTGCACCCGTCTGCTCCCTTCTACGCCCTTCTGCGCCCGTCTGCGCCCGTCTGCGCCCGTCTGCGCCCGTCTGCGCCCGTCTGCGCCCGTCTGCACCCTTCTGCGCCCGTCTGCGCCCGTCTGCGCCCGTCTGCGCCCGTCTGCGCCCGTCTGCACCCTACTACACCTTCTGCGCCCGTCTGCGCCCTTCTGTGCCCGTCTGCGCCCTTCTGCGCCCTTCTGCGCCCTTCTACGCCCTTCTGCACCCTTCTGCGCCCGTCTGCGCCCGTCTGCGCCCGTCTGCACCCTTCTACGCCCTTCTGCGCCCTTCTGCGCCCGCCTGCACCCGTCTGCACCCGTCTGCACCCTTCTACGCCCTTCTGCGCCCTTCTGCACCCTTCTGCGCCCTTCTGTGCCCTTCTGCATCCTTCTGCGCTCGTCTGCACCCTTCTATGCCCTTCTGCGCCCGTCTGCACCCTTCTGCACCCTTCTGCGCCCTTCTGCGCCCTTCTACACCCTTTTGGGCTCGTCTGCGCCCGTCTGCACCCTTCTGCGCCCATCTGCGCCCGTCTGCGCCCGTCTGCGCCCGTCTGCGCCCGTCTGCGCCCTTCTACGGCCGTCTGCGCCCTTCGGCACCCTTCTGCGCCCGTCTGCGCCTGTCTGCGCCCGTCTGCACCCGTCTGCGCCCGTCTGCGCCCTTCTACGCCCTTCTGCGCCCTTCTGCACCCGTCTGCACCCGTCTGCACCCTTCTACGCCCGTCGGCGCCCTTCTGCGCCCTTCTGTGCCCTTCTGCGCCCGTCTGTACCCTTCTGCGCACGTCTGCACCCTTCTGCGCCCGTCGGCACCCTTCTACGCCCTTCTGCGCCCGTCTGCACCCTTCTGCGCCCATCTGCGTCCGTCTGTGCCCGTCTGCGCCCGTCTGCGCACGTCTGCGCCCTTCTACGCCCATCTGCGCCCGCCTGCGTCCGTCTGCGCCCTTCTTCGCCCGTCTGCGCCCGTCTGCACCCTTCTGCGCCCTTCTGCGCCCGTCTGCGCCCTTCTCCGCCCGTCTGCACCCTTCTGCGCCCGTCTGCGCCCGTCTGCGCCCGTCTGCGCCCGTCTGCGCCCGTCTGCGCCCGTCTGCACCCTTCTGCGCCCGTCTGCACCCTTCTACGCCCTTCTGCGCCCGTCTGCACCCGTCTGCACCCGTCTGCACCCTTTTACGCCCTTTTGGGCCCTTCTGCGCCCGTCTGCACCCTTCTGCGCCCGTCTGCACCCTTCTACGCCCTTCTGCGCCCTTCTGCACCCGTCTGCACCCTTCTATGCCCTTTTGGGTCCTTCTGCGCCCGTCTGCACCCGTCTGCGCCCGTCTGCGCCCGTCTTCGCCCGTCTGCACCCTTCTGTGCCCGTCTGCGCCCGTCTGCGCCCGTCTGCGCCCGTCTGCACCCGTCTGCACCCTTCTACGCCCGTCTGCGTCCTTCTGCACCCTTCTGCGCCCTTCTGTGCCCTTCTGCATCCTTCTGCGCCCGTCTGCGCCCTTCTGCGCCCTTCTACGCCCGTCTGCGTCCTTCTGCGCCCTTCTACGCCCGTCTGCGTCCTTCTGCGCCCGTCTGCACCGTACAGCGTTTGCGCCCGTCTGCACCCTTCTACGCCCTTCTACGCCCGTCTGCACCCGTCTGCACCCGTCTGCTCCCGTCTGCGCCCTTCTGCGCCCGTCTGCACCCGTCTGCACCCGTCTGCACCCTTCTACGCCCTTTTGGGTCCTTCTGCGCCCGTCTGCGCCCGTCTGCGCCCGTCTGCGCCCGTCTGCGCCCGTCTGCGCCCATCTGCGCCCGTCTGCGCCCGTCTGCACCCTTCTGCGCCCGTCTGCACCCTTCTACGCCCTTCTGCGCCCGTCTGCACCCGTCTGCACCCGTCTGCACCCTTCTACGCCCTTTTGGATCCTTCTGCGCCCGTCTGCACCCGTCTGCGCCCGTCTGCGCCCGTCTGCGCCCGTCTGCACCCGTCTGCATCCTTCTGCGCCCGTCTGCGCCCGTCTGCGCCCGTCTGCATCCTTCTGCACCCTTCTACGCCCGTCTGCGCCCGTCTGTGCCCGTCTGCGCCCGTCTGCGCACGTCTGCGCCCTTCTACGCCCATCTGCGGCCGCCTGCGTCCGTCTGCGCCCTTCTTCACCCGTCTGCGCCCGTCTGCACCCTTCTGCGCCCTTCTGCGCCCGTCTGCGCCCTTCTCCGCCCGTCTGCACCCTTCTGCGCCCGTCTGCGCCCGTCTGCGCCCGTCTGCGCCCGTCTGCGCCCGTCTGCGCCCGTCTGCACCCTTCTGCGCCCGTCTGCACCCTTCTACGCCCTTCTGCGCCCGTCTGCACCCGTCTGCACCCGTCTGCACCCTTTTACGCCCTTTTGGGCCCTTCTGCGCCCGTCTGCACCCTTCTGCGCCCGTCTGCACCCTTCTACGCCCTTCTGCGCCCTTCTGCACCCGTCTGCACCCTTCTATGCCCATTTGGGTCCTTCTGCGCCCGTCTGCACCCGTCTGCGCCCGTCTGCGCCCGTCTTCGCCCGTCTGCACCCTTCTGTGCCCGTCTGCGCCCGTCTGCGCCCGTCTGCGCCCGTCTGCACCCGTCTGCACCCTTCTACGCCCGTCTGCGTCCTTCTGCACCCTTCTGCGCCCTTCTGTGCCCTTCTGCATCCTTCTGCGCCCGTCTGCGCCCTTCTGCGCCCTTCTACGCCCGTCTGCGTCCTTCTGCGCCCTTCTACGCCCGTCTGCGTCCTTCTGCGCCCGTCTGCACCGTACAGCGTTTGCGCCCGTCTGCACCCTTCTACGCCCTTCTGCACCCGTCTGCACCCGTCTGCTCCCGTCTGCGCCCTTCTGCGCCCGTCTGCACCCGTCTGCACCCGTCTGCACCCTTCTACGCCCTTTTGGGTCCTTCTGCGCCCGTCTGCGCCCGTCTGCGCCCGTCTGCGCCCGTCTGCGCCCATCTGCGCCCGTCTGCGCCCGTCTGCACCCTTCTGCGCCCGTCTGCACCCTTCTACGCCCTTCTGCGCCCGTCTGCACCCGTCTGCACCCGTCTGCACCCTTCTACGCCCTTTTGGATCCTTCTGCGCCCGTCTGCACCCGTCTGCGCCCGTCTGCGCCCGTCTGCGCCCGTCTGCACCCGTCTGCATCCTTCTGCGCCCGTCTGCGCCCGTCTGCGCCCGTCTGCATCCTTCTGCACCCTTCTACGCCCGTCTGCGCCCGTCTGTGCCCGTCTGCGCCCGTCTGCACACGTCTGCGCCCTTTTACGCCCGTCTGCACCCTTCTGCGCCCATCTGCGCCCGTCTGCGCCCGTCTGCGCCCGTCTGCGCCCGTCTGCGCCCTTCTACGCCCGTCTGCGCCCTTCGGCACCCTTCTGCGCCCGTCTGCGCCTGTCTGCGCCCGTCTGCACCCGTCTGCGCCCGTCTGCGCCCTTCTACGCCCTTCTGCGCCCTTCTGCACCCGTCTGCACCCGTCTGCACCCTTCTACGCCCGTCGGCGCCCTTCTGCGCCCTTCTGTGCCCTTCTGCGCCCGTCTGTACCCTTCTGCGCACGTCTGCACCCTTCTGCGCCCGTCGGCACCCTTCTACGCCCTTCTGCGCCCGTCTGCACCCTTCTGCGCCCATCTGCGTCCGTCTGTGCCCGTCTGCGCCCGTCTGCGCACGTCTGCGCCCTTCTACGCCCATCTGCGCCCGCCTGCGTCCGTCTGCGCCCTTCTTCGCCCGTCTGCGCCCGTCTGCACCCTTCTGCGCCCTTCTGCGCCCGTCTGCGCCCTTCTCCGCCCGTCTGCACCCTTCTGCGCCCGTCTGCGCCCGTCTGCGCCCGTCTGCGCCCGTCTGCGCCCGTCTGCGCCCGTCTGCACCCTTCTGCGCCCGTCTGCACCCTTCTACGCCCTTCTGCGCCCGTCTGCACCCGTCTGCACCCGTCTGCACCCTTTTACGCCCTTTTGGGCCCTTCTGCGCCCGTCTGCACCCTTCTGCGCCCGTCTGCACCCTTCTACGCCCTTCTGCGCCCTTCTGCACCCGTCTGCACCCTTCTATGCCCTTTTGGGTCCTTCTGCGCCCGTCTGCACCCGTCTGCGCCCGTCTGCGCCCGTCTTCGCCCGTCTGCACCCTTCTGTGCCCGTCTGCGCCCGTCTGCGCCCGTCTGCGCCCGTCTGCACCCGTCTGCACCCTTCTACGCCCGTCTGCGTCCTTCTGCACCCTTCTGCGCCCTTCTGTGCCCTTCTGCATCCTTCTGCGCCCGTCTGCGCCCTTCTGCGCCCTTCTACGCCCGTCTGCGTCCTTCTGCGCCCTTCTACGCCCGTCTGCGTCCTTCTGCGCCCGTCTGCACCGTACAGCGTTTGCGCCCGTCTGCACCCTTCTACGCCCTTCTACGCCCGTCTGCACCCGTCTGCACCCGTCTGCTCCCGTCTGCGCCCTTCTGCGCCCGTCTGCACCCGTCTGCACCCGTCTGCACCCTTCTACGCCCTTTTGGGTCCTTCTGCGCCCGTCTGCGCCCGTCTGCGCCCGTCTGCGCCCGTCTGCGCCCGTCTGCGCCCATCTGCGCCCGTCTGCGCCCGTCTGCACCCTTCTGCGCCCGTCTGCACCCTTCTACGCCCTTCTGCGCCCGTCTGCACCCGTCTGCACCCGTCTGCACCCTTCTACGCCCTTTTGGATCCTTCTGCGCCCGTCTGCACCCGTCTGCGCCCGTCTGCGCCCGTCTGCGCCCGTCTGCACCCGTCTGCATCCTTCTGCGCCCGTCTGCGCCCGTCTGCGCCCGTCTGCATCCTTCTGCACCCTTCTACGCCCGTCTGCGCCCGTCTGTGCCCGTCTGCGCCCGTCTGCGCACGTCTGCGCCCTTCTACGCCCATCTGCGGCCGCCTGCGTCCGTCTGCGCCCTTCTTCACCCGTCTGCGCCCGTCTGCACCCTTCTGCGCCCTTCTGCGCCCGTCTGCGCCCTTCTCCGCCCGTCTGCACCCTTCTGCGCCCGTCTGCGCCCGTCTGCGCCCGTCTGCGCCCGTCTGCGCCCGTCTGCGCCCGTCTGCACCCTTCTGCGCCCGTCTGCACCCTTCTACGCCCTTCTGCGCCCGTCTGCACCCGTCTGCACCCGTCTGCACCCTTTTACGCCCTTTTGGGCCCTTCTGCGCCCGTCTGCACCCTTCTGCGCCCGTCTGCACCCTTCTACGCCCTTCTGCGCCCTTCTGCACCCGTCTGCACCCTTCTATGCCCATTTGGGTCCTTCTGCGCCCGTCTGCACCCGTCTGCGCCCGTCTGCGCCCGTCTTCGCCCGTCTGCACCCTTCTGTGCCCGTCTGCGCCCGTCTGCGCCCGTCTGCGCCCGTCTGCACCCGTCTGCACCCTTCTACGCCCGTCTGCGTCCTTCTGCACCCTTCTGCGCCCTTCTGTGCCCTTCTGCATCCTTCTGCGCCCGTCTGCGCCCTTCTGCGCCCTTCTACGCCCGTCTGCGTCCTTCTGCGCCCTTCTACGCCCGTCTGCGTCCTTCTGCGCCCGTCTGCACCGTACAGCGTTTGCGCCCGTCTGCACCCTTCTACGCCCTTCTGCACCCGTCTGCACCCGTCTGCTCCCGTCTGCGCCCTTCTGCGCCCGTCTGCACCCGTCTGCACCCGTCTGCACCCTTCTACGCCCTTTTGGGTCCTTCTGCGCCCGTCTGCGCCCGTCTGCGCCCGTCTGCGCCCGTCTGCGCCCATCTGCGCCCGTCTGCGCCCGTCTGCACCCTTCTGCGCCCGTCTGCACCCTTCTACGCCCTTCTGCGCCCGTCTGCACCCGTCTGCACCCGTCTGCACCCTTCTACGCCCTTTTGGATCCTTCTGCGCCCGTCTGCACCCGTCTGCGCCCGTCTGCGCCCGTCTGCGCCCGTCTGCACCCGTCTGCATCCTTCTGCGCCCGTCTGCGCCCGTCTGCGCCCGTCTGCATCCTTCTGCACCCTTCTACGCCCGTCTGCGCCCGTCTGTGCCCGTCTGCGCCCGTCTGCACACGTCTGCGCCCTTCTACGCCCATCTGCGGCCGCCTGCGTCCGTCTGCGCCCTTCTTCACCCGTCTGCGCCCGTCTGCACCCTTCTGCGCCCTTCTGCGCCCGTCTGCGCCCTTCTCCGCCCGTCTGCACCCGTCTGCGCCCGTCTGCACCCGTCTGCGCCCGTCTGCGCCCGTCTGCACCCTTCTGCGCCCGTCTGCACCCTTCTACGCCCTTCTGCGCCCGTCTGCACCCGTCTGCACCCGTCTGCACCTTCTACGCCCTTTTGGGTCCTTCTGCGCCCGTCTGCACCCTTCTGCGCCCGTCTGCACCCTTCTACGCCCTTCTGCGCCCGTCTGCACCCGTCTGCACCCGTCTGCACCCTTCTACGCCCGTTAGGGTCCTTCTGCGCCCGTCTGCACCCGTCTGCGCCCGTCTGCGCCCGTCTGCACCCGTCTGCACCCTTCTGTGCCCGTCTGCGCCCGTCTGCGCCCGTCTGCGCCCGTCTGCACCCGTCTGCACCCTTCTACGCCCGTCTGCGTCCTTCTGCACCCGTCTGCACCCTTCTGTGCCCTTCTGCATCCTTCTGCGCCCGTCTGCGCCCTTCTGCGCCCTTCTACGCCCGTCTGCGTCCTTCTGCGACCGTCTGCACCCGTCTGCGCCCGTCGGCGCCCGTCTGCGCCCGTCTGCGACCTTCTACGCCCGTCTGCGCCCGTCTGCGCCCTTCTACGCCCATCTGCGCCCGTCTGCGCCCGTCTGCGCCCGTCTGCACCCTTCTACGCCCTTCTGCGCCCTTCTGCACCCTTCTGCGCCCTTCTACACCCTTTTGGGCTCTTCTGCGCCCGTCTGCTCCCTTTTACGCCCGTCTGCACCCTTCTGCGCCCATCTGCGCCCGTCTGCGCCCGTCTGCGCCCGTCTGCGTTCTTCTACGCCCATCTGCGCCCGCCTGCGTCCGTCTGCGCCCTTCTTCGCCCGTCTGCGCCCGTCAGCACCCTTCTGCGACCTTCTACACACGTCTGCGCCCGTCTGCGCCCATCTGCACCCTTCCACGCCCTTCTTCGCCCGTCGGCACCCGTCTTCACCCGTCTGCACCCTTCTACATCCTTTTGTGCCCTTCTGCGCCCGTCTGCGCCCGTCTGCGCCCGTCTGCGCCCGTCTGCGCCCGTCTGCGCCCGTCTGCGCCCGTCTGCACCCTTCTGCGCCCGTCTGCGCCCGTCTGCGCCCGTCTGCGCCCGTCTGCGCCCGTCTGCACCCTACTACACCCTTCTACGCCCTTCAGCGCCCTTCTGTGCCCTTCTGCGCCCTTCTGCGCCCTTCTGCGCCCGTCTGCGCCCTTCTGCACCCTTCTGCGCCCGTCTGCGCCCGTCTGCGCCCGTCTGCGCCCGTCTGCACCCTTCTGCGCCCGTCGGCACCCGTCTGCACCCTTCTGCACCCTTCTACGCCCTTCTGCGCCCTTCTGCGCCCGTCTGCACCCGTCTGCGCCCGTCTGCACCCGTCTGGACCCGTCTGCGCCCGTCTGCACCCTTCTACACCCTTCTGCGCCCGTCTGCACCCCGTCTGCACCCGTCTGCAGGTGCCGCCAAGGGGGGAGGAGCGGAGGACAGGGTTGGCGGCGGCGGACCGGCGGCACACAGTAGACCAGTGCCCGGGCGCGCTAGGAGGGGCGTCGTCACCGGGCTCTGCCGCTCGCTCTCGTTGGCGGGAAGGGCGTTGTAGGCTGACCTTGCCGCGTCCATGCGCGGTTAGATGCTTAGGGGTTTACAATCAGGGACTCCAGCCCGGGAAGGGTGCAGACGGGTGCAGACGGGTGCAGAAGGGCGCAGAAGGGCGTAGAAGGGCGCAGACGGGCGCAGACGGGTGCAGAAGGGCACAAAAGGGCGTAGAAGGGCGCAGACGGGCGTAGAAGGGTGCAGACCGGGTTCTTTGCGGGTGGCTTCGGACGAGCTGGTGTGATGTGTCTACGTACGGCATGTCGGGGCAGCAAGGGAGGAGGGCTGCCGTTGCACCGTTCCCTTGACTAGGCCTCGAACCTAAGTTACCCCCCACCATCGGTATCCCGACTAGCAGGAAGAGCCGCCAGCTGGGTGGGATCTTGAAGCTCACCAATCTGTCAGCATCAGCGCTGAGCCGCCCACGTTTCTCATATCTCTTTCGCCTTTTACTAAAGAGATCAGCGAGTGCGGCTCACGTAGGCGCATATCTGCATTTTTTGCAAGGCTGTTGCCTTTCCCAGTACAAGAACATATTCACTGATACGTCTCCGGACACGATGTGCATGCATCGTCTGCTTACGCAGAGGGATTTCAACATTGTAGCTACTAGTATTGCAAGCATTGACTTGCTCTTTTTGGATAAGCGCACCAGGAGCAGTTCCTGTCCTGCTCCACTATGCGCCGCCGCATCAACAAACCAGCAAAACAGATCCAGCAGGGAATACGTGCAACAGCGCCCGCCAAGCCCAGCAGCGCCGCCGAGCATGATGCCAGATCTTGCGCTTTGCGCCGCCAACCTAACCGCAATGTTCAACCCAACGCACTGCAAATCGCACATCGCTGCTATTTGACACGTTGACAGCCTGTCCGTGTGTCCGATCCTGAGTGGGCCTAGCAGCATGCCTTTGGCCGCCAATCCAGGACCCCTCTCCGGTATCTGATCCTGAATACCTGTTCAGTACATCCTCCGGGATCTTTCTTGTCCCCCACCCTTCTCAGGTGGTCCACTGGCGCCCAGCCTTGTAGCCTGAAGCCATAACCGCAACAACTAACCGCAACAACCGCTTCTGTACTACCGCCGAAGAATTCAAAAACCGCTTCTGTACTATCTACTGCCAAAAGTAAGCAAATGCAACACCTGGTTCTGTACTAGGGCTAAACAAATCCAAAAAAAATTCTTTGCGCTCTCTACCCGCTGCCAACTGTTTATCCATCCGTACCGCTGTAAACTTGCCAGGTACACGCCGTAAAAGCCGTACAAAATCCCCCAGTCCCCCAGCTGCGGCTGCCCCAACGCCCGTCTACATACCCAGCCTTGGTCCGGTTACAAACTTGCTCTAGCCCTCAGTCCGCTCAACATCTACTGGTCTAATACGGTAACGAACAAGATCTGGTGTGAACATGAACGAGCAAAATGTCTAACTGCCTTCTGACACCTTCCCTCTCATGGAAACCGCTAATAGCCCCACTACTACTTCTGCCATACCCTTAGTGCAGCTCCACAACATTCCTTGCCTCCTCCCCCGCCCTCCACCCCATCATCCTCCTCTCCGCTTGCGTGATCCCTCCTCCTCATCCGAACCAGCCGCGCTTCCGCTGCGCCGGCAGCGCCAGCAACATGAGCTCCTGCTGCTCCTTCATCTGATGCGCCAGCGCCGCCTGGCTCTCAGCCCAGCGCTCCTTCACCGCCGCCAGCTCGCCGCGCAGACCGCCCAGCGTCGCCACCGCCGCACCCAGCTCCGCTTGCATCCGCCCCAGCGTAAATGCCGCCCACACCGCACCGACAGCCAGCACCAGCAGCAGCAGGAAGGAGCGAGTGCGCTCCAGCTCTCGGAGGAGACGACGGCGGGGCACGGCGGCGGCGGGCGCCTTGCGCTTGGCGGGCAGCGGCTTGGCGGCGACGTCCTCGGCGGCGGCGACCGCCGCGGGGGCGGCGGCGGCGGGGGCGGGGGCGGCGGCGGGGACGGCGTCGCTGCAGAAAGAGGCAGATAGGCGAGGGAGGAAGGGTTGGGAGGGTGAGAAACGAGCTAATAAGCGGCCTCGTTCTCGGCTATTCGTTTATTTTTCCTCCTTCTTCGACCTGTCCTGTATCTTCTTTTCCTCTCCTTCGGGCAATGCCAGGTGTAGTTTGCACTGTTGATACTTTTGGGTTCACTGTAACACGTACGGCTCGTTCGACAATAATAAATCCATCGTCAGGATGCATGTCGGTCCGCGGCGCGGGGTGCCTTCACGCGATGGTCCGTTACCGCCCGCGATGGCCCGGTTGCGGACAGATCCGATGTGGAAGATCCGACAGATCCGACAGGCCCACCCGTCGTCGTCGGCAGGGGCGTTACGAACCAAGCGGGAACGGCCCCGCCGTAACAAATGCCAACCCCAATCGCTTTCTATCCAACAACCCAAAGCCCCGGATGGCCAACAGAGTAGCTGGTACCCAGCCGCTAACCCACCGTGCTCGCCGCGGCCTGGGCTCCTCCTCCATGCGGCCGGGTGCCAGCGCTGCCGCCGGCAGTTGCCGCGCTTCCACGCGGCGGCGCGCCGCCGGCACCCCCGGCCGGTGCTCGCCCGCCCCTCCGACGCCGCCACCATCACGGCGGGGGTGATCCGCTGCGCGAACAGCCCGCCTTGGTGCTGCCGCTAGCAGCGGCGCGGGCTGCTGTGGAACAGCCGGCTGCGGCGGCGGTGCCACCGGCGGTGCCGCCGCGGCGGCGGCGGCGAGGGCGACCTTGGTTGGTTTGTTGGCGGCGGCACCGGAGTCGTCGTCGCCGGAGCGGCGCTCATCGACCGTGACAGCCGCCTCCTCCGGGGTCGCCGGGTCGCTCTGCTCGTCCTCGCGCTCGTCGTACTCTGCCAGCGGCTGGGCAGTGGCAGCTGGCGGCGCGGATTCGGTGGCGGGTATCGCAGCCACAGCTGGCGCCTCGGCCGACTGCGGCGGAGCGGTTGTTGCGGCGGCGACGGCAGCGGCGGCCTCTGCCGCCGCCATCAGCGTCGCCGGTGGCGGCACCGCCCAGGCACCAGCCTCTCCCACGGTCTGCTGCCGGCAGTGCGGGTCGGGGCGCGTGGGCGCAGTTCCCGGGCGAATTCCGGAGATCAGGCCGGCAATTAGAGGCGTTGCGCGCGGGGGGGGTTCATTGGGACGGCGGGCTGCAGGCTGAGATGGGCCATGTTGCAAACGGGAGTCGACTGGAAGTGTGGCTGCTTGCTTCATTGTCAGGGTAAACGCCAACCGCGTAAGCTCCGCGTTGCGAGGCGCCGATCCTCGCCCGGTCGGACGCGGACCCAAAACACGGACACGCATGCGCGCGCGCGTGCGTTCGCGACAAGAAAACGCCTAGTGGCCGCGCATGCGCGCTTACTCTTATCCTTGCCACGTCGGAATCACGAAAGGCATTCTGGTCGATCAAGGCTAATGTGGGTTCGCACGGTGTCACGTTACGCCTATTATTATTCGAAAGAAGCTGTGATAGAGGAGCCACGCCTGTGCTCTTCCCAGGCCCCGCGCTTCGTGGAACGACCAAGCGTTCCCGCCAGCCCCGACGTTATTCGCTTCCGACAGGACACGAGACGACACGACAAAACAAAACAGGACAAGACAAGACATGCAAGCCAGGGCACTTCAGAAACTTACCACCGTGGACGGCGCCTCCACAAAGGAGAAGCCTTCCAGGTCGTCCCAGCCGTCGTGAGGGCCGCAGTCCGGCCCTGCGGGTGCAGCTGCACCATCACCTATTTCCAGCAGTGTCTGGTGCAAATCTCCTGCTGGGAAATCGTCGAGCAGGAGGCCGATGCCGGGATGCGGCTCGTGGGAAATATGGTGACGCTGGTGGTGGTGGTGGTGGTGGTCATCCATCTGGGTGGCAGGAGGCAAAGGCGCCTGCTGCTGTTGGATCTGCTGCTGTTGGTGCTGGTGCTGCGGCTGGTGACTAGCTGCCCTACTTAGCGGCGACGTGCTCCGCGATATGAGCAGGTTCAAATTATTTGGGTCGAAAAGGAAAGCGAGACTGCTAAAAGCTTCGGTGGCTCTGTTGGGATGTGGTATGCGGTGCTGCGGAACGTCCGCGACGTTGGACGCGTGGGAGGATGACAGCGTTGGGCGCATCAAACGAACTGTGGGCAGGACGGGCACTTTGTTTTGCCGATGAACTGACTGTTCATATGCGTTGATTCAAAAAAATTCTGCTGTATACTGCCTGTGGTCAGCCTATGCGTCTTACTGCAGACCGTTCTGACGACCCTGTATGGAAACTGCAGTTGATTTTTACTGGTATCTGCTGTTGTCGGGGGTGGAGGAGATCCGGCCGGCCCTTCCTGGCCCTTCTCACCCAACCGCTGGTAGGTGGTAGCCCGTGGGTCGCAACGCACTTTTCGCCGCAGAATCCAGCAAATGCCGTCCGTCCCCACATCTTAGGGCGCACTCTTTGTTGTGATGATTTTTTTAGACGGACGTTTTATCTGAATCCAAAAGGATCGCCAGTTGGCGCATAACGCAACTGGCAGCAACTGACACCGCTGCGGCGGCCGAAGCCCGTTTTATTGCCAATATCTGCCAGTGGTGGCTGGTGGGTTATGCGCGGTTCCTTGGATGAACGGCTTTCTCCCTCAAGTTCCAGTAATATGTGCTTGTGTCACTTAACGGCATTTTTGTTGAGGACGAGGCAGGCTCCGCAGCTATCGCAGCTACTCTTGCCGATGGTTAACGGACGGGTGAAGGTGTGCATGCGGTCGGCTGGCCTTAAGGGGGTTGGGCCGTGAGGCCCTTTGCGCCCGCCTCGCCGCACGACCCCGTTTGGGTTCGGTAGTAGTATTGGTTACAGCGGACTCCAGGCCCTCGGCTGGAGTCCCTGACTGCAAAACACTAAGCATCCGACCAGGGTGGCCATCTTAAGAGATGGGTATATATCAGGCCAATTTTTTGGGGGAATTTGAAGATATTTTTGCCTTCAAAATTGAGCCCACAGTGATGGCGTCTGGGCTGCATCTTGTAGGCCGTACTGGCCGTACTGGCTGTACGAAGCTGCCGGTACATCTCGTACATCTCGAAGCTGCCGGTACATCGGTCTGGTCTAGTGACACCTCATGGTCTTAGGACAGTCGAGGTCACAGGTTCGATCCCTGTGGAGACCCCCGGCTACCGCTGGGTGTGAGATTATGGCTAGCTGCTATGAGTGGAGTTGGTGGCCGAGTTGATTGGCCAGGATTCACACGTTTGAGTGGTGGCGATCGCTGAACCCTCTGTCTCGGTGGTAGATTGGGTGAATGGATGAGGTCCGCCCTAGAAGGCAGAGCTATCCCAGTTGTCCAATGAGGATCGTCTGGAAGGTTCTGTGGTGCGGATGGTGCCCAGAGGAGAATGGTACCATACCGTACAACTGTAACAATCTCTCTCTCTGTAACATCTCGTCTGCAAGGTAGGGTGCGTGCTGGGGCGCTATACGCATGTGTAGGTTCCTGGCTCAGAGTTCGTCTGTAATCTTGAGGGCCGTGTATAAATGGCAACCCCGTGTAATAAATGAGGGAAAATTTGACACCGTTTCAACACGGCTCGTGTTTGACACGGGGCGACACGGGCTGTTTCAACACGGCTCGTGTTTGACAGGAGTCGTTAGCCTTGTCGGCGGGCCCGGTTAATGCTCGCCGAGGAGCGCATGCTTTGACACCGACGGACGCTTGCCCAACGAGCACGGACCGCAACGAGGAACGACTAACAAAAGTTCGCTAATAGGATTGGTGATGCATACGACGTAAAGCGTGTGCTCGAAAATTTTGTTATGTTTTGTGTTCAACTCCAGGTCATCTGTTCTTACCAGAAGAGGAGAATGGCTTAACCTTATTCTATTGATGAGTGCAACCCGCAGGCTGCACATCGGGGCTGGGGCACACACTCAGGCGGCCTGGGCAGCGAGCAGCTCGGAGCTAGCGGCCGGGAGAGGACTGGGCAGGTGTCAGCGGCCCGCTCGAACGAAAAGCTCTCCCAAGTGAGTACGGCTGTCGCTTCGTTTATCCTAATGATGATTCCAACTCGCAGGGTGCACGTTGAGGCTGGGACACACGCTCAAGCGGCCTGGGTGGCGAACAGCTTGGTGCTAGCGGCCTGGCGTGAATTCCCTGAACATGGTGTGTTGTGGCTGGAACGTCGAAGCGCTAGCGGCCGGGAGAGTACGGTACTGGGTAGGTGCCAGCGGCCCGCTCGAATAGCTATCCCAAGTGGGTACGGCTGTCGCTGCTCCGCTAGCTGCGGTACCGTTTTTATCACCCTTCGGCCATCCTTGCATGTGCCACAGCACCCGCATTCCCCTGAGCCCAATCCTAATGATGATTGCAACTCGCAGGTTACACGTTGCGGCTGGGCCACACACTCAGGCGGCCTGGGTGGCGATCAGCTCGGAGCTAGCGGCCTGGCGTGGATTCCCCGAGCATGGTATGTTGTGGCTGGCAAGTCGTAGCGCTAGCGGCCGGGAGAGGACTCGGCAGGTGTCAGCGGCTCGCTCGAATAGCTCTGCCAAGCAAGTGAGTACGGCTAGCTGTCGCTTCCTTAATCGCAGGGTGCACGTGCGTTGAGGCTGGGCCACACACTCAGGCGGCCTGGGTGGCGATCAGCTTGGAGCTAGCGGCCTGGCGTGGATTTCCCGAACATGGTATGTTATGGCTGGCAAGTCGTAGCGCTAGCGGGAGAGGACTGGGCAGTTGTCAGCGGCTCGCTCGAATAGCTCTTATAAGTAAGTACGGCTGTCGCTTCTCGGGACGTTAACCCGTCCGTTGTGTTTGCAACATGATAGCCAGCAAGCCCTTGTAACAGGAGCTAGAATCTTTGGCATCCAGTGTGTTTTTGCCCCGCTGTTACAGTGATGTGAATAGTTTGGATAATCAAGGGTCGCCGGGTCGAAAGCTAACGGACTAGCCAACGGACTAGTGCACAGCTCCCGTCAGCCTGATGAGGGGCGGCACGATCCAGGCCGGGCGAACTTATTCTCCCAGCCGACAGGTGAATAGGATCTGCCAAAGGCATTCGGTGGTTTTAACCGCCATACTATACTGGATTTGGGCAATCCTCGGTTTGCCTCTTCTTCGATTCTATAGCTAGACTATACACAAGCCGTGTCTACACGACCATGTCCAACCGTGTCTACACGGGGCGATATACATGGCCGTGTTCGACACGGCCATCTGTACACGGCCGTGTTGAAGCGGCCGTGTATGACACTATCCGTATCTTTTTGCAATACACGGCCATGTTGAAGCAGACCGAACACCATGTCAACACTAGGCCCCAAAAGTACAGACGTTCCTGGCCTGAACACAACTTGACAGTTACATGCGAGTTAAATGGTCCCAAGCAAACCCAAAAATACGGATGAGGGATGCCGTACCGTATACGTCAAAACACATCTTGTTTGCTCCTGCACGCCCGAGCGCGCATGCCCACACAGGGCTGCCAGCACATTCAGCGATTTAGGCATCCAGCCGAAATATGGTCGGCACGGAGGTCTTACCCCACCGAAGCTGCCGCACCGCTTTCACCTCCCCTGCTCCCACCTGCCACATTCGATCGGCCCCCTCATCCAGGGTCATCCCTGCCCGCAATCCAAGTCGCGTCGGCCACGCACCTTAAACGCAACCAACGCACACACGCACGACATGCAGCAACATCGACAGGGCGCAATCGGCGCTCATCAATTCAAATTCCAAATTTCACTTCTTCCTCTATACGGGTAAAAGAACCGGTAAACAAAAAACCTACGGCAGCACGCAAGCCCCTTCCTCCGCCAGTCTCCAGCCACCTCCTTAGAACGCTGTCATCAGCAGCACGCCGAACACGCACCCGCAGCATCAGCACTGCAGCAGCAGCAGAGGCCCCAACAGCTAAGCTCAACTCCACCTCCGGCATGACTAATTCCCAGGGTCTGCCAACGGTCGCAAGCCCGCTGTAACCACCTCAACAACACACCCTCTTTTCAGCCCTCACCGCCCAATGCCTCACCTCACGCACCTGCACCACGGGCTTCGTCAACAGATGACGCACTTGTCGTGGTGGGGCGGCGGCGGCGGCGGCGGCGGCCCGGTGGCCGCCAGCTGCAGCACCATGCATTGCTCGCGGGCCGCCGACAAGTCCTGCCCCAGCGCCGCCGCCGCTTCGTTGGCGGCGCGCAGCTCCGACTTCAGACGACTGATCGTGAATGCCGCCCACAGCGCCGCACCCACCATCAGCATCGAAATGGCCGACAGCGCAGTGACGGCGCGCACCGCCACGGCGGCGGCGCCGCCGGCGGGCCGTCGGCGGCGCGGGCGCGGCGGCGAAGCCGCCGCCGCCGCCGCCGCCGTGTTGTTCCTGTTTGCGGCCAGCAGCGCGGTGAGAGCGGTGGCGCGACGCAGACTTGTCAGAAACTTAGTGCACAGCTGCACACGTCAATAATGTCGCGCGGCGTTTGTGTTGTGTTACGCATGTTGCGAGCGGCTGGCTAGCACGCCGCAGGTTGGGTGGAAGCAGTACCGGTCGCAGTACGGAGGTACATGCCGTACGATGCAGTGGGCGGTAGTGGGGCGATGGTAGGTGGAGGCGCGGTGTAGGCTGTGTGCGGCGCAAGGGTGTTGGCGGCTGTGTCGGGGACCGATAATGGAGTTCGTGGGACCGGCAGTTGGTGGTTAGGCGCAACGGACTGAGATGAACTGTCAATGGGCGCCGGTTGGCCCGCGGTCACGCAACCGGAATATGTCTGCCCATCACGGACTTCGAAGTCCGTTTATTGTTGATCTCTCACAGATCTTTGAAAGGAAGACACATACATCGCTGCGATAAGAAGGAGCGACCATATTGTGTGTGACGAGCCGGAAGAGGCAGGCATTGCAGGTTGGCGGTTGGGGAGTTGGGGTTTGCTGTCAGCTCATCAGCTTTGGTGTTTGTCAGTCAGAATCACAGCTCGAATTAGACTCGTGTCAGGCAGGTAGGGGAAGTCAGGTTCAGCTAGAGAAGGTATGTAAGAACCGCAGCTCAGCCGGGCCCTGGGCGTCCCTCGGTCCGTGTGGCCGCTGCTCATTCGTGCACCTTGACTCAGTTGGAAAACAAACACGTGAGGTAAAGACCAACAACGAGCTAACTTGAACGGAGATCACGTCACTCCTCAGGACGTCATCGATGAGGCCTAACTAGGCACTCCACGGCACTCCCCTGCTGGCGCTCATGTTACGACGCGCCTCCCGCACCTCCCGCACCACTCGCCTGGCGCTGACAGACGGGCCTGTGCGTCCCGCAGAGGCGCATGGCTCACTCTTGGCCACCACACTCGGCAGCAGGGGCTCGGCGCCGGCGCTGCCCCCCGCGGCCCCGCCGCCGCCCCCGCCGTCGCCCCCGCTGCCGCCGCCGCCGCCTGCGGCCCGCAGCGGCGTCGCTGGGCCAATGTCCGGGGAGCTGACGTCGTCGTCGATGACAATCGGCGTCGCGGCGGACGTACCAGCGCCGGCTCCGAAACCAAGAAAGGACTTCTTGCCGCCGGGCGACGACTGCCGCCGGGATGAGGGGGGGGGCGGTGAGCCGTGGATGGGGGATGCGGTGGGGGACGGGGGGACGGGGCCTTGTAAGGGGGCAGGGGTAGTAAAGAATAAAGACGAAACCCTAAGCAGCGAAGGCAAGGAGGTGACGCAATTCAGCAAACCCAGACCCAGGGGGTCAGGGTTCAGGTTCCGGGCCGCTTGGCAGGAATGCTGGTTGGTTTGTTGCGATTCAGGGCTGGGCCAGCCAACAGAGCCTGAGATTTTGATGTGCGCCCCGAGCGTAACGGGGGAATCGGGAACGGAGCGGGTAACTAAGGCTGCTGCTGCTGCTGGTGGTGGTGATGCTGCTGTTGTTTGTTACGATGGGCTCCGGATCCTTGGACTGAGGGAGCCTGCAGGCCAGCGGGCCGTGCGCTGCAGCGGAGACACCCAGATCAGATGAGGCGCGGCAGGTATGGCAAACCGGGTAGGTCGCTGGGAGCGGGATCGGCTCGGGCAGTAACGTCGCACCTCTGCGCGCGGCGTGGGGCTTGCGAACAGGGGCACGCACGCACGCACGCACGTGACAAGCACGCACATGACACGCACGCACATAGCGCTCAACGCGCCGGGCCAAGGCACAAATCAAAATGCATCTTTCGTGTTTGAAGTCCTGTTTGCAAACAAAAGGTAAGCCAGGCCGCTGCTGACGTCTTCGGACCCTTTCCAGGTTTTTGAGAGCAGGAAATCATCACGTTATCATTGCGGCTTCAGTTGTTCCCTCGCGCAACTTACTGCAGCCGGAGTCTCGACTACATCAAACTCGTCATCAAGAAGGAGTTCCAGATTGTCGTCGCTGCCGGCGGGGGCTCCCGCAGGTCCGGTTGCCATAGCCACTGCTGGCGTCCTGTCAGCGAGAAAGTGCTGCCGGAGGAAGCCACCAACTCGGCCCACCGATCAGGAAACAAAGAAAAAACCTCCGAAGAGTCTCAATTGAAGCCCTGAAGCCGATTACTCTATACTCGAACGCAAACCACGCGGCTCTCGGCCGCGTATCGGACTTTGGACAATTTTCTTTGCTCGGGCTTGCTCGTCTGCTGGTATGTAGGATGTCAAACGCAAAGGATCCAGCAACTGTTGGCTTATATACGCAAGACCGGCTGGCTGCGTGTCTTTCCTTGGGCAACAACGGCGGTTAGGCGATTTCCGCTGCCCAGCGTACGGCCCATGGGTCTTAACTGCTGGGAGTGGATGCAAAAATGGCGGCGAGCGTTTCTCAGGTACCGGTGTTTTTCTCCCTACAATATATAATACATCCAATACAATACAAAACGCACCCGATACGCAGATGACCTTTTTCCGGTAGGTTCCGTATACCGTGCTGCGAATGGTCTCGGAGCATCGCTCTGCCAGCGTGTCGCCCAAGACAAGAGGCGCACGGGGGCGGGCACACGGGGCGCGGTGGCGGCGGCTGCGGCGTCGGCGTGCGCCGCCCCTCGCAGCCGTGCGTGCGCGATGGCCACGTCGGAATGAAGGGTAAGAGTTCACAGCAGCCGAGATGTGCTGATGCGGGAACGGTGCGTGTGTGAGATGTTACGACCGCGCACTCCCTCGTCCGTCCCTCAATCAGCCAGCGTCTTCATCACCATCCGACGGACCGCCGCTTCCAACACGAAGTTGCAAGGTTGCAACACCTTCATACATACAACCACGCAGGGCATTTTCGGGGGCCTCCGGGGGCCTCCGGGGGCCTCCGGGTGCCCGGTGCCCGGTGCCCGGTGCCCGGTGCCCGGTGCCCGGTGCCCGGTGCCCGGTGCCCGGTGCCCGGTGCCCGGTGCCCGGTGCCCGGTGCCCGGTGCCCGGTGCCCGGTGCCCGGTGCCCGGTGCCCGGTGCCCGGTGCCCGGTGCCCGGTGCCCGGTGCCCGGTGCCCGGTGCCCGGTGCCCGGTGCCCGGTGCCCGGTGCCCGGTGCCCGGTGCCCGGAGCCCGGTGCCCGGTGCCCGGTGCCCGGTGCCCGGTGCCCGGTGCCCGGTGCCCGGTGCCCGGTGCCCGGTGCCCGGAGGCCGGTGCCCGGTGCCCGGTGCCCGGTGCCCGGTGCCCGGTGCCCGGTGCCCGGTGCCCGGTGCCCGGTGCCCGGTGCCCGGTGCCCGGTGCCCGGTGCCCGGTGCCCGGTGCCCGGTGCCCGGTGCCCGGTGCCCGGTGCCCGGTGCCCGGTGCCCGGTGCCCGGTGCCCGGTGCCCGGTGCCCGGTGCCCGGTGCCCGGTGCCCGGTGCCCGGTGCCCGGTGCCCGGTGCCCGGTGCCCGGTGCCCGGTGCCCGGTGCCCGGTGCCCGGTGCCCGGTGCCCGGTGCCCGGTGCCCGGTGCCCGGTGCCCGGTGCCCGGTGCCCGGTGCCCGGTGCCCGGTGCCCGGTGCCCGGTGCCCGGTGCCCGGTGCCCGGTGCCCGGTGCCCGGTGCCCGGTGCCCGGTGCCCGGTGCCCGGTGCCCGGTGCCCGGTGCCCGGTGCCCGGTGCCCGGTGCCCGGTGCCCGGTGCCCGGTGCCCGGTGCCCGGTGCCCGGTGCCCGGTGCCCGGTGCCCGGTGCCCGGTGCCCGGTGCCCGGTGCCCGGTGCCCGGTGCCCGGTGCCCGGTGCCCGGTGCCCGGTGCCCGGTGCCCGGTGCCCGGTGCCCGGTGCCCGGTGCCCGGTGCCCGGTGCCCGGTGCCCGGTGCCCGGTGCCCGGTGCCCGGTGCCCGGTGCCCGGTGCCCGGTGCCCGGTGCCCGGTGCCCGGTGCCCGGTGCCCGGTGCCCGGTGCCCGGTGCCCGGTGCCCGGTGCCCGGTGCCCGGTGCCCGGTGCCCGGTGCCCGGTGCCCGGTGCCCGGTGCCCGGTGCCCGGTGCCCGGTGCCCGGTGCCCGGTGCCCGGTGCCCGGTGCCCGGTGCCCGGTGCCCGGTGCCCGGTGCCCGGTGCCCGGTGCCCGGTGCCCGGTGCCCGGTGCCCGGTGCCCGGTGCCCGGTGCCCGGTGCCCGGTGCCCGGTGCCCGGTGCCCGGTGCCCGGTGCCCGGTGCCCGGTGCCCGGTGCCCGGTGCCCGGTGCCCGGTGCCCGGTGCCCGGTGCCCGGTGCCCGGTGCCCGGTGCCCGGTGCCCGGTGCCCGGTGCCCGGTGCCCGGTGCCCGGTGCCCGGTGCCCGGTGCCCGGTGCCCGGTGCCCGGTGCCCGGTGCCCGGTGCCCGGTGCCCGGTGCCCGGTGCCCGGTGCCCGGTGCCCGGTGCCCGGTGCCCGGTGCCCGGTGCCCGGTGCCCGGTGCCCGGTGCCCGGTGCCCGGTGCCCGGTGCCCGGTGCCCGGTGCCCGGTGCCCGGTGCCCGGTGCCCGGTGCCCGGTGCCCGGTGCCCGGTGCCCGGTGCCCGGTGCCCGGTGCCCGGTGCCCGGTGCCCGGTGCCCGGTGCCCGGTGCCCGGTGCCCGGTGCCCGGTGCCCGGTGCCCGGTGCCCGGTGCCCGGTGCCCGGTGCCCGGTGCCCGGTGCCCGGTGCCCGGTGCCCGGTGCCCGGTGCCCGGTGCCCGGTGCCCGGTGCCCGGTGCCCGGTGCCCGGTGCCCGGTGCCCGGTGCCCGGTGCCCGGTGCCCGGTGCCCGGTGCCCGGTGCCCGGTGCCCGGTGCCCGGTGCCCGGTGCCCGGTGCCCGGTGCCCGGTGCCCGGTGCCCGGTGCCCGGTGCCCGGTGCCCGGTGCCCGGTGCCCGGTGCCCGGTGCCCGGTGCCCGGTGCCCGGTGCCCGGTGCCCGGTGCCCGGTGCCCGGTGCCCGGTGCCCGGTGCCCGGTGCCCGGTGCCCGGTGCCCGGTGCCCGGTGCCCGGTGCCCGGTGCCCGGTGCCCGGTGCCCGGTGCCCGGTGCCCGGTGCCCGGTGCCCGGTGCCCGGTGCCCGGTGCCCGGTGCCCGGTGCCCGGTGCCCGGTGCCCGGTGCCCGGTGCCCGGTGCCCGGTGCCCGGTGCCCGGTGCCCGGTGCCCGGTGCCCGGTGCCCGGTGCCCGGTGCCCGGTGCCCGGTGCCCGGTGCCCGGTGCCCGGTGCCCGGTGCCCGGTGCCCGGTGCCCGGTGCCCGGTGCCCGGTGCCCGGTGCCCGGTGCCCGGTGCCCGGTGCCCGGTGCCCGGTGCCCGGTGCCCGGTGCCCGGTGCCCGGTGCCCGGTGCCCGGTGCCCGGTGCCCGGTGCCCGGTGCCCGGTGCCCGGTGCCCGGTGCCCGGTGCCCGGTGCCCGGTGCCCGGTGCCCGGTGCCCGGTGCCCGGTGCCCGGTGCCCGGTGCCCGGTGCCCGGTGCCCGGTGCCCGGTGCCCGGTGCCCGGTGCCCGGTGCCCGGTGCCCGGTGCCCGGTGCCCGGTGCCCGGTGCCCGGTGCCCGGTGCCCGGTGCCCGGTGCCCGGTGCCCGGTGCCCGGTGCCCGGTGCCCGGTGCCCGGTGCCCGGTGCCCGGTGCCCGGTGCCCGGTGCCCGGTGCCCGGTGCCCGGTGCCCGGTGCCCGGTGCCCGGTGCCCGGTGCCCGGTGCCCGGTGCCCGGTGCCCGGTGCCCGGTGCCCGGTGCCCGGTGCCCGGTGCCCGGTGCCCGGTGCCCGGTGCCCGGTGCCCGGTGCCCGGTGCCCGGTGCCCGGTGCCCGGTGCCCGGTGCCCGGTGCCCGGTGCCCGGTGCCCGGTGCCCGGTGCCCGGTGCCCGGTGCCCGGTGCCCGGTGCCCGGTGCCCGGTGCCCGGTGCCCGGTGCCCGGTGCCCGGTGCCCGGTGCCCGGTGCCCGGTGCCCGGTGCCCGGTGCCCGGTGCCCGGTGCCCGGTGCCCGGTGCCCGGTGCCCGGTGCCCGGTGCCCGGTGCCCGGTGCCCGGTGCCCGGTGCCCGGTGCCCGGTGCCCGGTGCCCGGTGCCCGGTGCCCGGTGCCCGGTGCCCGGTGCCCGGTGCCCGGTGCCCGGTGCCCGGTGCCCGGTGCCCGGTGCCCGGTGCCCGGTGCCCGGTGCCCGGTGCCCGGTGCCCGGTGCCCGGTGCCCGGTGCCCGGTGCCCGGTGCCCGGTGCCCGGTGCCCGGTGCCCGGTGCCCGGTGCCCGGTGCCCGGTGCCCGGTGCCCGGTGCCCGGTGCCCGGTGCCCGGTGCCCGGTGCCCGGTGCCCGGTGCCCGGTGCCCGGTGCCCGGTGCCCGGTGCCCGGTGCCCGGTGCCCGGTGCCCGGTGCCCGGTGCCCGGTGCCCGGTGCCCGGTGCCCGGTGCCCGGTGCCCGGTGCCCGGTGCCCGGTGCCCGGTGCCCGGTTGTTGTTTTGTGGTTCTCTGCTGTTGGGTGTGTGGGGGGGGGTGTTGGGGGGGGTTTACCGTGAACTACACGGGTGCTACGTGGGTATCCGCGCACGCGTGTTCCACACGGGTGCGCGCGTGTGCGAGCGCGGAGCATCGCCCAGGATGCACTAGATCCGCGGTATGGGACCCGAGCAAGCGGGGGGGGGGGGGGGGGGGGGGGGGGGGGCCTGTGGTAGACAGACAAGACTGCCACATCTAGTGGTGCACACTGTGAAATACGGACCGGGTGGTGCACCCTGTGTGGCGCGTATAGACGGGCCCAACCGGGCCCTCGGGGGGGGGGGGGGGGGAACACGTGACGAGCTCACGGGGGGGGGGGGGGGGGGGGGGGGGGGGGGGGGACTCGGAGGGGGGTGGTGAGAGACGAAAGAGGATTGCGAGCCTTCGTGAGAGCACCGACTTGGAGCGTCCCCGGACAGCCGACTATCTTTCTAATGGTGGCACCGGCGACGGTGCCCCTAACTGCCCACCATACGGGCAGGGCTTACTTGCACGGTACCGTAAGGCGATTGCCCCACACATGTAGTCTGTTACTTGTCTAAGTTCGGATGGGTGGATGTAGCCGTGAGTGGGTAGGAGTGAGCTATCTCATTCTGGGGACTACGTCACAAAGATGCCCGAATGTACCTAGCATCATCGAGTGTAGTGCCTGGAAGGGTGGTGGTCTGGGGCACCGGGGCGGTGTGCAGTAGCCGGCTGCACCTGGGGGGGGGGGGGGGGGGGGGTGGGGGGGGGGGGGGGGGGGGGGGGGGGCATATGCCGGGGCCGCTGTTAGAGGCAGGGTGACAGTTATGGAGGTGAGCCTCCACACAACGGGGGGGGGGGGGGGGGGCGGGAGCTACGAATGGCGTAGCGAACGGGAGGTGGGTTTAATTTAGTAGGGGGGAGTTGGTTGGATCTCTAACAGCGCGTATGCGTCCATGACTCGCATGCCGGTGTGTTACTGCATGCTGAAGGCGATAAGGAAGACGGCTCCGAAGGTACGTTAACTGCGCCGCAGCGATTTGTCACGAAATTCTCGCCCACGAGGACCACCAAGCACATTCTTGGTGGAAGAGCTATAGGCACTTTATAGTGGTTCAATAGGATGGTGAAGAGGGGGGGCAAGAGTTTAATTGTGGTCAGGGCGACAGGGTGCTTCTCACGCTACTTTGTAATCGCGCAGGATAATGGGAGCATTGACTAAGGCCTAGCCAAAGACATTGGTCGGGGGGCTCCGGCACCCACAACGGGTACGATGCGATATGCATGAGAGCAACAGGATGGAACCACGTTAAGCTCTCTCACGGTCGCGTCCAATCCGACTGCACCAAGCCTCAAATCAGAATCCATGGACATACTCCAAACACAGCGCAAAGTGACCAGGGGCCAGAGTCAGGCTCTAAGGCGCACCCCGGTGGGCTCCTTCAGGGCATGTGCAGGGGCCGTGGCAGGCCGACGTGCCCTTCCCGCCTCCCCGCTGCCCTCATGACACTGAACACTACGCAGATCGGGATGGGGTGAGAGTTGTCAGGCTCCCACAGAGGATGGGGCTGGGCTTCGTTTGATTGCCTCTTATTATTGCGGCCAGAGCGGCCATTATGGTGTATCTCCCAGCTATGGTGCCAGAGCCGGTGGGCGTGTTTGCCACCCATGGAGGCCCCCGCATGCCTGCGTGTGATGGCAATTGCCCCCTGGTGCCCCGGGCCCCCCCATACCTCCACGCTTGTCAACGGGCTCCGAAAAAAATCATGCCTCGCCCCAGGCGTCGCCTGAGCCCCAGCTCTCATGCGCTCGGCTTGTTCCGGCAACCGAGGACCTGCCCGTACACTTGGGTGGTCTTCTTGCTATGTCAATGCGAGCTGCCCGGTGGCGGTTAATGCGGGGGGGGGGGGGGGGGGGGGGGGGGGGGGGGGGGGGGCGCGGAATGCCGCTTGTGGCCCCTGTCGCCGCAGCCCCTCCCGCCGAGCCCGTGTTGTGTGGGGGGGGGGGGGGCTAGGAGGGGGGGGGGGGGGGGGGGGGGGGGGGGGGGGGGGGGGGGGGGGGGGGGGGGGGGGGGGGGGGGGGGGGGGTATAGGAATTACCTAGCCTGTTGTGGAAAGCTTAGGCTGTCTCCTATACTGGTGCGGCGCGGGCCCGAGCGCGCCGAATTCTTTGAGGGGCCTAAATGGCATGTCCGCCCCATTGGCGGGTGAACGTTTGAGCTCTGGATGTGGCTCGCCGAGCGGGGTGCATGGCCACACTTTAGCACGTGGTTCATGATAATTGATTAAGAGAGAATTCGACCAAGGCCACTAACGGTGAAAGCGGTGGGTGCTCACGACTCGAGGTAGACGGTGCATATAGGTCCGGTGGCTTCGCGAACGGAGAGATCGGGGGGGGCGTCAGGGTTGGGATCTATGTTTGCAACATTTGGGTGTGGTTCCGGTTGGTTTTCGTGCTCTGTCGCGATGCCCGGCCTTCATATGGGGTGCCAATAGTGTGGTATTTGCGCCTGGCACCGATCAAGGACTGCGAACGGTAGCCGCAAGCGCTAATGTGGGTTGATATACTGACGGGGGGCCGACTGCCCTAGCTGCAGGCTTCTGCCACAACGCGGCGAAAGCCGGTGTGACGCGGGGCCATTGACAAGACATACGTGCAACGGACACCCGCAACCGCCCCATAACGTGCCGTTGTGGCGCCAATCCGGACGAGCCATAGCCCCGCACAGGCCTTCTTGTCGCTATCTTTAGGTGCTCAATGCGTAGGAGAGGTGCCGGGCATTTGGCGTGGGAGGGGGTGGAGCATGATGTGCACTTATGACTGACCCTGTGGCAGTTGCCGCTAAGTAGTAATCCAGACGGGCCGTCCTCAAAGAGGTGTGGCGGCAGGCATGCCATGTCAAGATGCCCAGCCCCCCTGGCCCGGATAGCCTGACGCTGCCTGTCCGTTGGGGGGGGGGGCGATAGCATGCTGGTTTGCGTGCTTTCCGGCCGTCCAAGAGATCGTAGCTAGCAAGCGGATTAGCCATGCCAGGGTGACAGAATAGCTCACTCACAAATGGTTAGACGAATTTAATCACAACGCCGGTTGGGAGCGTGCTGGTGGCTTTTACCGTATGTGGTTGCAGGTGCTCAATCCCAAGGTGCCTCCGGGACACTACCCCGGATCACTGTGAGTATTATTACAAAGCGACATAACGATATACGAATCTCTAAGATATCCGACGCTAGCTTGTTGGAACAACGACACATGCCTCAGGGCCTGATACCGGTACATACACAAGGTCTAACTGAGAATGTGGAAATGGTGCTGTGTCCTGCCTAGGCTCAACTGCGGCCGTCGTGGCCGCACACAGCACCAGGCTAGCCCCGGCCATTCGGGGGAGGGACCGTGGCAAACAGCTTGCTACCCTTTCCTAGCTGCAGTTTCTCCAACGCAGAATTCAGCGGTGCCCCCAGCTCAGCGTAAGTTGACTCGGAATAATAAGGTGGCCATATTGCAGTCCCCGTGACCGCATCGCTTGCATATTACACAGTGAGAGGGTGCCAGTAAGGATGAAAGGCATGGGCGGGTGGGTTGTAAGTAGAGCTGGCGCCGCATTTCTGCAACGTTGGGATGGAAACGGGGGGGGGGGGGGGGGGGGCGTGCGGACCATTATGATCACTGTCAAAGGTGGAGGGGTGTGTCACGTGAAGCGGCAGTTATTCGAAATGCCTTGCAAAAAAACATACACAAACCCAACCATAATCGCAAAGCTGCACACGAGTGTGCTCAAAGCAATGCGCAGTGGGACGTTATAAGCTGGAGGCCCACGATTGCCAACAAACCACAACCACACGCACCAAAACCCGAGTCATGCAACCCTGAATGTGTGCATGAGTGGATTTGCACTGCACGACGTTTCCGCGGTGAGAACGGGGGGGGCGGGGGGGGGGGGGGGGGGGGGGGGGGGGGTGCACCGGGGGGGGCTGTGGTGAAGCGGGGCAAAAAGGGGACACGGTGTGTGGATCTATACCCACAATCTAAATAGGGGTTAGGGGGGGGAGGGGGTTGTGGGGGGGGTGGGACGATTTAAAGGAGATGGAAAATGAATTTTGATAAAAAGTAAAATTTTGAATGTAAGAAGTGCAGAAGTTTGGTTGAAAGGACTGTGCTCTGGATCACCTGTGTGGTTTGTCACACCATATTGCAGATGGGTGTTAAAGCACGTTGCCAGCTGCAACGTAGCACCCCCGCAGATTGCCCGAAGTGATCGCCACGGACACCCTTTGCGTGGCACAGAGCCACCGGGCCCCAACACAACTCCCCAGTGTGGACCCCAAATAACTGCGGGCTTGGCGGTCGCCCCGCCGCCAACGGCACAAGGCTCTCAAGGTGGCCCGCCGGTGCTTGTGCCAACACAACTAACGCAACCATATTCGCGGGGGGGGGGGGGGGGGGGGGGGGGGGGGATTGAGCGGTGGCACACCACCACACAAGCAGAACCGACACACTGAGAGTACGGGGGGGGGGGGCCCGGCTATTAAGAGTGCGGTGACGGTGCCCGCCTAGTCAGACGTGGCCGCACCATAGAGCTTGAGAGAGCAATACGACTGCCCTTTGGGTAGACGGTGCTGCCGCCCAAAGTGACACCCCTGGTGGCAGGGGCGTTACGCGGGGGGGGGGGGGCGTCGGAGGGTGCCGAATAATCACGTGCCACAAACAAGGGGGGGGGGGGGGGGGGGGGGGGGGGGGGGGGGGGGGGGGGGGGGGGGGGGGGGGGGGGGGGCGTAAGAAAATAGCGGCCCCCCCGGCACGAGCCCACACCAACCGAGTCACCCAACCGCACACAACAGCTTGCGCCCCCCACCAACCAACCCACCACGCATGAGTGTGCGCACCCGGAGGTCGGAGGCGACCCCTAGGCCTGCCCCCTTCCACCCCTGCGACCCCACGGGCCAACAGCCCAAGTAGACATGGTCCTAGTAAGTGTGGACTGCATGTGTGCGCCGGCATGCTGGCCACTGCCTCTGCCGGGCCAAAATAAATGTCTGCCACCCGGCCCAATTAATCCACTTGCCCCGACAAAAAGATCAATTGCACAACCACAGCAGTGCCAAAGCGCCCGGAGGAGGCCCCCATGTCGCATGGATGACTGTGCTTTCCGAGCGCTGCCCCTTGTGGAGCACACGGTTGGTGCTCTTATAGGGGGGCAAGCAATGGGGGGGGGGGGGCTACCGCAAACCATATAAGGCCAGTTCGGACGACCTGACCTGGTGGGGCGTAGGGACGACACGGGGGCGATACCGGTGTGGTTCACCCGGCGGTTGTCGGGGGGGGGGGGTCAAGTATGTTTAGAAATCGACGGTGGTGAATACGGTCGCCGTCCCACGTCGCCTACGGTGCTCCTCAGACTGGCACTCACAAGCCAGGAGTGCCTGGGGGGGGTAGGGGCAAGTGCTAATCTACAGTAAGGAGGTAGAGTACAGGAAACCGGCAGCGCGGGGGGGGGGGGGGGGGGGGGGGGGGGGCTGACACGGGGGGGGCAGGGAGCCGCCAGATTGACGAACAGGGCCTACAGTCTACGGGGGGGGGGGGGGGGTACACTACAAGCAACGGTGCTGCCTACAGGTGGGGTGGCAAAGTGTGCGTATTGGGCAGCTCGCACAAGCACAGCGAATGGAGTAAGAGTAAGAATCATTGATAGACTGCGAAGAGAAGGAAATTCGGAACGGTCCTAGAGCCTTCCTGTAACTCGGCCGCTGAAGAGGCCAAAAGGAGTCCTAGCACGGAGACCCCAAAACCATTGGATGCCTCGGCTAGGCAGCCTTTTGTAGACGGTTAGGAAGATGTTAGCGAATGATGCCAAGTTGGGCACCATATAGGTACCACATGTCCCCGCGATAGACCGCATGCCGCCCTCCGCGCGGTGTGAGGGGGGGGGGGGCGACCCTAGCAAACAAGTTTATGGCCCGGCGCGGCTCATACCGGGACGGTGCCTTCACGATGCATCTAAAGCCACGGTCCGAAACCAACCTATGGACAGGCGATGGGTCGGAAACAAGCTCAGGGGACGAAAATAGCGCAACCACATAGGCGCAGCGGGACGTTGCCAGAAATGCACGAGTGCAACCCGTGATTAGAAAAATACAGACAACACACCTGCCTATAATACCGGGGGGGGGGGGGGGGCACATATCACTGGCGGGCTCAGCACTGCCCGTTGCCGCTGGTAGGGGGGGCACGGTCAAGCTACGCAGACTCGGTTGAACCCGCCCGCAGTAGCGCATGCACCGAATAGCTCATTGTGGGGCAGGTGTGAAAAAAGTTGAGAGAGAGAGAGAGTGAGTGAGTGTCGCGCTAGTAGATCCTTTGCAGTATGATCGAGGGGGTAAAACCTGGTAACGGCCCGGTGAGCATCTGTGAAGCGCTGGGGGGTTGTGTGGGGAGGTGCCTGCACCTTTAAACACGGTGGAGCCTGTAAGAAAGCTGCGTGTTAATGAATGTCTAAGGAGAGCCTGAGGTCCGCCCCCAAGGCCTTTGGCGCCTTCAGACATGGCACCACACCACTCCGAGCTGCACCGGCCCCCCGCGGGCTGCCTCCGCCCGCACCCCCGGCCACCCACCCCATGCCTGGCGCCGCCCCCCCACCCTACCCCGCAGTGCCCGCCACACATAGTGCCCGCAATGCCGAGCCCATGGTAGCCCCGCATCTCCTGGACGCGCCCCACGGCCCCGGTCGCCCTCCAGCAGTGGCGGCCGGGCCCCAGCCCGCCGAGCACATGCCACACAAAATCAGACGATCTACTGATTTGATACAGATTAGACGCCGTTCAGCCTTACAACGTTGTCCTACCTCGTACCATGGCAGATTGCAGCTGCCGGGATCGATCCCGGCGTTATTCATGATAAACCCAACGATCGGACTAGACTGACGCGCACCGGTAGAAATGACCTTAACGGGGGGGGGGTGAGTGAGCGCACCGGATGCAACCTTTCCTCACGAATAGGGAGCAACGAAATGCAATTCCGGCGTGGGTCGAGGAAACATACACAGCACAACGAGGAGGCGCAACAGGACTTGCCAGCTAATAGGGGGGGGGGGGGGGGCTGCGACTGACTTGAAAAGCCGCCCGGCGCTCATGTTGTTCGCCGTCACAGTATCAAGCTAGTACACAGGCCGGACCCACCCAGAAGGGCGCCATGTGTAGCCTTCGATGAAAGAGCAAAAGGCACACTTACTCAACGGGCGGGCAACGCCCACCGAAATACAAGCGCTGGTGCGCCCAAGGGGGGGGGGGCAGGGGGGGGGGGGGGGGGGGGGGGGGGGGGGGGGGTGTGCAACTCGATGTGTCCGGGAAGGCTGTGCGAAAAGTGCCTCTAGGTAAAGCATAAGACATATTAACGAGACTCACGGCCGCTCACCCTTCTATGAAGAAAGACCTGAGGGGGGGGGGCGGAGTGGCCACCTAAAGCAACAGGTCAAGGCCATCGCGCGGACCCTTGAGATGGCGTTCAGAGTTATACACGTCGAACTGCCCTGTAGTGAGCGCGACACCGTGAGAATGGATGGGGGGGGGGGGGGGGGGGGGGAATGGGGGATTGCCTGCCCGCCCTGCACCAACTGGCCATAGGGCTGACAAGCAGGGCCCCCTGTGTGCATCAGACCACACGTGTGGTGCTGGAGGAGTGTGGGGGGATGGCGGTGGCGCATTTCTAATAACGCTAGGCCGGCCCCGACGTGGGCGCCAAAATTTATGATGTAATGGCCCGTTCACGAGGGGGGGGGGGGGGGGAGGAGGGGGGGGGGGGTCGGGGAGGGGGGGGGGGGGGGGGGGGGTGTGTTTGTTGTTTTAAGGGAGGACCAGGTCAATGTTACCTCCATATCGGGGGACACAATGTGGATGAAAAAGGGATATTAGCACCTAGTGTGCAACTCCCGAAGCAGGGAGGGCACCATTGATCTGTTCAGTGTTTGCGAAGCGCCCGATGAACGTGGTGTCTGGCCCAACCATTGACGGAAGTCGGCAATTCATGGCCAGTGAAAGCCACCACGCCCGATCAGACACTCCAAGCACCCCTGAAGGTTGAGCAAAATGGAAATCTTTACATAGTACGGATGAACAAACGTAACCGACGTTCACACCCCCAAGTTCCCCCCAACATCTCAGGGCGCGCCTCGAGAGGCACTTCCGCAACAAACATTATTAGTGTATATCCCAACTAATCCATCCCCGGATCCATTGACCCGGCAATGGGGGCCCAGCGCGGCCCGGTTCCTGGAAAAGGCCGACTGCCGGAATAATGTGACGAGAGCACTGGCCCCGCCACCTAAGTTCAGACACCCCCGGCCCTCCAAGGCAGGCGGGGTTCCGGGTGGTACCGATACAGGAGCCCGGCGACCTCGGAAACGTGTAACGCTCCCAGGCAAGTGATCAACCTAACGGGCACCACCCACCTGAACTTTGACCTTACTCATAACGCACCCAGACTAACTCGACGTACCCCAACGGGCAACATCAGTTTACATGGGCTACACAAGGGCAATTCATCTCGTTGCCATCCGGGCACCGGGCAAACCGCACGGGCTCCACAATCCGCCTCGCAATACTGTTGCCTGTCATATCTATATTGCACTGTTACCAGCCTCCGCCGTACACCAGCCCCCATTACCAACATCTCTCATAAGAATTCATCGGTATCCAATCTATCCAAGGGCAACAATAATTTGACCGGCCAGCCTGTGGAGGATTCGTCACACGATCTACGGATGTTGTCATCTCAGGGCAGCCTCTGCCGCCGTTCCACGGACGGCGGCAACTCTCGAAAAAGCGTCGGGGGGAGAAGGACAACACAGGGCCTAACACCGGGCATAATATGGAACAACAACCTGGGCAAAACCGGGACATCAGAACAAACAAAGACACACCTCTCTGCCCAAGTGTGTTTCCTCCTCATGACGGTGCGAACGTGAGACATAAAACGTTTTCGCACGCAATACTTACATGGCCCCGGGGGGGGGGGGGTCCCGTGGCCGGGGGGGGGGGGGGGGGGGCGTATGAATATTAGCGGGGGGGGCGGCTATGGGTACGGGGTGCCCAACAGGTGATCTTTGGGGGGGGGGGGGGGGGGGGGGGGGGGGGGGAAAAGAACACGGGTGGTCCTTTAGACCGGTCGGAGGCTGGGCTATACGGATGCCCATGCTACAGGGCGGGGCTTCAACGGGGGGGGGGCATAGGTGTTTATACGGGGCGAATGGGGGCGTGAAGATTGCACAGGTGAAGTTGTCCCATAGAGGGCATAATGGCTAGACTGGGCCAGTGAGGAGTCGGCTAACGGTAAATGAACAAAGGCGAAGTTGCTCCTCAATCGCCGGTATTCGGGGTGTTGGCCATTATCGATTTCAGCGGGCGGGTTGTTGAGAATAGATAACTCGATTCTACGCCATGCAGGCAGCTTGGATACTTACTGATATACGGATTCAGACCTTAGTGTCCATTCAGAGGGGAAGGGGGGGGGGGGGGGGGGGGGGGGGGGGGGGGGGGGGGGGGGGTGCACTAGCAGGTAAATAAAGTGTGCCCCCTATGTCCGACCGCAGGAAAACACAGGTTGTTATGTTCGGCAACGACGCACGATAAACTTAGCATTGCGCGGTGGTCATTAGCGGTGCCCCGGATGCCTCGGTGCCATGGGGGGGGGGGGGGGGGGGGGGGGCTAAATTACGGACTGTCCAGGGAGCAGTTTCAAATTTGATACCAGAGGTAAGTACCCGGGGGGGGGGGGGGTGGGGGGTCCCGGAAGGGTGGAGGGGGGCAATCAGTGTTGACCCGAGTGGCCGCGGGGGGGGGGTGGCATAGCAGAGGGGGGGGGGGGGGGGGGGGGGGTCATGTCACGGGTGGACCCCCCGGGTGCCACGGTGTAATAATTCAATGCTGCCATGAACGCTGGAAGAAACCTCGTTGCACGCGACGTCGGGGAGTTGCACCGCTTGCGATTAGTATTAGCGTCGGGCTACGAATAGAAGACCAGGGGGGGGTTGGGGTGTGGTCACTCAGCGGAAATGGGGGGGGGGGGGGGGGGGGGGGGGGGGGGGGGGGGGGGGGGGGGGGGGGGCTAGCTATTTTCAGGGCGCATTCGGGGGGGGGGGGGCAGCCAGGTAGCTGCATTGGAACACGAAAATGGGAAAGAGGGGGTTAAGGTGATGGGAGGGGGGGGGGGGGGATGGAGGGAAGGATGAGATATGGGGGGGGTTTGTATAGGGAGGGATGTAGTAGGTGGAGTATTGTGGGGGGGGGTGTGTGGGAGGGGGAGGGACCGTTAAAGTCCAACAAACCCAAAGCGGCTATGGCTCTTCGGGGGGATAATGAGGGGGGGGTGGGGGGGCGCGGAGGGGGGGGGGGGGGGGGGGGGGGGGGGGGGGGGTGGGGGGGGGGGGGGGGGGGGGGGGGGGAATAGGAGAGTAGAGGGTTGAGGTGGGATGGGGATAGGTAAAGTCAATAATCAGGGGAAGTACATTAGTGTCGATGCGGGGGGGGGGGGGGGGCTGGTGGCACATCGAACGGGATGCTCGCAGGCGGGGGGCAGATTAGGGGGGGGGGGGGGGGGGGGGGGGGGGGGGGGGGGGGGGGGGGGGGGGGGGGGGGGGGGTAAAGACTAGGTGGGGGGGGGGGGGGCTTAGTTGTAGGGGCGGACAAGTTAAAGAGAGGGGGGTGTGGTTGAAGGGAGATAAATACGGGAGGAGGAGCTATGGAGTGGGGAGGGAAGGGGGGGGAGGGGGAAAATCGAGGGGATTAGGACGGCCAAATAGACGGTGCGCGGCGGGGTGAGGGCCCGCGGGGGGTGGGCCGCGGGGGGTAGCGCCGGGGGGGGGTGGGGGGGCCGGGGGCCGGGGGGTGGGGGGGCGCCGGTGGGGGCCCGGTGGGGGCCCGGGGGGGTGCCCGGTGCCGGCCGGGTGGGGCCGCGGCGGTGGCCCGGGCGGGTGCGCCGTGCCCCGGTGCCAGCGGGCGGTGGCGCCGGCAGGGGGGTGGGCGGGGGGGGGGGGTGGGGGGGGGGGGCCGCGGTGCCCGGGGGTGGTGGGGGGGTGGGGCGCGGGCGCGGGGCCGGGCCGGGGGGGGGGCGGGGGGGGGGTGGGGGGTGTGGTTGGGGGGGGGGGGGGAGGGGGGGGCCGGGGGGCGGGGGGGGGGGGGGGCGAGGGTGTGGGCGTCGGGGGGGGGGGGGGGGCGGCGGGGGGGGGGGAGGGGGGGGGGCAGGGGGGCGGGGGCGCGGGGGACGGGGCGGGGGGGGAGCGGCGAGGGGGGGGGAGGGGGGGCGGTGGGCCCGGTGCCCGGTGCCCGGTGCCCGGTGCCCGGTGCCCGGTGCCCGGTGCCCGGTGCCCGGTGCCCGGTGCCCGGTGCCCGGTGCCCGGTGCCCGGTGCCCGGTGCCCGGTGCCCGGTGCCCGGTGCCCGGTGCCCGGTGCCCGGTGCCCGGTGCCCGGTGCCCGGTGCCCGGTGCCCGGTGCCCGGTGCCCGGTGCCCGGTGCCCGGTGCCCGGTGCCCGGTGCCCGGTGCCCGGTGCCCGGTGCCCGGTGCCCGGTGCCCGGTGCCCGGTGCCCGGTGCCCGGTGCCCGGTGCCCGGTGCCCGGTGCCCGGTGCCCGGTGCCCGGTGCCCGGTGCCCGGTGCCCGGTGCCCGGTGCCCGGTGCCCGGTGCCCGGTGCCCGGTGCCCGGTGCCCGGTGCCCGGTGCCCGGTGCCCGGTGCCCGGTGCCCGGTGCCCGGTGCCCGGTGCCCGGTGCCCGGTGCCCGGTGCCCGGTGCCCGGTGCCCGGTGCCCGGTGCCCGGTGCCCGGTGCCCGGTGCCCGGTGCCCGGTGCCCGGTGCCCGGTGCCCGGTGCCCGGTGCCCGGTGCCCGGTGCCCGGTGCCCGGTGCCCG